>OY804547.1:25097633-25629997 GCA_963680865.1 Spergularia marina | reverse complement strand
CCCTAAACCCTAAACCCTAAACCCTAAACCCTAAACCCTAAACCCTAAACCCTAAACCCTAAACCCTAAACCCTAAACCCTAAACCCTAAACCCTAAACCCTAAACCCTAAACCCTAAACCCTAAACCCTAAACCCTAAACCCTAAACCCTAAACCCTAAACCCTAAACCCTAAACCCTAAACCCTAAACCCTAAACCCTAAACCCTAAACCCTAAACCCTAAACCCTAAACCCTAAACCCTAAACCCTAAACCCTAAACCCTAAACCCTAAACCCTAAACCCTAAACCCTAAACCCTAAACCCTAAACCCTAAACCCTAAACCCTAAACCCTAAACCCTAAACCCTAAACCCTAAACCCTAAACCCTAAACCCTAAACCCTAAACCCTAAACCCTAAACCCTAAACCCTAAACCCTAAACCCTAAACCCTAAACCCTAAACCCTAAACCCTAAACCCTAAACCCTAAACCCTAAACCCTAAACCCTAAACCCTAAACCCTAAACCCTAAACCCTAAACCCTAAACCCTAAACCCTAAACCCTAAACCCTAAACCCTAAACCCTAAACCCTAAACCCTAAACCCTAAACCCTAAACCCTAAACCCTAAACCCTAAACCCTAAACCCTAAACCCTAAACCCTAAACCCTAAACCCTAAACCCTAAACCCTAAACCCTAAACCCTAAACCCTAAACCCTAAACCCTAAACCCTAAACCCTAAACCCTAAACCCTAAACCCTAAACCCTAAACCCTAAACCCTAAACCCTAAACCCTAAACCCTAAACCCTAAACCCTAAACCCTAAACCCTAAACCCTAAACCCTAAACCCTAAACCCTAAACCCTAAACCCTAAACCCTAAACCCTAAACCCTAAACCCTAAACCCTAAACCCTAAACCCTAAACCCTAAACCCTAAACCCTAAACCCTAAACCCTAAACCCTAAACCCTAAACCCTAAACCCTAAACCCTAAACCCTAAACCCTAAACCCTAAACCCTAAACCCTAAACCCTAAACCCTAAACCCTAAACCCTAAACCCTAAACCCTAAACCCTAAACCCTAAACCCTAAACCCTAAACCCTAAACCCTAAACCCTAAACCCTAAACCCTAAACCCTAAACCCTAAACCCTAAACCCTAAACCCTAAACCCTAAACCCTAAACCCTAAACCCTAAACCCTAAACCCTAAACCCTAAACCCTAAACCCTAAACCCTAAACCCTAAACCCTAAACCCTAAACCCTAAACCCTAAACCCTAAACCCTAAACCCTAAACCCTAAACCCTAAACCCTAAACCCTAAACCCTAAACCCTAAACCCTAAACCCTAAACCCTAAACCCTAAACCCTAAACCCTAAACCCTAAACCCTAAACCCTAAACCCTAAACCCTAAACCCTAAACCCTAAACCCTAAACCCTAAACCCTAAACCCTAAACCCTAAACCCTAAACCCTAAACCCTAAACCCTAAACCCTAAACCCTAAACCCTAAACCCTAAACCCTAAACCCTAAACCCTAAACCCTAAACCCTAAACCCTAAACCCTAAACCCTAAACCCTAAACCCTGAACCCTAAACCCTGAACCCTAAACCCTAAACCCTAAACCCTAAACCCTAAACCCTAAACCCTAAACCCTGAACCCTGAACCCTAAACCCTAAACCCTAAACCCTAAACCCTAAACCCTAAACCCTAAACCCTAAACCCTAAACCCTAAACCCTAAACCCTAAACCCTAAACCCTAAACCCTAAACCCTAAACCCTAAACCCTAAACCCTAAACCCTAAACCCTAAACCCTAAACCCTAAACCCTAAACCCTAAACCCTAAACCCTAAACCCTAAACCCTAAACCCTAAACCCTAAACCCTAAACCCTAAAACCCTAAACCCTAAACCCTAAACCCTAAACCCTAAACCCTAAACCCTAAACCCTAAACCCTAAACCCTAAACCCTAAACCCTAAACCCTAAACCCTAAACCCTAACCCTGAACCCTAAACCCTAAACCCTAAACCCTAAACCCTAAACCCTAAACCCTAAACCCTAAACCCTAAACCCTAAACCCTAAACCCTAAAACCCTAAACCCTAAACCCTAAACCCTAAAACCCTAAAACCCTAAACCCTAAACCCTAAACCCTAAACCCTAAACCCTAAACCCTAAACCCTAAACCCTAAACCCTAAACCCTAAACCCTAAACCCTAAACCCTAAACCCTAAACCCTAAAACCCTAAACCCTAAACCCTAAACCCTAAACCCTAAACCCTAAACCCTAAACCCTAAACCCTAAACCCTAAACCCTAAACCCTAAACCCTAAACCCTAAACCCTAAACCCTAAACCCTAAACCCTAAACCCTAAACCCTAAACCCTAAACCCTAAACCCTAAACCCTAAACCCTAAACCCTAAACCCTAACCCTAAACCCTAAACCCTAACCCTAAACCCTAAACCCTAAACCCTAAACCCTAAACCCTAAACCCTAAACCCTAAACCCTAAACCCTAAACCCTAAACCCTAAAACCCTAAACCCTAAAACCCTAAACCCTAAACCCTAAACCCTAAACCCTAAAACCCTATGAACCCTAAACCCTAAACCCTAAACCCTAAACCCTAAACCCTAAACCCTAAACCCTAAACCCTAAACCCTAAACCCTAAACCCTAAACCCTAAACCCTAAACCCTAAACCCTAAACCCTGAACCCTAAACCCTAACCCTAAACCCTAAACCCTAAACCCTAAACCCTAAACCCTAAACCCTAAACCCTAAACCCTAAACCCTAAACCCTAAACCCTAAACCCTAAACCCTAAACCCTAAACCCTAAACCCTAAACCCTAAACCCTAAACCCTAAACCCTAAACCCTAAACCCTAAACCCTAAACCCTAAACCCTAAACCCTAAACCCTAAACCCTAAACCCTAAACCCTAAACCCTAAACCCTAAACCCTAAACCCTAAACCCTAAACCCTAAACCCTAAACCCTAAACCCTAAACCCTAAACCCTAAACCCTAAACCCTAAACCCTAAACCCTAAACCCTAAACCCTAAACCCTAAACCCTAAACCCTAAACCCTAAACCCTAAACCCTAAACCCTAAACCCTAAACCCTGAACCCTAAACCCTAAACCCTAAACCCTAAACCCTAAACCCTAAACCCTAAACCCTAAACCCTAAACCCTAAACCCTAAACCCTAAACCCTAAACCCTAAACCCTAAACCCTAAACCCTAAACCCTAAACCCTAACCCTAAACCCTAAACCCTAAACCCTAAACCCTAAACCCTAAACCCTAAACCCTAAACCCTAAACCCTAAACCCTAAACCCTAAACCCTAAACCCTAAACCCTAAACCCTAAACCCTAAACCCTAAACCCTAAACCCTAAACCCTAAACCCTAAACCCTAAACCCTAAACCCTAAACCCTAAACCCTAAACCCTAAACCCTAAACCCTAAACCCTAAACCCTAAACCCTAAACCCTAAACCCTAAACCCTAAACCCTAAACCCTAAACCCTAAACCCTAAACCCTAAACCCTAAACCCTAAACCCTAAACCCTAAACCCTAAACCCTAAACCCTAAACCCTAAACCCTAAACCCTAAACCCTAAACCCTAAACCCTAAACCCTAAACCCTAAACCCTAAACCCTAAACCCTAAACCCTAAACCCTAAACCCTAAACCCTAAACCCTAAACCCTAAACCCTAAACCCTGAACCCTAAACCCTAAACCCTAAACCCTAAACCCTAAACCCTGAACCCTGAACCCTATACCCTAAACCCTATACCCTAAACCCTAAACCCTAAACCCTAAACCCTAAACCCTGAAACCCTAAACCCTGAAACCCTAAACCCTAAACCCTAAACCCTGAAACCCTAAACCCTAAACCCTATTGTGAAGTATTTCATCCGTTTCAACGCTCATCACTTTCTATGAATTTATGGCCGTTTTGCCCATTTTTCTTGTCTTTTCTTATGTTATTTACTCTAATAATTTGCAAATCGGCATTATATCATACTTAGAAACTATCACTAAAATTTGAGCGGTTTTTACTCCGGAGTCATTTAATCGAAAAACGGTGGATTATGTATAGCAATTTTAGCCAAATTAGACCAATTTTTCAAAAAACGCCAAATATCCTCCAAATAAAACTGAAGATATCCTACGACTATACTTTTTGGATTAGAGTATTGGTTTTTCAATTTGTGAACTATTTTATCCGTTTTGACGCGCCTCACTTTGTATGGATTTATAACCGTTTTGGGCGTTTTCCTTGTCTTTTCTTAGGTTTTTTTACTCCAATATTTTACAAATCCTCATTATATCATGCTTAGAAACTATCACTAAAATTTGAGCGGTTTTTGCTCCGGAGTCATTTTATCGAAAAACGGTGGATTATGTACAGCGATTTTGGCCAAATTTGATCAATTTTTCGAAAAGCGCAAAATATCCTCCAAACATTACTGAAGATATTTTAGGACTATAATTCTTGGATTTGAGTGTTGCTTTCTCATTTTGTGAAATATTTCATCCGTTTTGACGCTCGTCATTTTGTATGAATTTATGATCGTTTTGGCCGTTTTCCCTTTCTTTTCTTAGGTTTTTTACTCAAATATTATGCAAATCCTCATCATATCATACTTAGAGACTAGCACTAAAATTTGAGCTGTTTTTTCTTCAGAGCCATTTTATCGAAAAACTGTGGATTATATAATGAGATTTTTGTCAAATTTGATCATTTTTTTCGAAAAACGCCAATTATCGTCCAAACATTACTGTAGATATCCTAGGACTAAACTTGTTGGATTTGAGCGTTAGTTCCTCATTTTGTGAAGTATTTCAGCCGTTTTGACGCTTGTCACTTTGTATGGATCTATGACCGTTTTCGCCGTTTTCCTTGTCTTCTCTTAAGGTTTTTTTACTATAATGTTTTTCAAAGCCTAATTATGTCATAATTAGAGACTACCACCAAAATTTGAGCGATTTTGGGTCCGGAGCCATTCCATCGAAAAACCGTGGATTATGTATTGCGATTCTGGTCAAATTTGATCAATTTTCCGAAAAAAGCCAAATGCCGTCCAAACACTAACTTTAAAAACCCTATGACTATACTCGTTGGACTTGAGTCTTGGTTCCTTATTTTGTGAAATATTTCATCCGTTTCGACGCTCGTCACATTGTACGAATTTATGACCGTTTTGGCTATTTTACATGTCTTTTCTTAGATTTTGACTCTCATATTTTTCAAGTCTTCATTATATCATACTTAGAGATTACTACCAAAATTTGAGCGGTTTTTGCTACGGAGCCATTTTATTGCAAAACCGTGGATTATGTATTGCGATTTTAATCAATTTTTCGAAAAACGCCAAATGTCCTCCAAACATTACTAAAGATATCGTAGTACCATACTTGTTGGATTTGAGTGTCAGTTCCTCATTTTGTGAAATATTTCATCCGTTTCGTCGATCGTCACTTTATATTGATTTATAACCGTTTTGGCTGTTTTACTTGTCTTTTCTTAGGTTTTTGACTCTAATATTTTGCAAATCCTCATTATATCATACTTAGAAACTATCAATAAAATTTAGCGGTTTTTACTCCGGAGTCATTTAATCGAAAAACGGTGGATTATGTACAGCGATTTTGGCAAGATTTGATCAATTTTTCGAAAAACGCCAAATATCCTCCAAATATTACTGAAGATATCCTAGGACTATACTTGTTGGATTTGAGTGTTAGTTCCTCTTTTTGTGAAATATTTCATCCGTTTCGACGCTCGTCACTTTGTATGGATTTATGACCGTTTTGGCTGTTTTACTTGTATTTTCTTAGATTTTTTACTCTAATATTTTTCAAGTTTTCATTATATCATACTTAGAGATTACCACCAAAATTTGAGCGGTTTTTGCTACGGAGCCATTTTATCGCAAAACCGTGGATTATGTATTGCGATTTTGATCAATTTTTCGAAAAACGCAAAATATCCTCCAAACATTGCTGAATATATCCTAGGATTGTACTTATTGGATTTGAGTGTTGGTTCCTCATTTTGTGAAGTATTTCATCTGTTTCGATGCTCATCACTTTGTATGAATTTATGACCGTTTTGCCCGTTATCCTTGTCTTTTCTTAGGTTTTTTACTCTAATATTTTGCAAATCCTCATTATATCATACTTAGAAACTATCAATAAAATTTAGCGGTTTTTAATCCGGAGTCATTTAATCGAAAAACGGTGGATTATGTACAGCGATTTTGGACAGATTTGATCAAGTTTTCCAAAAACGCCAAATATCCTCCATATATTACTGAAGATATCCTAGGACTATAATTATTGGATTTGAGTGTTGGTTTCTCAATTTGTGAACTATTTTATCCGTTTCGACGCTCGTCACTTTGTATGGATTTATAACCGTTTTGACCGTTTTCCTTGTCTTTTCTTAGGTTTTTTTACTCCAATATTTTACAAATCCTCATTATATCATGCTTAGAAACTATCACTAAAATTTGAGCGGTTTTTTGCTCCGGAGTCATTTTATCGAAAAACGGCGGATTATGTACAGCGATTTTGGCCAAACTTGATCAATTTTTCGAAAAGCGAAAAATATCCTCCAAACATTACTGAAGATATTTTAGGACTATAATTCTTGGATTTGTGTGTTGGTTTCTCAATTTGTGAACTATTTTATCCGTTTCGACGCTCGTCACTTTGTATAGATTTATAACCGTTTTGGGCGTTTTCCTTGTCTTTTCTAAGGTTTTTTACTCTAATATTTTGCAAATCCTCATTATATCATACTTAGTAACTATCACTAAAATTTGAGTGGTTTTTGCTCCGGAGTCATTTTATCGAAAAACGGTGGATTATTTACAGCGATTTTGGCCAAATTTGATCAATTTTTCGAAAAGCGCAAAATATCCTACAAACATTACTGAAAATATTTTAGGACTATAATTCTTGGATTTGAGTGTTAGTTTCTCATTTTGTGAATTATTTCATCCGTTTTGACGCTCGTCATTTTCTATGAATTTATGATCGTTTTGGCCGTTTTCCTTTTCTTTTCTTAGGTTTTTGACTCAAATCTTATCCAAGTCCTCATTATATCATACTTAGAGACTACCACCAAAATTTGAGCTGTTTTTTTTTTTTTCAGAGCCATTTTATCGAATAACCGTAGATTATATACTGAGATTTTGGTCAAATTTGATCATTTTTTCGAAAAACGCCAATTACCATCCAAACATTACTGAATATATCCTAGGACTAAACTTGTTGGATTTAAGTGTTAGTTCCTCATTTTGTGAAGTGTTTCAGCCGTTTCGACGCTCGTCACTTTATATGGATTTATGACCGTTTTGGCCGTTTTCCTTATCTTCTCTTAGGTTTTTTACTCTAATATTTGTAAAATCCTCATTATTTCATACTTAGATACTACCACCAAAATTTGAGCGGTTTTTGCAAAGGAGATATTTTATCGAAAATCTTGGATTATGTATTGCGATTTTGTCAAATTTGATCAATTTTTCTCAAAACGCCAAATATCCTCCAAACATTTCTGAATATATCCTAGGACTATAATTGTTGGATTTTAGTGTTGGTTCCTCATTTTGTGAAATATTCCATCCGTTTCGACACTCGCCACTTTGTATGGATTTATGACCGTTTTGCCCGTTTTCCTTGTCTTTTCTCATATCCTCATTATATCAAACATAGATACTACCACGAAAATTTGAGCGGGGTTTGCTCCGTAGCCATTTTATCTAAAAACCGTGGATTATATAATGCGATTTTTGTCAAATTTGATCAATTTTTCGAAAAACGCCAAATATCCTCCAAACATTACTGAAGATATCTTAGGACCATACTTGTTGGATTTGAGTGTCAGTTCCTCATTTTGTGAAATATTTCATCTGTTTCGACGCTCGTCACTTTGTATTGATTTAAAACCGTTTTGGCTGTTTTACTTGTCTTTTCTTAGATTTTTGACTCTAATATTTTTCAAGTCTTCATTATATCATACTTAGAGATTATCACCAAAATTTGAGCGGTTTTTGCTACGGAGCCATTTTATCGCAAAACCGTCGATTATGTATTGCGTTTTTTATCAATTTTTCGAAAAACGCCAAATATCCTCCAAACATTACTGAATATATCCTAGGACTATACTTATTGGATTTGAGTGTTGGCTCCTCATTTTGTGAAGTATTTCATCTGTTTCGACGCTCATCACTTTGTATGAATTTATGACCGTTTTGCCCGTTTTCCTTGTCTTTTCTTAGGTTTTTTACTCTAATATTTTGAAAATCCTCATTATATCATATTTAGAAACTATCACTAAAATTTGAGCGGTTTTTGCTCCGGAGTCATTTAATCGAAAAACCGGGATTAGGTACAGCGATTTTGGCCAAATTTGATCAATTTTTCGAAAAACGCCAAATATCCTCAAATATTACTGGAGATATCCTAAGACTATACTTATTGGATTTGAGTGTTGGTTTCTTAATTTGTGAACTATTTTATTCGTTTCGACGCTCGTCACTTTGTATGGATTTATAACCGTTTTGCGCGTTTTCCTTGTCTTTTCTTAGGATTTTGACTCTAATGTTTTACAAATCCTAATTATGTCATACTTCAAGACTACCACCAAAATTTGAGCGGTTTTGGATCCGGAGCCATTCTATCGAAAAACCGTGGATTATGTATTGCGATTCTATTCAAATTTGATCAATTTTTGAAAAAATCCAAATGCCGTCCAAACACTAACTGTAAAAACTCTAGGACTATACTCGTTAGATTTGAGTGTTGGTTCTTCATTTTGTGAAATATTTCATCCGTTTGGACGTTGGTCACTTTGTATGGATTTATGACCGTTTTGGCTGTTTTTACACTTCTTTTCTTAGATTTTTGATCTCATATTTTTCAAGTCTTCATTATATCATACTTAGAGATTACCACCAAAATTTGAGCGGTTTTTGCTACGGAGCCATTTTATCACAAAACCGTGGATTATGTATTGCGATTTTGATCAATTTTTCGAAAAACGCCAAATATCCTCCAAACATTATTGAATATATCCTAGGACTATACTTATTAGATTTGAGTGTTGGTTCCTCATTTTGTGAAGTCTTTTATCTGTTTCGACGCTCATCACTTTGTATGAAATTATGACCGTTTTGCCCGTTTTCCTTGTCTTTTCATAGGTTTTTTACTCTAATATTTTGCAAATCCTCATTATATCATACTTAGAAACTATCAATAAAATTTAGCGGTTTTTACTCCGGAGTCATTTAATCGAAAAACGGTGGATTATGTACAGCGATTTTGGCCAGATTTGATCAATTTTTCGAAAAACGCCAAATATCCTCCAAATATTACTGAAGATATCCTAGGACTATACTTGTTGGATTTGAGTGTTAGTTCCTCTTTTTGTGAAATATTTCATCCGTTTCGACGCTCGTCACTTTGTATGGATTTATGACCGTTTTGGCTGTTTTACTTGTATTTTCTTAGATTTTTGACTCTAATATTTTTCAAGTATTCATTATATCATACTTAGAGATTACCATAAAAATTTGAGCGGTTTTTGCTACGGAGCCATTTTATCGCAAAACCGTGGATTATGTATTGCGATTTTGATCAATTTTTCGAAAAACGCCAAATATCCTCCAAACATTATTGAATATATCCTAGGACTATACTTATTGGATTTGAGTGTTGGTTCCTCATTTTGTGAAGTCTTTTATCTGTTTCGACGCTCATCACTTTGTATGAAATTATGACCGTTTTGCCCGTTTTCCTTGTCTTTTCATAGGTTTTTTACTCTAATATTTTGCAAATCCTCATTATATCATACTTAGAAACTATCAATAAAATTTAGCAGTTTTTACTCCGGAGTCATTTAATCGAAAAACGGTGGATTATGTACAGCGATTTTGGCCAGATTTGATCAATTTTTCGAAAAACGCCAAATATCCTCCAAATATTACTGAAGATATCCTAGGACTATACTTATTGGATTTGAGTGTTGGTTTCTCAATTTGTGAACTATTTTATCCGTTTTGACGCTCGTCACTTTGTATGGATTTATAACCGTTTTGGGCGTTTTTTTGTCTTTTCTTAGGTTTTTTACTCTAATATTTTGCAAATCCTCATTATATCATACTTAGTAACTATCACTAAAATTTGAGCGGTTTTTGCTCCGGAATCATTTTATCTAAAAACGGTGGATTATGTACAGCGATTTTGGCCAAATTTGATCAATTTTTCAAAAAGCGCAAAATATCCTCCAAACATTACTGAAGATATTTTAGGACTATAATTCTTGGATTTGAGTGTTGGTTTCTCATTTTGTGAAGTATTTCATCCTTTTTTACGCTCGTCATTTTGTATGGATTTATGATCGTTTTTGGCCGTTTTCCTTTTCTCTTCTTAGGTTTTTGACTCAAATATTTTGCAAATCCTCATTATATCATACTTAAAGACTACCACCAAAATTTGAGCTGTTTTTTCTTCAGAGCCATTTTATCGAAAAACCGTGCATTATATAGTGAGATATTGGTCAAATTTGATCATTTTTTCGAAAAACGCCAATTATCGTCTAAACATTACTGAAGATATCCTAGGACTAAACTTGTTGGATTTGAGTGTTAGTTCCTCATTTTGTGAAGTATATCAGTCGTTTCGACGCTTGTCACTTTGTATGGATTTATGACCGTTTTCCTTGTCTTCTATTAGGTTTTTGACTCTAATATTTGTAAAATCCTCATTATTTCATACTTAGATACTACCACCAAAATTTGAGCGGTTTTTTCAAACGAGCCATTTTATCGAAAAAACGTGGATTATGTATTACGATTTTGTCAAATTTGATCAATTTTTCTCAAAACGCCAAATATCATCCAAACAATACTGAATATATCCTAGGATTATACTTGTTGGATTTGAGTGTTGGTTCCTCATTTTGTGAAATATTTCATTCGTTTCGACGCTCGCCACTTTGTATGGATTTATGACCGTTTTGCTCGTTTTCCTTGTCTTTTCTCATATCCTCATTATATCAAACATAGATACTACCACGAAAATTTGAGCGGTTTTTGCTCCGTAGCTATTTTATCGAAAAACCGTGGATTATATACTGCGATTTTGGTCAAATTTGATCAATTTTTTGAAAAACGCCAAATAACCTCCAAACATTTCTGAAGATATCTTAGGACTATACTTGTTGGATTTGAGTGTTAGTTCCTCAATTTGTGAAATATTTCATCCATTTCGACGCTCGTCACTTTGTATGGATTTATGACCGTTTTGGCTGTTTTACTTGTATTTTCTTAGATTTTTGACTCTAATATTTTTCAAGTCTTCATTATATCATACTTAGAGATTACCACAAAAATTTGAGCGGTTTTTGCTACGGAGCCATTTTATCGCAAAATCGTGGATTATGTATTGCGATTTTGATCAATTTTTCGAAAAACGCCAAATATCCTCCAAACATTACTGAATATATTCTAGGACTATACTTATTGCATTTGAGTGTTGGTTCCTCATTTTGTGAAGTATTTCATCTGTTTCGACGCTCATCACTTTGTATGAATTTATGACCGTTTTGCCCGTTTTCCTTGTCTTTTCTCAGGTTTATTACTCTAATATTTTGAAAATCCTCATTATATCATACTTAGAAACTATCACTAAAATTTGAGCGGTTTTTTCTCCGGAGTCATTTAATCGAAAAACCGTGGATTATGTACAACGATTTTGGCCAAATTTGATCAATTTTTCGAAAAATGCCAAATATCCTCCAAATATTATTGAAGATATCCTAGGACTATACTTATTGGATTTGAGTGTTGGTTTCTCAATTTGTGAACTAATTTATCCGTTTCGACGCTCGTCACTTTGTATGGATTTTTGACCGTTTCGTCCATTTTCGTTATCTTCTCTTAGGTTTTTTACTCTAATATTTTAAAAATCCTCATTATATTATACTTAGAGACTACCACCAAAATTTGAGCCGGTTTTTCTCCGGAGACATTTTATCGAAAAACCGTGGATTATGTATTACAATTCTGGTCAAATTTAATCAATTTTTTGAAAAAAGCCATATGTCGTCCAAACACTACTGTAAAAACCCTAGGACTATACTCGTTGGATTTGAGTGTTGGTTCCTCATTTTGTGAACTATTTCACCCGTTTTTACTCTTGTCATTTTGTATGGATATATGACTGTTTTGCCCGTTGTCCTTGTCTTTTCTTAGGGTTTTGACTCTAATATTTTGCAAATCCTCATTATATTATACTTAGAGACTACCACCAAACTTTGAGCCTTTTTTTTTTACGGAGCCATTTTATCGAAAAACTGTGGATTATATACTGCGATTTTGATCAAATTTGATTAATTTTTTGAAAAAAAAAAAGTCAAATGTCCTCCAAACACTATTGTAGATACCCTAGAAGGCTAGAACTATAGTTGTGAGATTTGAGTGTTGGTTCCTCATTTTGTGAACGTGCTTTATTATCAAACAAAAGAACTAAAATGATGTCCCCGCAACGTTTTGGGAGCATTTTGCTACTTTGCAAAAAAGCTGTCAAAAATAAATCAGAACGAAGTATATAATCCACGGTTTTGCCCCGAGATGGATCAAGAACAAACATCACTCGATATTTTGTGGGAGCCATAGGGAATAAAATGCGTTTTATGGAAAACTTAGAGCCAAAAATCTAGGGGGGCCATAGTCCCACACCCCTTTTCTCCTCTTCCACGGAACTATTTAACGAAATACTGCTCGAAAAAAAAATGTAAAACAAAAAATGGTGAAAGAAAAACTTATTCAACAATATGGGGTGCGCGTCACCCATATGTAAAACCGCTGAGGTTCTTGACGGTTTTAGGACTAAAAAAATTATATATATATATATATATATATATATATATATATATATATATATATATATATATATATATATATATATATATATATATATATAAACGAAACTTTTTTCGTGGTCAATCAACGCGTCTAGAGACTTTCGAATTGTTTTAGAGCTTTGTAATCTTTTATTTTTTACAAATTTAGGTAAAAGATATATATCTAATTATAAATAATAAGATGATACTATATGTTTTGGGAAACAATAAGATGATGATAAGATGATACTCTACATTTTGGGAAATAATATATTGATATTATATGTTTTGGGAAAAGATGGTGCATAAACATAAAAATAGAAAAAACTTACCATGAGATTATACGTGCATGTATTTTATAATCCTTCCTGGACAAGTCTTAAGGAATTTGTGCCAACTTGGGATGTAAAAATATGCAAGATTAACTTTGCATGAATGGATATGTTTTGGGAAACAATAAGATGATGATAAGATAATACTATACGTTTTAGGAAATAATATATTGATACTATACGTTTTGGGAAAAGATGGTGCATAAACATAAAAATAGAAAAAACTTACCATGAGATTATACGTGCATGTATTCAATAATCCTTCCTGGACAAGCCTTAAGAAATTTATGCCAACTTGGGATGTAAAAATATGCAAGACTAACTTTACATGAATTGAAATTTAAGCATAAAAATATGTAAGATTGACTTTGCATGAATGGAAAATTTAGCATAATAAAAAAAAGTCTTACCATGAGACCATACGTGTATGTTATGGGAATATTGATATTAGGTATGTATGTATATTATGGGGGCCGATAATACGATCATAAAATAAGTAATTAAATTATGATTACCCATCAACTAAGTATGTATTATCCAGCAATAATCAAGCATACAGAGGTTATTTAAATTCTAAAATTAATAGAAATTTATATTTGTGAAAAGAGTTATTTGAACCGTGCAACGCACGGGCTTACAACTAGTATATATATATTATTAAAGGAGGCTTTTTTAGAGCTCCCACAATAATTAGAGCATTCTAGAATGTCCAATTTTACATATTATATGTATTAAAAAGTTATATTTAAATCCTATATATGGTAAGTGACCAAATAACTTATCTGAATTGTGCATGATATTTATTTTTAAATCTTATGTATGGTAAGTGAGCAAAAAAATTAGCTAATTATTGTAGGAGATTAAAAACTGTTTATGGTATATTCTAATATTATCCCAATTCCTATTTCCATAAGCTTATTATTGTAGGAGATTAGAAAAGGTTATGGTATGTTCTAATACTACCCAAAGTTCTTATTATTCCAAATATTGTAGGAGATTATACCTCATTTCCTACTACTATATAAGTTGTCATCACCGAGCCTATGAACCTGTGTTTACATGTCTTTTTAGTATTGCTCTAAAGTTTCAAATTATTAACATCAGTCTTTCTTTCTTTAATAAAACAAAAATGTAAGAAGATATTAGACTGATACTATAAAGTGTCTCGATGTTTAATGGATTTGTATATGTTAAATTGATAGTTAAGTACTTAATTTGAGTGTGAGTACTTTAGTTACAATAAATATCCCACATTATTCATGGAGGATCATTTGAGTGTGAGTAACTTATTAATATAGCTTGAATTTTTTTCGATTCTAGGATAGTTCATAAGTTTTTAGGTTACTAATTAAGTAATTAATTAGAACAATCAACCGCTAATAAGTTTACATAAAAACTAATAAGTTCGTTTTTTTTTTTGTTAAGTATACGAACTAATAATCACGATAATTTACCATCTTCATGATCTTATATAATGTGGGACGAACACAATTTTTCTTATAGTATCAAAGATACTCTACCCTTACTTTCTCAACAATGTGGGACAATTTTCAATCTTAGAAAAAAAAAAAAAAAAAGTGGTCGAAAACGGTCCCACATCTTTGAATCTTGCCCAAGTGGATTATACCTCCCCTTATAAAACTCTAAACAGACTAGACAATGTATACTCCAATTACAAGAAATGTCTCACATTACTCATGGAGGACAAATTATAGTATAAGAAACTTATTACTATAGCTTAAATTTGTTTCAATTTTATTTACGACTTACGGGTAGGTTACTAAGAAATAAGAATGATCTACTAATAACTATAAGCCATCACCTATGCCTGTCACCAAACTAGGCTCATAGTAGACCGTTTTCACCATCTTTATAAAGTTAAATCCCATCCAGTAAGTGTATGGACTCCTCTGGTCTTTTTTAAATGTCTCGCTCCCTTTTACGCATTTTTTAAAGAATAAATAATAAATAATTTTTAGTGATTCATTTAACAAATACAATATATTTTAAAGCTAATATATTAGGAACAATCTATCGTACTCTTACTCATTATAGAATAAAGAATAATTTGCGAGACCGCATCTTATAAAATAAGTTTTTTTGCGAGACCGCACCTTTTATGTTAAATTTTGCGAAACAACACCTTTTAAGTCTATTTCTTTGCGAAGCAGCACCTTTTTTCATTTTCGATCAATTTTGACTACTCTCAAACGTTGACTCGGCCTTACTCTTCCCCTTCAATTTCTCTCCAATTCCCCCCTCTTCCCCCCCCCCCCCCCAAAGATCCCTGAATTGTTAGAACAAGTCAACGTCAGGTCAACTTTGGAGAGTGGTCAAAATTGGTCGAAAATGAAAAAAGGTGCTGCTTCGCAAAGAAATAGACTTAAAAGGTGTTGTTTCGCAAAATTTAACATAAAAGGTGCGGTCTCGCAAAAAACTTACTTTATAAGGTGCGGTCTCGCAAATTTTCCTAAAATAAATCCCGAGCTACAATAATGAGATACACATTTATTAACATAATAAGATAACAAAACATGTATGATTCAACTGTTTTAAAAATTAGTTAGCACAACATATAATCGATCATCCATTTCAAATATTTTTTATAATGTTTAACAGAAAATAGGACCCGTGCAACGCACGGGCATTCAACTAGTATTGTACGATTACCTTGTGCTATCAAATGAATAAGTGTCAAGTGTCCACCTAGTAAAAACTTGATTTCAGGTTTTAATATATAGTATTAGATTAGATGACATGTTATCCTCGTCGGGTGACGTGTGATGGATAGGGTTCAAGTACTCCGCCATTACTCGGACAGGCGAATCGGCCCTAATATCAAGTACTATTCAGAAGTAACATAGCCTAAACACAGTGACACCGTGATTTCTGTAACCCCCTCAAACTACATACATTCCCCATCAACAACCTTATAAACAACAGAATAATCGTAATTCACTGTTTGTACAATACTAAAAAATAACTCTATTCACAAATGAGTGTTGTTTTTCAATATAAGAGCAGATTTTGGCAAGACCCGAAGATACATACATATTTATATTCCAAAGACATGACCAACAAAAGATATCATCTTGGACCAGACAATTCATCAGGCCGAAGGTTTGATGTAGAGTCGGGCCAATCTGGGTTAGGGAGGTGAATGGGGTTAAATTCCTGGCGAAACATCTCCTCTTTCTGCCATTCCTCCCACCTCTCAGCCAAGCCATCACCTTCAAGCATTCTTACCACATCCGACATTTTTGGTCGTTCTGTTGGAGAGCTTTGTGTACAAAGCAATGCAACTTGGATAAGCTGCTCAACTTCAGGCTCAACGTAGTTACCCTGTAAATCGGCATCAACCAAGGTCTCCAATTTCTTCTCCTTCAAAAGCCCTTTCACCTGTTAATTTGTATGATAATTCGTAGAAGTTAGTGAAAGAAGGCCACAAAAAACTCCTAACAGAATAAAGAAGTCCACAAAACACCTTTAACACAATTCGACATGCAATTTGTATGTGATCCATACCCAATCAAGCAACATGACATCATCATCATTGGCTAGCCGTGCAAGATCAAATGCCCTCTGTCCAGTGATCAGCTCCAGGAGCATGACACCATAGCCAAAAACGTCTGTTTTCTCCGATGATTTTCCAGTTGACAGGTACTCCGGTGCTATATGCCCAATAGTACCACGTACTGCTGTAGTAACATGAGTATCCTTGTAGTCCATGAGTTTGGCAAGCCCAAAGTCTCCAACAACTGCTTCAAACTCCTCATCCAACAATATGTTAGCAGCCTTTACATCACGATGAATAATTTTTGGGTCGCAGTGATCATGCAAATAAGCAAGCCCTCTGGCTGCCCCTAAGGCGATTCGCTGCCTAATTTCCCAATCAAGTGGTGGCTGTGAATCTGGGCGATCTACAATAATCAACATTCCAAGTATTAATAACCACTTCGATTCAAACATAATTAACAATATGTTTCTTTTTTTCTCTCCATATATATTTTCCTTGAATTGGAAGTCAAATTGTCATTACCAAACGTGACAACAAGTTATATTAATTTATGGAGGCAGTAGGAATTTTCACTTCCGAAGTCCACGAGACCAGCACTAATTATGCAGCTTATATCTGAACGGCATCTAATGATGCAAGTGAAGAGAATTGCAAAAGTAAGAATCTTTGACATTCTAATACACCTAAATACCAAGAGAGCGTCATCAATACCTCTCAAACAGGATGCAACACTTCCATTAGCCATATAAGGATAAACTAGTAGTCGTTCTGTTGGCGTCATGCAAAACCCACGCAGCCGAAGAAGATTCCGATGAACAGCCATACTAATCATTTCAACTTCAGTCTGGAATTGGAGCTCTCCACCTTGAGTGCGCTCCTCTTTAAGTCTCTTGACTGCAACTAGAGTACCATCGGCCAACCGTCCCTTGTAAACTTTTCCAAAACCACCTCTACCAAGGATGTTTTTATGGCTAAAATTATCAGAAGCAACTTGTAATTCTCTCAAAGAAAACCTTTTTAGTTGTCCTAAATGAACCTCTGGATCTTCTTCAGCTGCAACCAAGTAAAGAAGAATATAGCCTCTTATGTAAAAAATAACATCTAAACATAAATAAACAAGCTTTTCACTAACCTGGCACATCAAAGAAGTGATCCTGAGGTTTTCTTCGTCGCCACCAAGCAAGGGCAATTGCAGGAGCTGCAAACAATAGAGCTGCACCTGCAGCAACTCCTCCAGCAATAGCTCCAGTAGCACTATTCCCAACTGGAAAGACATTCAAAACATATATATATAAAAAACATCAAGATGCAGGCAGCTTTTCAGAGGTGTGGGTCATTATGTTTTCTAAAGCCAGCTTAACTTAATGCTGCAGTACCAACATAACATAACTCACATGACTACCAGTTACAAACGACATCATAAAAAGTACATATATCAACACTGGGATACAGGAATACAAATGTCAAATCCAACCAACATATGTTCATCTAGTGTTGGGAGTTGAACTTCGATGTAAGGTCACAAGTTTAAGTCCCCACCAGGGAATGAGGCAATTAACATCTATCTCCACCTTACCTCTCAAAACAAAACAAAACAAAACAATAAAGGTGCCCAAATCTGTCATGGGATGCCAAAACCTCAAATCCATGACCTGAACAGGTGCAAGCAGCAAGAAATAATAATCACCATTAAAAGTTTCTAAAGAAGTAAAAATTCTAAACCTGAACAACAAAAATGAACATGCCAACTTTGAGAAGACAATTATATTGCCTGGATGAACAGTAGGATGTTGGCCGAGCAAATTGCTCCAGCGATACAGTAATATGTCGAGAATGAAGAGACCCCCCTCATATTGGGTAATATGGAATTTGACGTATCCAACATTGTAATTTTACGCCACCAGAAACATTGTCAAGGGTATACCTGGAGATGGACTTGTTGGCGTTTGAATTGGGGGAGGTGGTGGCGTTGCTGGCATCGTCAAATTGGGATTACCGTTAAAACTGTAGATAAGAAACAAAACAACAGAGGAACCTTTACATCACCTCAACAAAATGAGATCATCTTATGCATGGTATAAGAAGAAGCCAGCTGACCTTATGGGTGTGAACAGTTGAAAGGATCCATTGACAGGAACAGTTCCTGATAGGTGATTGAATGACAGATCACTGCATTTCAATTTGTGGAAAAAGAGTGTTACAAGTATCTTATTAGACGCATACACTGCAAAGAACCAATCTTATTTTGCTGATTGAACAGAAACCCAATTCGATACTCACAGGACTTGCAGGGTCGTGATAGCTGTTAAAGACCTTGGTATTTCTCCTGACAAGGTGTTGTTGTTTAGCCGCCTATCCTTGCAGAGAATTCATAAAGCACAAATCGTTAGCCTCATAATAGCCCAATGGAATGCCCTTCACATGTATCAAAATGGACTAGTTTGCAATTTCAAACTAAATAGCACAAAAACAGTCTAAAAATACACAAAAGACATAAGATGTGCAAGTCCAAGGTCACTATTGTTGATCTCCCGTGCCGCACAATAAAGAAAAGGGTTTCAAAAAAATCAAAAACCATGCAATCGTGCATCTTGAGCCTCTTTCTATGAGTAACAAAAATAGTATTACGCTTATATTCAAGAACATGTGGAAAATGCTGATTTAGCAGAAAACACTCAAAAGATATTATACTTGGATGAATAAACTGTCTGGGTCTGTTCTTTTAAGAAATACTAAGAACATACTTTACTTTACTACTACATGGTGACTTGATTATTGAAACCCACGAACTCGTAAGTAAGGTATCAATGGATCACCAAAGCAGATCAAAATTATACTTGAGCCAAGACATCCCTCCACAAATAGACGAAAGCTAAAGCATTCAAGGTTTGATACAATCCAACAACAACAATCAAGCTTTAGTCCGAAAATGATTTATATCAAACGAAAAAAAAAAATTGATTAGGGGTCAACTGAAATGAATAGTGAAGTTTGATACAACCAAATAAAAATCTAAAAATCCCGAGTACTTAAATTTGAAATAAGATTTATTTCGGGTTGAGGGTGGGAGGGGAGGTAGAGGCTAACATGAGGCATTGCCCATATATAGATGCTTCAATGAGACAACTATTACAACCAAATCTCTAAAAGATAATTTGTGAAAGCAACTTAATAAATCAACCATGGTATTAGATCTTAAGCACAGAATTATCTAAGACGTAAAAGGAGATATCAGACGATGTACAAAATTCTGATGCACAGGCAATTCAGGCAATGACATTTACACAAGCTTGAATATGAGTAATTAGAGAAAGCAGGGAGTCATAAGTTAGTTCATGGTTACGTTAAATTATTAAAAGAAAACTTCATACAAGAATCGCATATTTTTAAGGTTGCCCAATGCATCAGGAATAGGGCCAGTGAGATTGTTCAAGTAGAGATCCAAGCTCACTAAGTTTGCCAAGTTCCCCAGTTCATTTGGTACTGTCCCACTTATGTTATTGCTGTAAAGTTCCCTGCCAAAAAGAACAAAGAAAATTCAGGACTGAAGCAGCCTAATCATACATAAAATAAAATGGACTAGACAAAACTGAGCTTTACAATGATACTCCACATTAAACTATCTAAACTAGTCTTCACTGTCTAATTAATTTAGCTGAGACTACACACCACAAAATTTCTTTAGTGTTAATTGTGAGACCAAAGTCAAAAGAAAAGGGGTCCCAATGGGTCGACCAAAAATGTGACACTGATGTGTCCAACTTAGGAATGAGTCATAGCAAAAGGTGAGTGAGATTAGACCACGAAAAAGCATGTGCTCAGGCTTTTAGCCTTTTTATGTAATTCAACTCATTCAATTCCAAACAGATTTCATAATATAAGGTAAGGGGGGGAGAACGCAGCCTGACAACTTTTACCATTGTGAGAAGACAGACAGTGCACCCTTTACGAGATATATCGCCAGTTTACTATATCTCAAAATAAACAAGTAGTAACTAATATCTGTTTGAGCAAGACAGTGGCATACTGGCACTGAGGAAACACTGTATAGTTGAGTAGTTGTTGTTGTTGTTGTTGTTGTTGTTTTTGTTATCTCCCATAATCCAAAAAATTACTAGCATTTTTGGTAGGGGGCCTATTATTGCAATGTAATGGCATCAAATCTAGTAGAACTCAAATAAAAATGGAACTGAGGGTTAGAGGTCACCAGAAGAAGAGGTAATTCATTGCATGATTCACATATAATGATGTACTAGCATTTACATGGGCTTAAGTTGAACAATGATGATTACATTGGTTAAATGGAAATTTCATCACGTAATGGGTTTTACATTTAACCACCCTCCCTTTAATTCTTTCTCCCACTAGAAAAGATTTATGACAAGATTACATCTTACCAATCAAGCCCTAAAAGTGGAATCACGACGAAGTGAAGATATCTTGATGTCAGTTTTTAGTCATGTAAACAGCAACGGTCACTGGATTATGTCAAAGGAAAACCCCCATGACTACTCAGATGATGGACATAAATAAGTAGCTCAAAGATGAAATCAATCTATGAAAGAAGGCGAGACTTACAAGTACTGGAGGTTGGGGAGCTGACCAAGGTTTGAAACAAGCTCACCCTTTAAGTTAGCATTTCCAAGATCACTGAAAGGAAAGATACAAGGATGAATTGATCAATCTAACATCAACGGAAGCAGAGAGAGAGAGAAAGAGAGAGGCAATGCATACACTCTGGTAACGCTGTTGTCACTGTTGCAGGTAACATGAAACCAAGTACAGGGATTCACAAGGGTGGGATCCCAACTCTGAAGTACCCCATTTGGATCGCTCAATGCAGCTTTGAGGGCGGCCAGTGCATCTCCTGCATGTGTTTGTGTTGGCAATTTAGCATCAACTCGAGCAGGAGGGAGGGAGGGGGAGAGACAGAGAAACAGACCTTCTGCATTCGGGGAGGCGGAATGGAAGCAGCAGCAACTTATCATCAAACACAGCCACACCCGTATATGTACTACTACTACCTCATGCTTCATTCTCATTTCGCTCACCTCACTTGGAATACGATTATTGTTGAACCCAACTAAGCCGCGTTACTCCAAAATGCAATTAAAATTCAATAGATTCAATCAGTTTCCTTGATCAACGACAAAATAGGATCATTACATCCCAACTCAGTCAAATACGGCAATATGACATGCCCCTTTCATGTACAACAACTAAAAGAACACCAGCATCCAATCTGCAGAAGATTGTGGACAGGAATATAGGGTAAAGATTAAACGAAGTTGGAGAGAGAGCAAAACAACCAATAAACAAAGCTAATTTAGAAACTTTGTTAAAATTAAGAATGTACAAAGCCTGAAATAGAGCTTTATCAATCCTTTGGCCACCATGCTAAATTAGTCGGCCTCATAGCAAGCACAGCACTGATTTTGTAAATCGTATGTTTCACATAACATTAATTCATATACAGTAGTTCCCAACAAACTACTGTAACAACTTATATTCTTGCATACCTCATAATCCGTCTCAATCAACTAATTAGCACTCCACCACAACTTTGACGGCCCAAAAAATAAATTAATATGTTTCACTTGTCATGACACAATGCAGGAATCAAGGGGAAAGAAATATAAATATATATATAGTGTCAAGAACAAGTTGGGCGCAGTTGGAATTAAGATTAACAAGCATAATGCAAAATTAGTTCACAATATGGTCTTACGCTACTCCTACAAAAATGAGTTCGAATTAACGAACAAAAAAAAAAAAAAGTTGACCGGACGAAGTATGAAAATGAATATATATACTCACAAGTCAAGGACGAGAAGTGGCGGCTACAAAGAACCAAAGGTGGTGATGGCAGGCCGGAGCAGTCTGACAAGAGGAGAGAGAAACTGAGTAATGACACGCTGTCAAAGTGGCGATGAAATAGAAATGATACTATTACTAAAGATGATGCTGTCTGATCTCGCAATGCAATGATATTATGAATCTGATGATGATGATGATGATGAAAATCGAAAAGATGAACGGAAGACGGGAGATCAGATTTTGAGGGGGGGGGGGGTTTGGTGGTTTAATCGTGCAACAATAGAGAGAGAGAGAGAAATAAAAGAGGAGACTGGTCAGCGATTTCAGTCTGGCTATTTTGCTCTTCCTCACCCTTTTCCTACTTTTCCCACTACTCGCCCTCTTTTTTCTTTTTTTAATTTCTCTGCTTCTTCCTTGTTCAATGACCATTCTCCCCTTTGACTTTTACTTTTATCCCCTCACCCCACCCTTTCCCTTTCATTCTCCCGACTTTCAAACTGCCGCTTCTACAGTACTTGTTCCAGCTTCAAAGCTACACGTACAAATGTACAATGTATAATCATCCATATTTGAGGTTTCCAAATTAATCACAATATTTTAACAACAAATCTATCATTTTGAATCGTCATCACGTACTTTCCTCCCATGATATTTTGGATCTAATACTTTAAAGATACTTGAACATGGTTTCAAATTAGAAATCACCAATTCAATTTCTAGATATGAAATCGTGAATTCAATATAATCCACGTTGTAGAACCTAAAAATACAACCTAACAAAGTAAGAATACAAACCACTACCTCAAAAAAAAACAATACAAACCAACTCAATTTACCAATTGAAAATTGTGAATTGCAATAGCTAGTCATCTCTAACAAGTGTTCATTCTAAACATAAATTTTGTATATCAGTCATTCCAGTTCTGTGCAGCATCTTACAAAGGATCGTAGTACTCCAGTTACCCGATCTATATTGGCATTATACAAGTACACCCAGTGCCAAGTCCGAGCGATCACAGTACATTCTCTCGTCTAGTAACGGCCTTCTTATCTGATGCTCTAGGCCAGGGACCCAAGACCAAAACTCATGTCCTCACAGCTACATGAATGTACTGATTCACGACACAAGGTTGCAGAGAAAAGAGACATTTTTTACTAAACAAATATGACCTCAAACTTAGAGCAGGGATTTGCTTCAATGTGACTCCTAAATTCACTTGGTTCTTGGAATGAGAATGTATACAAAGCTTGCCTCTGTGTCATGCCAAGAGGATATATTTTATAAACTTTAAGCCCGTCTCCTTGAATGCGTTCGGGCCTTTCAGGTTTCCAAATGGGGACATGTCTTAACTGATCAAACTTCCTCAAAACTGCATTCTCCAAGGCCCCCAATGTCAAATTGCTAGACCTACGAGGCAAAAAGGCAAACAAGAGTAATCAACAATAATAACTTTAGAGCCAAAGTGAAGGATGGGACACCTTCATGCGTACAAGCTTTATGCATCATCTAAAGTTTACCTCAGAAAAATAGACTCCATCTTAAATCTACCTCTCTCCCTCACATATACATGATAAGTAGTTTCTGACCCTCGGGAACACTTGCAAGGACGTTTCATGAACCCTGGATTTTTCTCCTCCTTCTCATGGATCCTTGTAGCCAGGAGAATGCAAAGGCGGCAGGACGAGTGAACTGCAGCCATGTCAACTAGGGCCTTGAACGAGTCAGATGGACCTTCATATTTCCACCTAGTACACCGAATCATAATTTGGAGGAAAGATGCATCAATTCAGTCCGAAGACAAAATCCATTTCCACATGGATAGTTAATAATGGAGATGAAATTGTACCGTAATGAATGGTTGTAAGCATCAGGATTTTCAGCCAGGTACTTCATCGTCTTGGCAACTGAAGCAACATCCTCTGGCTCCTTTATATGCAGCACCGAACCAGAGCAAGGTGCAAAGTCTATAATATTAGGAGCACCAACCACAACAGGAATAGTCCCTGCAGAAAAACAACAAAGGTATAGGTAAATTGTTTTGAGTGAACAGCACTCGTAAAAGTGAGGACGAAGCCATGAACCTCAAAGAAACATAAAGTTCATAAAGGTTAATTGAGTGCACCATTACACAATCCTTCAGGTCGGAAAAACTACCATCTCAATTTGTTTAAGTTTCTTGGAATTCTTTGACAGATTAGTGAGACAATTTAACCAGATAATCTGGTCCTCTCTGACATACTCTCTTGGTCCAACACAATGGAGACTAACTTGCTCCAAAAAACACGATGGCATAAAGCTTCAGGTTGCAAAGGAAACGGGACCCCAACCATTGCACAACCAAATAAATCTTCTGACTTCTATGGGGTCAAAATGACTTGGGGTTTTCTTCTTCAATATCCATGAAAGTAAATTATTTAACAAGGAGCAAGCCCAAAAACTTGTCTTCTATAGTCTCACTTGAATAATTAAATCAGTTGTCTTGAAGGCTAAAGATATTCAGGCACCCTTCTCCATGATTGAAAATTAATGGGTATAGAGTCAATAAGTAGTGGTACCTATTGACATTAAATAAGAAACCGTAGATAATATAGCAGCTGACAGTTCATACCAGCAACAAGAGACTGGAAGAATTTCTCAGTGACATAGTCCTCCTCGTTTGAGTTTTCAAAGGCCAAGCTAAATCTGTAGTGCTTCAGAGCTTCTACCTTGTCAACTGATACATCAAGGAAACCCGAACAACTTGATTTAGCCTCCAGTGCAAAAAAAAAAAAAAAAAAAAAAAAAAAAGCAGGAAGCAGTAGATGATGAATGGAGGAAGCACACAATTCAAAAATTATGAAGCCTCAAGATATGAAGTTTTAGTAAAGTAAAAATCTGAGATAACGACACCAAACAAGAATGAACACAAACAATGGAAGCTATTTATTGGCTACGTGGTGCAAATCGGAAGCGATCCATACATGTGACTAATTAAGCAGCTAAAAAAAAAAAGGGATGATGCAAGTATTGAGTGGAAGCAAAAGAAAATAAGAATCCAATAGAATGACCTCTTCCATCTCGGTTGCGGTGACAGCCACCATAGGAGTCAATTTTGATCCCACTGTTTTCAAGTCCTTCGAGGGCTTGAAGGCGGAAGTTGCGAGCACCACAATTGGAGATAAAAGCTGCGGCCAAAGCAGTCTCGGTTTTCTGCTGCAGTGGGGCCATGATATCATACTCTGCCCAAGAGAAGTATCCGACCGGAACATCAGAAGAGAGACTCGTTGTCATAATGACGTCATAACCCCTCCTACACGGGACGGACAACAGGAACATAAGACACAGAGAGCAAGAGGTGTGAATTCATCAACACATCTGCATCCAATAATAATACTAATAATAAAATGAGTAATATCAAATTATCAATAACTAATCAAGGAAGTTTGAATGATTACAACAAGAGGCAGACAAGGATTCAACATAAGTTAAGATCTCTTTGGTGAATAGAGTAGAGAAAAAAAAGAAAAAAAGAAAAAAAAAAAAAAAAAAAAAGGTGCTTACCCACCGTCGTGCATTGGCGATATTGTTCTCGGAGTAGTATTGAGCGGATTCCATAGAGCGCAGCACGGAAGCTGTACCGTGCTCTTGAGGCCACCCGAACGCAGCATCGGCCTTCTTGCCAGTCTCATACCCAAACCTGCATCCCACCGAGCAACTATTCCAATCCTTGATAGTTGTTAATGAAATAAAAATCAAAATCAAAATCAAAATCAAAATCGAAACATCAAAATAAGAATGAGATATGGTAAAGAGCAAAAAAGAAACCTGTTCATCGGCAGATACGAGGACAGGATCTTTGTCGAAGTCCCTGGAGTAGAGCACGGCGTCTTCCTTGTCCAACCAGGTCTCACAAGTGTCGTCATCCTGTTGATGTTGATGTTGATGTTGATGCTGCTGGATTGATGATCCCTGTAACAATGAATCGGCCCAGGAATTAACCAAGACAGCGTTCTTTGCCATGTCCAGTCGCCCCAAAAAAGCTATCTCTCCGATCACCACCAACGCTATCAACATCGCCATTACATTTGAACATCTCTTCCTCCACGCCTGCCTTTCTGAATTCCAAGCCATTTTCAACTCCCCTTTCCTATTGTTTCTATTACACCACTACCTTTCTTCTGCAACTAACCCCACTCTCCGCCGGAGCCCTGCCTTTTGTTTTTCTTTTCTTTTTTTTCTTTTGGATTAGGTAGGTTTTACTCCTTTTTACATTCTTGAACACACTCATTTTGTCATTTGACAGATTGACTTTTTTCTTCTTTTTTTTTTCTTTTTTTCCTAAGGCCGATTGAGGCATTCGAATTAGGTAGGTAAATTACGAATATTGGAAACAAAAAACTCTGAGAGAAGTGAACATTAGTTAAAAAAATTGAGGGAGATTGATGTATTTATGGATCCATCAAGATTAATTTTCAAAATATTTAGGGTGTGTTTGGTAGTCGTAACTGTTCAGCTAGTTTTTAGCTATTGAGGTAGGTGTTACTAGTTTGACTAGCTGTTAGCAGGTAACTGTTGACTGAAAAGTAGTTGTCAACAATCACGTGTTTGGTACGATCAGTAGCTGTTGAGTTATTAAAATGATATATATCGTAAAATTAAAATATCAGAAATGCCCCTTAAAACGCTAAATGCTACTTATTATAGCATTTGTCAAATGTCACTTAAAATGTTAAATGCTACTTCAAATGTAGTGTCAAACATGTCAAGTAGAATTCTAACTTGGTCAAAACGCTAAACGCTACCTTCTAGTTGACTACCAAACATACCCTTAGTCTAAATTGCATGCATTTTGGTCTAATCATCATCTTCGCAATGAATTTTACATGTCAAACAAAAAGAAACTCAACATATTCATGCTACATGTACCGAAAACTAATTAAGATGTTTGAACAACAAAATTCTAAAGACTTCACGATACAAGGCCCAAAAGGTTTTACAAATGGCTTTAAAAATAAAAGCTACTCGGTAACTCGGTTCATACTAAAAAAAAAAAAAAAAAAAAGTGGAGCGGACCCGAATGATGTGTTTGTTAGCCCGTTAGGTGGAGTGAGAAGAATAGGAGACGGGTGAACAAAAGTGTTAGCGGATCCTGAAAATTGATGAAGGCAGTGAGTGTGCGCTGTTGGAGATCTATCCCATCGCAATAAAGTCCGTTGGGAAGAGGAGAGCTCCCTCCCCTCAATAAATCAAAATAGAGTTATCTGGATCTTCCTTGTAAATCAAGTTTATTTGGGGTTGATGTGATATATTGGGAGCTCGTCGTCTCCGGTATTCCATGGGTGCTAGTGACGGTTCAGACGCGTGGCATATCATAATTGCCGTTTATTTTGCTGTTTCGTTCGTGGCTGCTAGATTCTTCTTGGACAAGTTTGTCTTCCGTGTAAGTCTTCTGACAAAGTAATAGTAGTTGAATCGCAATGAATGAATGAATGAATGATTTCTAGGGTTTCATAGTTTTGAATTGAAATTGGATTGCAGAGGGTGGCCATATGGCTGTTAAGTAAAGGATCTGGTCCCTTGAAATATAACGAAGCAACACAGTCTAAAATAATCAAGTGCTCAGAGTCTTTGTGGAAACTCATATACTATGCTACAGTGGAAGCATGGATTCTTCGAATTACGTTTAATGAAGCATGGTTTCAAGATACAAAGGAGTACTTTAGAGGGTGGCCCAATCAGGAGCTTAAGTGAGTTTAATGAACCCTGGTTTCCTTAATTAAAGAGTGTTTTTTTTTTTTTTTTTTTTTTTTTTATTCTGATGTATTACACTGTCAACAGGCTTCCTTTGAAACTATTCTACATGTGCCAGTGTGGTTTCTACATCTACAGCATTGCTGCCCTTGTTACTTGGGAAACGAGAAGGAAGGATTTTGCAGTCATGATGTCTCATCATGTCATAACTGTCATTCTTATCGGTTACTCATATATCACCAGGTTACCATTTCCTTCTCTTTCATTACCCTTATTCATCATAAATCATTTTGCTATCATCTCTAGAGTTTCCATGAAATTAGGATTTGATATCATCTCTAGAGTTAGTTCAACTTGTCCCAAAAGGGGATCATGAGATGTTTTGTTCCATCATATGTCAGGATTCTTTGTGATTTTACATTCCATCCAGTAGAAAAATCCTCCAAGGGGAGCCTTGCCGCACTGGTTAAGATTTTGCTTTGTGATCGATAGGTCACTAGCTCAAGTCCTGGCCTCCTCGGAGCAGCCTCTTGTCCAAAATAACAAGGAAGGCTTGCTCTTTATACCTGGCCTCCTCGGAGCAGCCTCTTGTAGTGAGACCCTTCCCAGGGACGCCACTGTTCACCGAGCTGCCCTTGTCCAAAAGGTTGGACTGCTAGTTCGGTTTATTGGCGTACTTGGATTGAAAGTATCTATCGCGTATGCGCAAAGAGTTCAAATTCTACTTTCAGAAGTCGCTGTATACCTGTACTGTTGGAGTTTAAGTATTACATTCCGATCGTCTCTTGATTTTTCTCCTTACAGTAGTTAGATTAATTTACAACGCATGAAAGCTTAATCACATAGCTCTCCTGTTTATAAAGGGTGTCACCCTTGGGTGTGCTCATTAACAACCTAGCTCTGACTTCTGATAACTTTTTACACTTTTGAATCATTGGAACACATTTATATAGCTCGACAGGGGTTTATTCAACACGTCTGTTCTTGAGTGACATAGAACTTAGCTTTTAGCTTCTTTTTTTTTCTTGTGGCTTGATTAATAAGCATGTCAGTTTGAGATATTTAGTAATTGGAGTCTTCATAATCTTGGGATACATCACTCCGACTTCTCATGTACCCTTTTGAAACATCCGAAGATTCCGAACACATTTAGATAGTTGGACAGTGGTTTAATGAACATGTCTGTTGTTTTGGTGGCATATAACCTAGTTTTTAGCTATTGGTGTTATGGCTTTTTATTGTTTTAATTGCGTATAGGTATGCTGGTTGTTTGGCCCCATTTTGGTTTCGATTTCTGTAGACAACATTTTGCATGCAAAATTAATTGCTTTTAACTACAACAGGTTCTTCAGAATCGGATCTATAGTTCTAGCGTTGCATGATGCAAGTGATATTTTCATGGAAGCTGCCAAAATATTCAAATATTCTGAGAAAGAGCTTGCAGCAAGTATATTCTTTGGTTTATTTGCTGTCTCCTGGCTTATACTCCGATTAATTTTCTTTCCTTTTTGGGTTATAAGAGCTTCGAGGTATGTTTCTTGTGAATTCCGTCAGTGGTTGATTTAAATAGCATCATTTTAATCACTCGCCACCTGACATTCACAGTTATTTGATGGGTGATTACTTGAATCTTTCCGAGCTCTATCCAAGATCGTTGTACTATGTCTTCAACACCATGTTGATAATGTTGCTTGTGTTCCATGTATACTGGTGGATTCTCATTTGTTCAATGATAATCCGGCAGCTAAAAAATAAAGGAAAAGTTGGTGAAGACATAAGATCTGGTGATTCTTCTATCTTGTTCTCTTCTAGTTTGTTAACATGTTATTTAGCTGTACTTTGTGTCGATGAATCAATGGACATGATCTCATTTGCTTAATGTGCCATGTTGTTCTCTCTTATACTCCTATGGTGTATTGTAAACTGCATCAGTCAATGCAATCCTCGATGCACTTTTTATTTTGAGTCATTTAGAAACATTCTGTTTGTGCTTTCAACACTTGGTAAGGCTGCGTGCACTCCCTTCTAACTTGCCATGGCGGGAGCCTTCGAGGCATTGGGGTAATATTGTTTGTTCAATATGATTTTCATGTATTGTCAATATAAGAACATTGTCTTTCTACTGCAGACTCTGAAGATGATGAATAGGTGGAAATTTTGTTTCCAATTGATGCCAGCTTGGATCAGTTTCACTGCATAATGATCATATAGGAGAAAGTTGTAGATTGTTCTTCGATTGCTCTCCGGATGCACAAATGATGAGACAACAGGCAGATATACTGGATAGTATCAGATTTTCTTGTATTAAATGTTTCTTTGAAGCATCGTACCCTATTCACGCGCAAGTGATTGTGAAGAGCAGTGACCTCGCCTTTGCTGTATTTCAATGGGGTTGCCGGCAAGTTGGGCTGGCTAGGTGTTTGCTGAACTATGAGAGGAACAATTTAATGTTGTAGATCTTCACAACTATTGGATACTAGTCTCTTATTAGTTGTTGATACTACGGAAGATGACAGAATGCTGATATTAGCTGGAAAGCGGACCATTGCTCCTCTTTTCTTAATCGTATGTTATGCGTCTTACTGTGAATGAAATATGCTGAGAATCACTTTGTAAATGTCTTATTTTTCAAAATGTGCTTTATATCACCTTGTAAATGTCTTACTCGGTTCCCCCAACACATTTGCAAGCAACCATTTACAGTTTTTCGATGATGCAAAACAGAACTACGTGAAGCAAGTTAGCGCACATTTTTACTGATACGACGTTATCACTAATTCACAGTCAACATGTACATGTTTGTTCCGAAACTAATTTGGTCAAAAGAGCAACTAAAGAATGTAATCCGACATTACCTCGATGATGCAAAACAGAACTACGTGAAGCAAGTTAGCGCACATTTTTACTGATACGACATTATCACTAATTCACAGTCAATATGTACATGTTTGTTCCGAAACTAATTTGGTCAAAAGAGCAACTAAAGAATTGTAATCCGACATTACCTCGATGATGCAAAACAGAACTACGTGAAGCAAGTTAGCGCACATTTTTACTGATACGACATTATCACTAATTCACAGTCAATATGTACATGTTTGTTCCGAAACTAATTTGGTCAAAAGGGCAACTAAAGAATGTAATCCGACATTAACAGTGCTATTGCTGAACATGATCATTTACCAATGTAGGTACTACAAATATAATACAACCAGAGAGTAATTACTGTACACCCTACTGCTGCAATCTGTTAATTACATCAAATAAGAAGCCACATTACTGTGACTCCAAAGAATATGGAATTTAGAAACCTACACGACTGTACATCACCGGTATAAATACTCACAGCTCACTATATACAATTTGATCAGATTGTATGTAGTATATGTACAGTATAGCCATGCTGTCTTCACTTAATACAAGCCAATCTGCACCTGAAGAGAAGGCCTTTAGCAAATTGAGTGAAAAACACACAAATCCGACAGACTACGAAGACAAAGGGCGCAAGGGACTTGGGAAATTATCTAAGAGCAGATCAAACTGTAGCGACTACCCCCCCCCCCCACCCCCCAACTACATACATTCTTAATAAACAAAGAAATGAAAATACGGATGCTGTATCCTATAAAGTTGGCATAATGCCTACATATTTGTAACTGTAACTACCCACCTCTCTCTCCCCCACTTACTCCCCTGAGATGTGAGATATCCTCAGAATTGCACTGAACATCTACCCATCAAGCATATACGTGAAGTAAAGAACTAAATAAGGGTAAAACCATCAGATAACAACAGACTATACTCACATGATCAGAAAAGGCTGCCTTGTATTACTGCAATGCTGGCCAATGCTACGTGTGAACATCATTCCCTGTCATATTCAGCCTCTCGACTCCTCGAGGAATGATAAGGCCCCAAGTACTTGTTCATGGATTCCTTCTTACGTTCAGGATCAAGGCTATAAACTCATCATTTCATGATTTAATCAGAATAAAGCATTCAAGAAGATACAAAGATGGGAAGGGACTGGGAGCTGGTACCAACCTGTTTCTGACACCAACAAGAGCAACGCGTAGAGCTTGTGCAGCAGCAGAAGCAGGAGCTAAGGCGGCGGCAGGTGCTCCCTTGAAAGCTGTCACCAGAGCTGAACCAGCGCTACGATTACGCCGATATGTTTTCATGGGATTATGAATTACTGCAGACGCAGACTTTCCAAAGCCATCGGTCAGACTCTCGTAAGCCTGTCAAATTTCAAACCAAAAGAGTAAGAAAACAAGCCTGAAAATTGCAACAATATTCATACAACCATCCCTGCAGAACCCACAAATACATACGGATACGACATGATTACATTATGGCTCACTGAGATCACTCAATGGCTCCATCCTGTTCCTCCCATTTTCCTTTCCTAGTGAGATTGAAAAACTAAAGTTATGTCAAATAAAAGCCCAAAACAACCAGTGTCCACGCATAATCAGTTACGCCACAAAGTACTGGTTTGCTCTCAATGCTCGTCTCTCAATGTTACAGATAATGGAGCTCAAAATCATTGCAAAAGGTAAAGAGTAACACTACATCAGGCACAAAGTTGCAAAATTTATTTGAACTACTAAATTGAAGAGGGGCATATATTAACCTGTTGCAACCCATGTTGAGTATCCTGTGGCTGCTCAAGGGTTAACTTCAATGTGCTCCTCACAGGTCGGGGTACAGAAGGCTGCATGCGTGTAAGAATGCATTCTGCATGAAGTAGAATATCATGAGCCCCAGCTACCAAATGCACCCCAAGTCCAAGAGCTTCGACTGAGATGCTTCTGAGAAACGATATGGTGCCTGGAAACAAAGCAACAAACAGTCTTTGGTAAGAAAATAACTAAGAGAAAATACAATAATTGAGGTCTCAAATACCAAAAGCTAAGAACATGACATCCTAAATTACTGTAGATTGAAGCCCTCTTTTCATTTCAGCCTCGTGTTTTGGTAAAAGAAAAGGAGGACAAAGTACATGGAGTACCAAAGAAGACCCATGATTTTTACAATGGTTATTCTTCCATTCCTTCTATAAATGAAAAAGAGGATATCAATATATTCAAGTGAGACACACCACAGGAGTCATGCCTCAGTACATAAAGAAACCAGTGACCTTCTCTTCCACTTGTATTGGTTCACTCTTGTACGGCCAAAGATCTTCCATCCGTGTGAAAGAGAAGGATGAAGAAGGGCTGAATTTGTGAAGTTTGAAACATGGTGCCTTTAGCCATTAATTGGTGCACTATGATTGGAAGGAATAATCGTACATAATATGATATTGCTTGTACTTATTAAGGTTCAAATTTTGCTTTTTGGAGTTATTACATAGTCAAACATATGGTGCTCCCATCTTTTCTACTTTTAGTAGATAAGACTTTACCCTTATAACTTGAGAGCTTAACCATCCAGCTCTACTTTTGTATACAGATATTACCCCACTTGGTGACGTTGGTGTATTTTTGTACATGGGATTCACCTATACTTTTGTATAACAAATTGCTCTTTCTTTATTTATTTGTTTGTTTTTCTCTCAATGCCTCATAGGGAGTGCCCAAACAGTGCCCTATATCAGCTGCAACCTTATACACCAGCAAGCTATCAGCAGAACATACTAATAGTCAACACGATAAAATTAACTTCAGTATCATCAATTCACAATAATCACGTTCCCACTTACCCACTAAGTGGGGTTGTTCACAAGTCAAAAAACTTAAGTTTCAATATCAGTATTCTTTCAATTCAAAGACTAGTTAACAAAAATCAAAATATACTATAATTAATTCAGGGATTGGATACCAGTGCCTCTAAATCAAAATTACCAGTGCCTCTAAATCTCCCGCCATAAGGCGGGTTAGGAGGGGTCGGATGTATGCAAGCTTGACCCTTACGTTGAAAGCATAAAGGCTGCTTACAGATGACCATAATGAAAATTGCTTCAAGAATGGCACCGCTGACTGCTACTTCACAATACAAGAAGCGCAAACAGTTTTCTGAGCCATTTTGCTTTATTCCATTATATCGAACAACAACAACCAAGTCTTATTCCCAAAATGATTGGGGTCGGCTAATTCCATTATATCAAAATGGAGAAAAAAAAAAAGAAAAAAAGGATAAAAATTTCAGTTACAGATCAACAAGATACGAAAAGCTACCTCTTTGTAGACCTTTGACCAATTTGTAATCCTTCCTGTAATTTTTCACTGGTAAAGAAAGCAACTTTGCAGCACCAGAGCCAACTGCCACAAATGATCGAATGGTGGGAAGTCCACGTAATAACTTGTGAATCTATGAGTCAATGAAAACAAAAGATTGCATTAATAAAGTCGAGATCCAACATGTATTTAAGGATGATAGATTGCCATAATAATTTATCCTAGATAAATGATGCCAATGAAACCTGATTTTGAGAAATATCTTCTAGCCATTCCCCAATTGCAGTTTCGCAAACATTGCTCCAGCCATAAACACCAGCAGCTTGAACATGTTTAAGCTTCAGCTCAACTCCCTGTATTGAGTATTCACATTGCTTGTAAATCTTTTACGTACTAAGGTGTCACCCATATACAGAGAACACTCACTCACACACAAACATATGAGCCTCTATGCTGTTGTGCAATGTGTAACATAAAGTCCAAAAAAAAAAAAAAAACTAATAGCAAGCATTTCCGTACAATTTAGTCAAGTAGTTGGAACTTGGAAGCATCTACAGAAAACCCACACAATTCATTCCCTCAGGCTATCAGAAATATCTTATCTAGGAAAAAACAACAAACAGTACGTGGCTTGGAATGTAGAAGACCAACATGAATGCATTAGTTTTAGTTTTTCCCAATTATAACAATCCTCAGTCACAGTTCCCAATCATCATCCAGAAGAGTTGCCACAATAGACTCATGCTCGGCTAACCACAACAATATTCCAACACGCAGAAAACACTAACATATACACATGTAATCTGAAGTTAGGTTTGAAATCTTGTTTAGTATATCAATCTTAGCAATTAGCATGTTTAGTAGTTGTCTCTGGCGGCCTCCAATTTGGCTATCATTGAGATAGTTAATTCAGACCTAACATCCTGCCTCCATCAAACACAGCCCACCCATATGCAGTGTCAAAAATTGAGCAAGTACACAGAATGTCTGCCTACCCAACAGGTATTCTTTTTCTTGCAAGTAAAACAGGCAAAGAGGTGCAGCAAAGTTTGAACCTCTAACAGGAATTTCGCAGATTTCATTTAAAAATATAGACAACATAAAGTCCACAACAAGTTACCTTCCATGGAACCAGGTTTACAAGTTCTACATACTTCCCTGAACTTAACGCAGCAAGGTCAACACGGCTAGGACAGTAGTCAACTCTAGCAACGATAGGCCAAATGTCAAACTTCTGCAACAACATAAAATGCCAATTAGCACAATAGAATAGCCCGTTTTACTGGAAATCTTACAATACGAACAAAGCCCACCAATGAATCCTTCACTATTGACCACAAATTATAGCCTAACAAAATCGCCCTTGTACAGATGTTATCACTAAAATCATGGTGTATAGACCAACGGCTTTGAGATTTCAATATCCTTAATTCCTTCATTCAATTCTTTGGTAGTGTAACTCGATACCCCAAATCATGGCCTGATAAAACCACCCTTTTACAAAAACACCAAAGGCTTTGACATGTGAATCTCCCTCATTCAATTCTTTGGTGGTGTACTCAGATTAGTGTAACTATTGACCACAAATCATGGCCTGATAAAACCGCTCTTTTGCAGTTGTTAACACTCAAAATTTGGGGTTCAGACCAAAGGCTATGGCATGTGAATCTCCCTCATTCAACTCTTTGGTGGTGTACATGGATTGAAAGGAATCATTTCATGTTTGATGTTAAAGCTTCTTACATGCCAAGGGTTTAAATATCGCTTCTTAAGTTATTGCTTAGTTGGAGTCAGGAGTTACATTCAGACCGCCAATGAATTTTCCCCTTTTGTAGATAGGTACCTCATGACAGCTTAGGAGCACATTTTTCAGCTGTCCTTTTGCGAATTGCTGCAACTATTAGGTATCCTCTCTTATCAATCAAAACTAAATAACAAAAGAATGGGACATATGGGAAAGATAGGGTAAGAACTGGATCGCTATCAGTAAATATTTTCTTCACCAGCAGAGGGGAGGACTTCTTTAAGTTTGTCCTATGGCTACAGTTCCAGGAATTCTTCCTCTTTAAGAAGAAAAAGACATGATCCAAATGGACAAACTATATTGAAACCATCTTAGGTGGTTATCTTGCTTAACCCAAAAAAAAATCACCAAGTACTCAAGTAGTCATGTTCGATACATAACACTCAGACTAGGGTGGCGATGGCACTTTAATTTGCTTACATTTGACTTAGGCACGAATATCAAAGATATTGAACATTCTCTACTGCAGACTACTGAAGAGTGGAAAAACATCTGTTTTCAGATCTGACACAATTAGGGAGGAGGACTGCGAAGGTGGGGCTGCGGGAGCCATCGGGGCCAAGGAGTATGGTCAGGGGGGCTGCGGTGCAGTCTGAAGTGGTTGGTTGGGGTTGGGGGGTAGCTAAACTGGGTGAGAAACCAGGTAGGACAAGGGTGGTTGAGCAAGGTTACGCTTGTACTTGTCTATAATTTAGCCAAAATTAACACACGTCCAATTGGTCCGGACAGCAAAACGTGAAATATGTAAACAGATGAATAGGCTGGAGGATAATCCAAAGGATAAGATACCATGGAAAGATGTAGGAATTTCTCTTTGACCCAAAATAGTAAGAAGAATAAGATAGCAAAAGGTTGTAGCTAATTACTTGCCTGAAAGAATGGAAGTAACGCCTCATCAGCAATGCCACTACCATTTAACTTACTATCTCTCTCTGAACTTCCATCTGATAGATTTGAAGCCTCCGCATCACCTTGCCCTTCGACAATGGACGACTTATTCCCAAAAAAGCCCACTAGAAAGTCAAGTTGGCTCTGGTGAAGATGCAACAATATTGGAAGGACAGCGATACGTAACCTGCAAACAACTGCTTGTTAAGCTTATTGCACTCAAAAAGAACAATTCAAGAGAAACAAACAGTGCCTGAAGTAATATTCAATTAAACAACCACTAATGAATCATAAACACATGGCTTTTAGAGAAACTGAGCTAGTTAAAACAGTACAAACTTCTGGACCTCCTAAACCTTACAAGTAAGAGTATCCACAATACGTAGTACGCGAATCTGTCTAAGTTTTAGTGGAAGATGCTAAAATAAAAAAGACATCAGAAACTGATTGCAATATCTCATTGGAGATCAATCACTACACATCTCTAGGACTTAGATATGGAAAAGCAAGTCGGTTTTTAATGTCAAAACTAATAAACGTCTATTGTTTCCTGTCCACATGTAAGAAAAGTTTGCTCACAAAAGGCAAAAGTCCTGTCAACAATTTTTTTTTTTTTTTTTTTTGGATAAGATAGGATATCAATAAATTCAAAAGACACCAAGGGGAACACTCTCATATACAAAGAGACACCTAAAGGGGTGGGCGCCCATATACAAAAGAGAGCTAATCAAGTTCTAGGACTATCTTGAGAAATTTTATCCACAAAAAGAAAGAAAGTCAAGAGTCCTGTCAACAATCACGAGTTCCGAAATAACAATCTGTAGAAATTACAAATACGGTTATCTCTTCCAGCAATTATCACAATAATCTTTTGCCTTGTGAAATCACTCATAATGACAATAAGTCCTGCAGCATCAAATCAAATAAAACTAAGCTGCAGCTCTACTTGACGCCATACACTGAGACATGTTTTATAAGATGGGTAGTATAAAAATACTGATTAGCAGATTTCTTAATCACAAAACACAAAACACAGATCTATTTAATGCATTCAATAAGAAAGGACGAAAAAAGATCACTTCAAAATCAAAACTTCCCCATCCTAAACAGAGCTCCTTTCCTTGGTAAGAACTGGAGCTCCCAAACATCTTTATAAAATATACAAGATTGCAATCGTAAGAGACCTAGTATAGGACGATTGTTCTAGATATAAAGTGCATACCGATATTCCTCAAGAGGAGTCAATGGATCTGGTCTAACAGCTTCCAAGTCAAGCTTCAATGCTTTAGACAGAGATTCTCTGGGGTGCTCCTTAGAATAATAGTATCCAAGCACCTATGGAAAGCAGAAGATAAAATTACAAAACAGTTTGTTAGGGCCAATAATTACTATTATCAAAGCTTCATGATAGTACGAACTATACCAGTTTCCAAGGTGCATTTCTACTTTGATCACAGAGATGAAAATCTTGAACAGAAATACTGAGTTTTGAGGCACATATGTCCCCTTCAGGAAAGATGTCGTACTGAATGTTCATGTTTGAAAACAATAGCTCCAGACACACAGAGCCATCTCTACCGCAGTTTTGTTGGGAATGCCCCAATTCATGCCAGTCAGAACCAGCATACATCTGCCACCTAACTTCTGCATTTTTCAGATTTATCCGTCCTTTACATAATCGAGAACCATCGTGTTCTTTATCATATAGCTGGCATTCAACCAACTTTTTTAAGCATGTTCGCTCAGTTCCATCTGCAACATAGTTTTCAACAACGCTTACAGGGGTCCTCCCAAACCATCCACTGTTTTCTTTCTGGAGGTCCGCACTTCCACTGCTCACCAAATTAAAATTAGAAATTTCTTCTCCAAAACGACTATTTATTGCTAGTTCGGACAAGGATCTTAAATCTGATAGGCCGTATCCTTCCATAATCTCACGCTTAGTATGGCCAACTTCCAAAAAACTTTCAGAACATGCATCAGGTAAGTTAGGCGCCCCATCATTTTTATCACCCATATTGAGTTGTGACCCATTATAAAGTCCTACACCTTCTCCTCTCAGCAAGAAGGCATCTTCACATATCTCACCCATCAAGCCAGCCAGCTCAAAATTATCCTTCGAATCTGGAGCCCGGTGTTGTGACTGAGATCTTCCAGGAGACGAACTGCTACTGGTTTCTGATGATCCATTTAAATCATCTCTTCCTTGCGCTTCCAGAAAAGAGTTCCACCTGTTTTCCAAGTGTACAAGTGTCTCTTCGATATCTGGAGCAAAGAGTTGCTGAATTTGAGAAGCCAAGCGTATTAAGCCCAAAGTTGTGTCATGACAAGTGCAGAGAACTATGTGAGTTTCAGAGCACCACAGTTCCCAAGATATGTCATCTTCATTGTTGATCCTCAAGATTGCACTAACGAGAGCCTCACCTGCAACTTTCACATAGCCCACTTCGTGCAAACAACAAGCACTGTATTCACCCAAAGGAATTTCATATCTTGAAATGTCATGAAGAAGAAGACCTACATCTTGAAGTCTGATACTGTAATCATTGCGATGACTATCTGCTACCATCGTGTTAGAAAGCATCACAGACGATGCAGCCAGCAAACAGGCAATATACGACACATGTGGTTCCTCCTCAAGGCTAACATAAACATGAGACCTAGAACTAAGACATTCTTCCTTGACTTCGGTCTTTTTTATATATGGCTCATAACTCAGTGCAGCATCTAGAAATTTTATTACAAAGGAAAGCCTTTCAGAATCCCCCTTCTCAGATGCACAGTCAGCACCTAGGCCAACTTCAGGAGATGGCAAACTAAAGAAAGAGGGTAACTTATCCAGCCAATCTAACCGCCCACCTGGCGCTACAATGGTTCCACATTTCAAAACAATAGACATAAAATCATGCGAACTGTCTGGATCAGACATGTGAACAAATTCCGAGCCCGCTGGCCTGTAGGATAAAACATTTGAGCCTTCTCCATCTCCACGTCCATTTGAACTGTTGCTGAAAGAGATGAGCAGAAATTCTTGATCAGCCCCCATAGAGATAGAACCCCACAAATTCCCTTCACAGTGGGATATCCAAAGAAAATTAGCACCACTAACAGCTCCAATATCAGATACATGAAGAAGTTCAAGATTCCGGACTTCCAATCTTAATGAGTGCCATGACCCAGGAAGTTCTCTCTGCAATGAGCTTTTAGGGCAATCCTCCAGGCTCAATTCCATATGAATTTCTACCTCACCACATTCAACAAGGATTGATGTTTGGCTGACAGCCGTTTCTAGAATTTCATGGTCTGTGTCATTACCAACAACGGACAATGCAATGATAGCCTGATTCGCAAGGTTAAACAAACTCAGATACTGAGATCTGCTGAGAGTAACCACTAAGAAAGGTACACCAACATGAAGACAGAATTTGGAGCTAAGAACAAGCTTTTCCTTCAAGGAAGAGATATCCTCCCTGTGCTCAGAAGAAGATACAGAGGCAAACTCGTAGCCGTTTGATGACATTTTATGAGGTGGATCATCTGATGTCGAAAACAGCTTTGCACTCTTTTTAATCCAAGCACCAGTTACTGCATTTGCATGCCAGAGCATACTAATTAAATGGATCCAATCATCTCCATTCCCAAGAGACAGAACTTTACTAGCACACAATTTCTCACTGCCCAGCACAACATTACAATTGTCGCCCACAAGGCTAGTAATATGGTAAACATCGAGCTTAGCAACATTAATATGCATGGAGTCCGAAGGAGAATAATCTTGCTTCCACTGTGTTTTGTCTCCACCAAAAGCAGGCACTTCAGGCTTTAATTTTATGAGATTCGACGGAGTGGAGAAATCAAAAGCAATAAATTCATTCCAGGAGCAACTTCGGAGACCTGTGTCTTGACTTAAAGGAAAGCATAGAATTATTCTACCGTGAGGAAGAAGTACATTTCCTACGAAGCCCTCTTTACGGGATGTAGATGCATTATATTGATCAGACCTCCTGCTTACACTAGACCGAGCAGAAGCTTGCTCTTTAGGGACTTCAGATGAGGAACCAGTTCTTGCTTTACTCTTCCTAGAAAAATGTTCAAATTTTCTTACGAAATCCAATACCATGTCAACCAAATCTGAACTCAGCCAAAAAATGAACGGTGGAAGCTTCAATGATAAAGAAGATGCTCCCCCGGTAGAACACCCATCAGAAGATCCAGAGCTTGCTGCAAATTTGCAAAGACTAGCACCATAAGTCTCAAAGAAGGTAGCAGTCACTATATTGCTGCTACATCCCCGGCTTGCTCCAGAATCTTTCACACTTGATGCATCACCATATATTGAACTGTAAGGCAGCGCCCTTTGAACTTTATCTTGCAAATTTCGAATCACGAGAGTCTGACCACTGTGACGATTAACATGATCATGCAACAAAAAATTCACAGAATCTCCCTTCTGGCACACGTACTCATTTAGGACAATATGATTCACTGTTGCTTCAAATTTCCAGTTCCGGGGAAGAACCTGTTTACCTTACCAATTCCAAAGTTCAGAAACCAGGAAACTCAGGAGCACAAGTAACAGTGCAGAATCAGGATTTAAAAAACATCAAATGAAAGATGTACCTGTATCGCCACTAGGATTTCTTCCCATATTGACCCAACATGATGAACATTTGGATCAGTATCCGGTCGCTCACCGGTTGGTGAGAATTGAGTCAAGTCATCTTCATCAAGCAAGGACAAAAATGCAGAAACCCCAACAAAAGTGATTTTGAGGCTTGTTTGCACATGCTGTTGCTCTGCTTACATGAAAAACATTACCATTTTTAATCAATCAATCATAGTCGATGTTGCAATGAGAAATCCAAATTTGGGACTTCACAATCATTACGAAACGATAACCCCCACCAGCAAGTTAGTTGATTTATAAAATGAGTGCTGAGAGACTTTCAGATAAGAAAAGTATGAATGCTGAGATAAGATACGTATCAAGAAAGGAAAATTCGGGGAAACCACAACAGAAGTGATATGATTTGTTCGAATACTGTTATTCTATTTATGTATATAGAACAGGATAACATTTCTGATTTACATATCTGTAGTAGACTTTGCAATGAGATTCTTATAGAGGCCTTCACTGTGAAAAAAAAAAATGACCCACACCAAGTAACATGAGTGCTGCGATCAGATACTTGTCTAGACTGCAGTTTTGATTATTCCTTTTCGTGTTACTAATGTATACGCCAAAACAACCAATTTCACACAGTACCTTCAAACTAGAATTGCAGAAGGATACTCATTATAAAGGAAAAAAAATACATAATTCTTCTATAGATTAGTGAAATCCTTCTTTTATCTAACAAATCTTCGATGGAAACAATAAGAACCTTAGCTTAAGATACATACAAGGGACAACTGTATCACAAAACTATGATCCCAGAAGATTGCAGACGGCATAGATATATCTGGAGTTGTCGGAGTTTTAGAGACAGAAGCTGTTTTAGATAAGAAATTTTTTGTATTAATAATCAAGAGAAAGATACAGGAGTGGAAGAGAAGCAATCCTCCCTAAAACTTAATGGTAGAATACATGTTCCCCCAATTACTTTGTAGAGCCGTGATAGAATTATCCTTAAAAGAGCCGGACGACTTAGCCCATAAGGACGTAAAGTAAACAATCCGACCCCAAACATAATCACGAGGGTGAGAAACTCCTTGGAGAATGTGGGAATTCCTCTTCAACCAAAGACACCAAAGGATTGCCATATAAGCACACTTCCCAAAATCTTATTATCCTTATGACCCCCCACTCCAGAATAGTGGATTCGCAGGTGATCCACCCTCTCTCTAGAACTTTTTTACTTTTTTTCTCTTTCTCATATCTACTCTCCCTTTTCCATATCCAATGGAGCCAAACACTAATTATTCTTTGGCTTTGGGATATAATGAAATGAAGTAAAATGGCTCATAAATATGTTTATGCTTCTTATATTGTAAAGCAGCACGCAGTCGGTGTGATTTTCAGAGCAATTTTCATTTTGGGGTCATCCGTGGGCAGTCCTTCTATGTTTCAACAAGGGTAAGGCTTGCGTGCTTGCGTACATCCTACCCCCCCCCCCCCCTCTTATCCTGGCGGGAGCCTTTTAAGACGCTGGGGTGATGATATTGTTGTTGTTGTTGTTCTTGTTGTCGTCGTTGTATATCTACTCTCCTTCTTTACTCTACTGTGTTAGCCATCTTGTCCACCAGCAGGCAGTCTGCCTTCCGAAGCCAGTATTAGGTGTAATTTCCGACCACCGGAAATCCTTTTTTTTCATTCACCTTAAGCCGAGCTACTATTTCCTCCCAATAAAGCTCTTTTCTCTTTCTTTTGTCGTCAGATTCTTCGTTTCAATATCTTCTAGTTCTTTACCTTGCTTATCTCATGATTTCTCTCTCCTCCGATGGGTCATGCTGTGAACTTTTATGGCGATGGAAGGGAAATCTGTCGATCTAGTTGAAGTAGGATAGTACAAGGTGACTTTCTTCATTCACCTTAGGCCGAGCTACTATTTCCTCTCAATAATGCTCTTTTCTCTTTCTTTTGCCCTCAGATTCTTCGTTTCAACATCTTCTAGTTCTCTACCTTGCTTATCTCATGATTTCTCTCTCCTCCGATGGGTCATGCGGTGCACTTTTATGGCGATGGAAGGGAAATCTGTTGATCTAGTTGAAGTAGGATAGTACAAGGTGACTTTCTTCATATCAAGGAGCCAGTAGGTCGAAGGTACGCATTTTGGAGATGCCATTGTTGATGGCGGAATCGGTGGGGACCTTGATTATGTCTCAAAGAAGAATTTTGGGTGTCTAGAAGGCTGGGTTAAGGTGAGATTGAACACTAAAAGCCACTTCTTAGAGATAGAGGCCTCAAGAGGTGGGAAGGTGTCTGTGGTCTTTATTCCAACGTTGAAGATGGTGGCTCCTTTGGTGGATCTAAGAGCTGCAATTAACAAAGCGCTACAACGACCCATTTCCACATCACCTTTAGGGAAGGCTAGCGACGTGGGGAGAGCTTGGAGCTATAGAGATATCCTAGCTTGTGTCAGCAATATCGAACAACTTCAGCCTCTGAAGTTGAAGGCTGTTGAAGAGGTTTCCATTACTAGGGTTGATGGGTGTTTGGTGGAAGGCATTATCAGTAAAGGGCATAAAGAGGGTTTCCGTGTAGTTCATGAGGAGAAGCTAGTGTGGATTCAGGAAGTGACACCGTGGCGAGTGATGTAGCATCAAAGGCCCGTGTGTGCTGTAGCACGTGAGGTAGCGACAGAGATGGTGGCATGAGAACAAGAGAAGTTGATAAATTTGTTGAGGGGTCTTGTTTCTGTAGAAGAAACAGTCTTCCATAAGACTAAGGAAACAGGAGTGGCCAGGTTTTTCTTAGTAGGCGAGGGCTCCTTGTACACTAGATAACTCTGACGTCAATGACAGGGTGGTTTCCTCCGGCAGGAACATTGATGACTCATCTTTGTGAGGGACGGTCGTGGACGAAAAGAATGTTTCATCCATAATCTGTTTTGATAATATGGGTTGGGACAAAATGGATATGAGGGGCTTCCACTCTCTTTTGAGAACACAGATACGGCCCCGACTTTGACAGTGACAAATTCCCATTGTTTCCAGAGCTAATGAGTGGAGGTCTCATGGTGAAGATATCAAGTCCTCTAGTGTGCAGGGGGAGGATGCAGAATTGACAATGGGTGTTGTTTCTAGGGCTCCACCTCAAATTTTGGAAGTCGAAGGACCCTTTCTCAACCTTAAAGGAGGAATTCACTTCCAACGATTTGGTTGCTGTAAAACTTTAGGTCTTTTCTAGGCATCTCAGGCCTTAGCTTACCTAAGCAGACAAAGCCAACTCTGGTGTACGCTAGGAGATAGAAAAATAAATCTGAAGTTGAAAATCTGAAATCCACTATTAATTATAACTGTGGTATGAAGAGGGGCTTCTAATCTAGAAGAGGTTGATCTCGTTGTGGTTTGTGGGTGGGCATGGACTTCTTGTCCTCCCTTGTTTGTTTTATAATCTATATTCATATAAAGTAATTTAACTACCAACAAAAAATATTAATAATCCCAGAAGACCTTCACATCTACAAATTCAATCCTACTTGTCAAGTTCTCGTAATGCTAGTACGCAACACAACCAAGACATACTACGTTCTCATTCCTAAGCCACTGCGGCAGTACTAATTATGAATTTAAACTCTGTTTAGTTCGAAGGAGGAGGCTGAGAGGAGCTAGCAATCCGCCGACCTATCATCAGTACAAAAAAATCCAAAAAAATCAAGAGACAAACATACCAGCAGAAATATTCAAGGATCCAGAAGCAATATTTGAGGTAGCAGTTATAGCACTGAAAACAGAGGAAGTCCAACTCCACATTCCGCTGCTTCCCAACATAGAGTGAGAACTCCTCATCCCATCTAAACACTCGAAAAACTGATCCACACTGCAACAAGCCAAGGCAATTCAATTGAGGATTGGATTGGATGATGTACATTATAACGACCATGCAAATTAGGAAATCAGAAAGATGATGCCAAGGCAGTCAAAACGTGATGGATTAAATATGAAATTTGGAAACATTGGAAGACCATAGACAAACACATGAAAAGAAAGTAGAGCAGAAACTACGCCTGAAAAGAGGGTAGAGCAGGAAGTGACAGGCAATGAGGTAAGACAAACCTGGCTCCTAGATCTGCTTCTTCAAAATTCTCGCTCTGGGAGTTTGCGGTTGACAAAGGAATCCAATCTGGTATGAACTGCGACTCCTTGAGAAGAGCATCTGTAGTTGTTTTTTGTGTAAATAGATATCCAGAACCAATTGGATGATCAGTTTCCATGGGTTTGTCTGAAGGCAAAGAAGAAGAAGAAGAAGAAGAAGAAGAAGGCAGATGTGCATCCACAGGCAACTTGTCATCGAGGTCTTGAAGCATATCCCAGGTATCGAGTATCCAGTTCAAGGTGGTTGGCTGTAGTTTTGCTATCAAAGGGTCTACTCTGACTTGAGCATCTACTTTGCGGACATCCAAAGAAGCATTTTTGCAAGGAATGGAGAGTTCTAAAGTGCCCCCAAATCCACCTTGATGGCCAGAAATAAGTGATTTGGAAACCTCAGGGGATGTGTTAGTGTGAAGAAGATCAAGAACAGCTCCTTGAAACTTGAGAAAACTAGTAAAGTGGGACATCCCAAAAAGGTCTTGTTGAGGTATAGAGTTAGTATTGTTATTGTTTTCGGGGATGCGAGTTCCACCCTCGAGTTCTGTAACTCGAAGAACAAGTGCTGGTCTGCCGTCGCAGGGATCAAAAGCAACAATGACATTATGAATAGTGACGTGAAAGCTGGTAAGCAAGTGTTGGAGCCATTTAGCAACGGTCTTGACGCCTTGGTGAAGGTTGAGAGAAGGAGATGATGAGGATGTGGTGGAGACCTCATCTTCTTCAGGTGGAGCAGCGGACGACAGTCCCCCGTCGGTAGACAAGGGACATAGCACAAGCACAAGCTCAAGGTCATTGACCTCGACTTGGAAGCCTCCCGAATTCCAAGGCAATTTCACACACAAACAACCGATTGATCCTTCTCTAACCCTTAGTATTGATGTTTGACTCAACTACAAATTGAAGGAATTTATTGGAGAATTAGAAAAAAAAAAAAAAAAAAAAATTAAAGGAATTGAATTGAATAAAATAAAGAGGGTATTACCTTTTGATTGAGGAAGTCGACGTTGAGAGCTAGATCGGAGAGATGAATGAGACCGAGTGAAAGCTGAACATCAAGCTGCTGGAGATCAATTTCGCCTAATATCAAGTGCCCCAACTTCTTCTTCAGAACAAACTTGCAGACTCTTGTAATGGCGATGCGGGACACTGCATCCAGCGATTTCGCCACGCACCGCCTAAACATCTTCTAATTCTTCTCTTTTCCAATTTTAGGGTTTACTAATAATGGAGGAGTAACTAGTAAGTAACTTGTTCTTCATCATCAACAATTCTCAAACTTGATTGAGTTGGATTAGGATTCATTCACCTCTTTGCTTTTCTACCGTCTTTCTCCTCACTTCCGTGTCCATTTATAACTCCCCCCTGCCAATATCTCTTCATACCTGGACTCAACATTCACCCCCATTATCTTATTGCTTTGCTATTTTTTTTTTTTTTAATTTATTTCTTATTTTTTTGTTACATGGAGGGGACGACCCGAAAAAAAAAAAAAAAAAAAAAAAAAAAAACTAATTAGGTTTTCGAAACTCCGACAACATCTTCCCGTAAAATGTATCACAATTTTAAAAGTGGATATCGGAGAATGATTAGCTTTTGCTCTTGATCCACACCTCGTTTCGTTAGTCAATCTACGACCTTTCCAGATACATGTGTTCCTCATATAAATAAATAAGTCTAAATATGTACTCGAGAAAGGGTACAAGTCCAATGGTATTAGTAGTGGATAGCAGGTAGTTGTTGATTTTATTAGATTGGAACCCTCCCATAACTTTTGATGTGTTTCGACAATAACAAAATCTAACTATCTTTTAGATGTTGATGAGTCTTCTCTAACATTAGTAAATGTAATGTTTTATCATAAGTAATAGCTTTCACTTTTCGTGTACTCAGTACATGACGAGGTATAAAAATCATACTTGGTGTGTTTGACCAAGCTTTTGAAGTGTTTCTGAACTGTTTCTCGGTCTTAGAAACTGAAAACTGGCTAAACACCTAAAACTGAGAAACTGTTTCTGGTTTCTCAAAAACACTTCTAGTTTAAATTTGCTCTTCAGAAGTAGAAGTTCCAATTTGGAGAAGTAGAAGCTCCAATTTGGAGCTTCTCCTCCAGAAACTGTTTATGAGAAGTAGTTCTGTAGAAGTTGGAGCTTGGCCAAACAGGCCCTTAATCACTAGGCCTGTTTGGTATCGTTTTTTGTTTTCAGTTTTCTATTTTTTTGAAAACCAAAGTCCCGCTTTTTAAAAGCAGAAAAAGTGGTTTTCATTTTTCAGTTGTCAGTTTTCATTTTCTATATGACTATTATACAACCAAACAATTTGAAGTTAATTTTGTAACTTATTTGACTAAAATTTTTACGCAAAAAAAAAAAAAAAAAAAAAAACTGAAAACGGCAGTGATACCAAACGGGCCCTACAGGTTTTGGAAATAAGGATTTGAAAACTTGTAATCATTTGGAATCTATCATTTGAGAATGTGAAATTAATTTTTTTAATTCCAATGTTTGGAAGAGGGTGAAATTTCAAAAGTTTCAATCAATTTTCAAAGGATTCAATACAAATTCAAATTCCAAATTTTTAAGTTACCAACACATGAGATTTGAGAATAAAATTATTGTATTAAACACGTGAAATCTACAACGAATATTAGACTTGCCAAAATACAATAGTCCTCGATACAAAGTTTTGTCAAACCCCTCGAGCTGTAATAAAATGATTATTTTAAGAGTTAATTGACGTGTACCCTCGTGTTTTGCCGATTTGCATGTGGTACCAACTGTTTTGCAAAATTGTACCAAATACCCTCAAGATTTGACTATTTTTACATGGTACTCTAACCTTTAAAATTTCATTACGCCGTTTAAAAGTTGGTTGCAATGGAGAAGAAAAAAATGGTGGTTATGGTGTTTTTTATGGGGAGAAATAGCGGTGGTGGTGGAAAATAATGAATATATATGTTGATGAAGGTGGTGGGGAAGAATGAATATGCCGGTGATGAAGGTGGTGAGGGGAAGATAGAGATGTTGATGAAGGAGGAAATTAAGTTTTTTTCCCCTCCAATTAATGACGTTAACGGAATTTTAAAGGTAATAGTACCATGTAAAACAAGTCAAATTCTGAGGGTATCTGGTACAACATTGTGGACCACGTGCAAATGAGAAAAACACGAGGATACCACATGAATTAACCCTTTAAAAAAAATCGACAGTGTCAAATGGAGGGTTAAGTTTAGGGTACCGTGTGCAAAAAGTTAAATCTTAGGGTCTTTTGTACAAATTTGCAAAGTACTGGATATCACGTACCAATCGGAAAAACACGATTAACACTTATCCTAATAATCAAATGACAGTTACGCAGTTCAATAAAATGATAATTAATACTTAAACGGTTGTTTGTTGACGACGGAGGATATTGATCACTCAAAATCGAGTCATCAACATTTCTGACCCAAAAAAGAAGAAAGAGAAGGGAGGTAGGCGGTGAAAATGGATCTGAAACCCGGGCTTTCGGCGCTGGTGACCGGCGGGGCATCAGGGATAGGTAATTATGAGTAAAAAAATTAAAGAGGTAATTGAAAAGTGTGGTAATTATGAGCAAAAAAAAAAAAAAAGATGTAATTGCGTGTATTTGGAAAATGCAGGTGAAGCTCTGAGTATAGCGTTTGCAGAAAGAGGTATATTTGTTACGGTGGTTGACTTTTGTGAGGAGAAGGGGAAGCAAGTCAGCGGCGTTGTTGCCAACAAGAATGCCAAGTTTCATAACAATAATCATCTGAAATTCCCCTTTTCACTTTTCATAAAATGCGATGTCACAAATTCAGGTACTCTTTTTTTTAATTTAATTTAATTTAATTTTGGATTTGTCATCAATCAATCAATTAATCAATGAATGAATGAATCAAAATGAATAAATGGAGCAGGAGAAGTGTGTGGTGCGTTTTCAAAGCACCTGGCCACATATGGCGGGTTGGATATATGCATTAATAGTGCCGGAATAGCTACTTCAAGTTCAGTGCCGCTACACAAGGACCAAACTCATGCCTGGAAACGTACTATTCAAGTCAACCTCACTGCTGCCATTGACTGTACAATCTTAGCGGTTGCTACTACGTACACCTTTCTCTTCAATAATCCTACTTAATAATTTAAAAGTCTTTCGAAACGGAAACATTAAAGCATCCAAACTTTGTTATTTCAGGTTCGGGCAATGCAAGCTACCAAAAGACCAGGAGTAATTATCAACTTGGGATCGGCTGCTGGCCTTTATCCATCATCTTGGGATCCAGTTTACTCTGCTTCCAAAGGTTTTTTTTTTTTTTTTTTTTTTTAATATCAACTTTCGCTTCCAAAGGTTTCTGGATATCATTTTCTAAACTTTGGAGAATTCTCTTTTTTTTTTTGTTCAACTTGCAGGTGGTCTAGTTTTATTTACCAGATCTCTTTTTTCGTATCGACGTCAAGGAATTCGTGTGAATGTACTCTGTCCAGAAGTAAGTTGCTTCTCCTTAGACCTTCCTTTTATCCTTAAAAGTATTACTAGCCAAATCGTTGCCAAAGTTTCATCATTTGTCTCGTAAACTGAAAGCTGACTCGATGCCAATGTTTCACCATTATTCAAGCTTCTTTGTATTTGCATTACAAGCTGTTTGTTTCTAACATTTTGCGTATATGCAGTTTGTTGAAACTGATTTAGGAACAAAGGTGGACCCTAAGGATTTAGCATTGGTCGGGGGCTTCATACCAATGGAAGTGGTGGTGAAAGGTAATTATCTGTGCTGCATACCTCTTACCTTTTCAAGTCCATTGATGTCGCTCTAAAGATAAGGATGCTGACAATCCTTCACTTTAACCTTTTAGGTGCTTTAGAGCTCATCACAGATGAGACGAAAGCTGGCTGCTGTTTGTGGATAACAAATCGTAGAGGACTAGAGTATTGGCCAACTCCTGCTGAAGAAGCAAAATACCGAGTTCCTTCATCAAAATCTAGGAGAAGATTCACTCATATTGATCCATTGGACGTCGCATTGCCTCAGAGTTTCGAGAAAATGTGAGAACCATCTTTACTTGGATACTGCACACAAGTTTCCTATCATTAGTAATTTTTTTTTTTGTTTACCAAACATAAGTGCTGCTGTTCTCTTTGTCATTCACTAGTTTAGGAATATGAGGTATATCTGACTCTTCACTCAAGACAATCTGAATGTAGCATTATGGGTCAGCATTAAATTTATGTATTGTCATATCCTCCCCCATACCTTGCCATAGGGAGGCGGCAGGGATAATGTTGTAAGGAGGCCACAGTAGGAATGGCACTGGAGAGGAAATACAAGCTTTCTACCCTGACTCAACGTTGGAAGATCTGTGTGAGACCACTGCTACAACTATTGACTGTCTTCTATTGATTCGTATAGTGCGATGTGTAGTAGGCTTGTTTTAGATTAAGGACCTACTCTTCGCCTCATTGGTCCTAGGTCTAGCATCTTTGTTTAAGAAATACTTCTATCTTTGACTTGGATTTTATTGGACTAATTAACTGTGAAATAAAAATAAAATTGGTGGAATTAATCAAATAGGATAAAAAAATCCATTAGTGTTTCCTTCATAAAGTAGCAGATGGTTTATGCACTTTAGGTTGAGGGTCAGTTGGAGCAACCTCTCTTTTCTTGCTTGGGTAAGGCTGCATAGATCTGATCCCTCTTACCCTCCTGGAGCTTCTTTGGGGGCAACAGGGTAATGTTGATTCTTTCAACAATAGCTTAATATCCAGAACAACATGCCTAATTGCCTATGTCTATTAAATACTCGGCGACTTTACATAACTTTAATGATTAAGCAAACCATCAAGTTTTGATTTAGGATGACCCATAATTCAATGATTTGATTACGTGGCAGTGGAGGGAGAGTTTCTCATTAGCAGGAGGTGATAGTGGGGCTAATGTTTTTAAGGATCAAACCTCCAACATATGTTGGTCTATGAGAATAAATTAGTTTTTTGATATGTGGAGTGTCGCTCCTTGAGCAATCTAAGGACATAGGATAACCAAAATTCTAGTGCCAAGTTCTGTTACTTTAGGCAAAGCCAATAGTTGTGATTTTCCACTTTCCTAATTTTTCTTCAAATGTGTGTGGCTGACTGGCTGAGTAAGCATTTTTGTCATTTGCCTTAGTGAGTCAGTGTGCCGTGCGATTTATATAGTGGGCTCATGATTATTGAATACTAATGGCGCACATGATCATTTGAGGGTCAATACAGTGGTGGGCGACTTAGCACTTGTGTGGAGACTGGAGACTGGGACATTGAGTTATGGATGTGAAAGCTAAGCTATATAAACCTTGAAACTACATTGTTATCCGTCTGAAAATTGTTGATTTTGATTTATATCTTTCGTTTCATAACTCTCTACAATCATTTCTTTTAGGTTTTTGTTGTTCTCTAGCAAGGGGATCTCTTGTTTACTTATATCTTTGTGTACTGATCCACTTTGTTCGTTTATATAATTATTTTCATATCTAGGAATTCATATTAATATATTCTGATTTTTGTTGGTTTACAGAGTCGTTCACTCCTTGAATCACAATTTCCGTGCTGCTACGAGGATAGTTTGTGCCCCATTGAGGCTTCCAGTAAAACAAAATCACGCTCTTGTGAAAATTTTGTATGCAGGGGTTAATGCTAGTGATGTAAGTTTGTCATTCCTGTATCAAGATTTCAAGTTCTAGAAAGAGTAAATTACTGGGTTCATTCAATATTGTTTGACAGAGAGCTTATTGAGAGCTTTCAGATTACTCTCGTGGGGTCAGGGCCCAACCTAGTGTTCAGCAAACAACTTCTGAAGATGTTTGTTTTTGGCATAAATAAGTTCTTTTTTTTGGAAAGCCTTCCTACCTAACTTAATGAACTATCTATTCTTAAGACGAGTACATCATCAAAAAGTTATCGAAATTTACAATAATTTGCCCCCTTAGACGAGTTGTATCAGCGAAGTTTACCAAACTACTGCCACAAATAGCCGGTCAAACAAGCTGTGGTTACAAATTGGTCAAAATACATGTAGATTAGGGAAGAACCACAACAAGTTATCCACTAGCCTTTGACATCTGTTTGTTATACAGTGGGTGGTAGCTACCTTGACGGAGAAAGAATGATACATGGATCCTATGATTGGGGTGGGACTCTTTGGGTAGGTCTATCTAGTATGGTATAGGACTCTCTGGCTAGGCCACAGTGGAATTTTGTGAAGATAGGTTCCAGATTATCACTCAGTCGGCAAATTCAGAGTTTGGTTCTTGCCTGTATGGTTGAATTTGGTGCATTTGTGATATTATCCTATATGATTTATTAAGGCTATCCGATAGTCAATCTATGTGTCTCACTAAATTAATATGTTGCTAATCAAACTTGTATGTGCAGGTTAATTTCAGTTCAGGTCGCTATTTTAGTGGCAACAGTGGAGACATTGCTGGAAATCTCCCCTTTGATGCTGGTTTTGAGGTGTGAAGGAATCTAAAATTTAGCTTCAATACATTTTAAGTGTGTGGAGGTTTTATTGTTGACCAGAAACTCAGCTGCCTATGAAGACTGGTTTAGAATCGATTGTTGGCGTGCTTAAAGTGCCAGCTACATACACATGTCAACAAGTGTGGAAAGAAAAATGGGGGATTCATAAAATTGGTTGTGTGGTTTATATTGATATTTGATTATTCATTATTCATAGGCTTTGGAGTATTATGGTATAAATTAAAATGAGCCACTGTGGAGTAGCAGAAGGATGGTAATTTATATATTTTGTAATGTATTCTGGTGTTTTTTTTTGTTTTACAAGGAATATAGGCCTTCCATTAGGAAGGAACATAGTGGATAGGAGCCTTTGCTAGACTAAGCATTGACCATGTTCAATTTCACTGGTTGGTGTATACTGTGATCTTTTTATGAGATAATATGAGAAAAAAGACTGTAAAATAAGGCTGCACATTTTTTTTTTTTTTTGATAAGTAAGAAGTATAAGAGTGTGCACATCTTCACGAGTATTTAATTGAACTTGAGTGCTATTGTATTGCATAAAATTCATGAGGATGGGTAATACATTGCAGGCTGTGGGAATCATTGCTGCTGTTGGTGATTCTGTAGATGACCTCAAAGTTGGCACTGCTGCTGCAGTAATGACATTTGGAAGCTATGCTGAATTTATGATTGTATGCAGTTTCATTAATCTGTTTTCTTATGCTAAAAGTTGTTCATTTCATTATCTTGGAATACACTATTCTTTATGCATCTCTCTCTCTCATTTGTATCCCCATTTTTTAAGGTTCCTTCCAAATTTATTCTTCCCGTGGCTAGGCCTGATCCAGAAGTTGTTGCGATGCTTACCTCTGGGCTGACGGCTTCAATTGCTCTCGAGCAGGTATGGCTTTCCATACTTTTGCTATCTTTTTCTGAAATAGCTATTATTATTTCCTCTATTACGCTCTTTTACAGTCTGAGCCTTTAAACAGTTACTTTGTTTATTCAATATTTAGTCGGCTGTCTTATGTGTTGTGGTTTACTACTTAATTCTTTCACTTTGTGATCTGAAAACCACAGGCAGCACAAATGGGTTCAGATAAGACAGTCATGGTTACTGCTGCTGCAGGTGGGACTGGACAATTTGCTGTACAGGTTTCTCTCTTTCGAAAGCCACTAGGTGTCTTAGCCATAGCCTTGCTGATTCCTCGTGATGCCTATTTTCACCTTCAATTCCTGTCACCGATTGCCCTTCTTAGCAAGAATTATTATTCCAAACTATCCTTTGTGAAACACAAAAAATATTCACTGGTTGGTGTATGCTGTGATCTTTTATGAGAGAATACGACCGGAACTGGAAAATAAGGGGCACATTTTGACGAGTATCTAGCAGAAACTTGTGTGCTATTGTATTGCGTAATATTCATGAATATAAACAATCTACTTTCTTGTATTATTCTCTTAACTATGCAAATTAACTTAATCTTGTTCATGATTAGTTCCACTGACATTATGACAAGTATCTTAATAGGGGCAGTGTCAACTATTTGCAGAAGGGTATAAAGTACTTGTACGATAGTAAGTTTAGACTGTTACTATGCGTCTAGGCCGTCTACACATTTAACCTTTGAAAGTTGACAGTTACTAGGCGTCTATAGATGTCTTAGACTTTCATTTCTTCCGACTCACCGTTGGAGATTCTTCTAGATGAATGCATCGTTTTCAAAAAGTTATATATGTGGACATGTGGTAATAGTCAATTGTAACGTGCAGCTGGCAAAATTAGGTGGAAACAAGGTCGTAGCAACTTGTGGAGGTAAAGATAAGACCGTGCTTCTAAAAACCCTGGGTGTTGATCGAGTAATAAATTACAGAGAAGAAGATATCAAAACGGTGAGCTACATTTGTTTTTCTTTTTAGACGTACCTGCATGGCTTCAAGTATGTCAAGAGTCTGGGTGTGAAATTATAGCAAACTTAGTGTCTATTCTCTTTCCTTTTTTCCCCTTCTTTTAAGGTTCATGTATTTATGATTTGAAGCATGCATCAAAGGGCTGGGGTTGGGTCCTGTTTTACCTGTTTGAACTACTTGTTGTATTTGAAGATGCTGAATATTCTTTCTGAGTTTCTGCTCACACTTAGCTTCTTCATTTCCCAAACTCCCAAGGCTTAATGAACCAATCTTAATTTATTTTCCTTGTCTTTGTTTATTTGGGTAGTGGTGGGGGACGGGGTTCTTGCGACCTCAATGAAGATGTTGCCTTACCCCACATAATATGAATGTATCATTTTCCTTAATTCAGGCACCCATGTTCACTTTTGAACTTGCACTTCTCTTCACTGGGGCTTAGTTGTAAGAGTCCATGTCTAAGAAGTCAATAGCAAGTGTGGTTGTTAAAGAGTGAGAAATTAATGTTTCTTATCTCAGGTTTTGAAGAAGGAGTTTCCGAAGGGAGTTGATATTATTTATGAGTCAGTAGGTGGTCAAATGTTTGATATGTGCTTGAATGCGCTGGCAATCTTTGGTCGGCTTGTGGTGATCGGAATGATATCTCAGGTATGCTTTGGCATGAGTCATCTAGCCAGGTCTCTTGCTTTTTTCAGCGTTGTATAGCTGATTGTTGAAACTCTTGGTTTTGGTTACCTTTTGTCTCTGATATGCTTTGATAGTCTCACTTAATAGTTTTTCAATACCACAGTCCCCTTTTATCCCCTCTTCTTTTTTCCTTATAACCGGTATCTTAGATAACTACGGAAGTAGATAAGTTTGCTAGCGTTATCTTGCTATAGTTAATCTATGTGCACAATTGGAGAAAGTGTATGTTTTTCTTTTTGTTTCTTTTTTTAAGGGGAAAAGTATATGTTATTGTACAGACACAATTGGAGGGCGAGAGATCTCTACGTGAAATGGTTCTGAACCTAATTCATGAAAGAGATTCTCGAAGAAGTCTGTTTGATAGAGTAATTTGGCAGGAATCTTGAGATAAATGAGTGCTGTACTTCATGTCTGTACTCTTCCACTTACATTGGCCACGTGACAGCTCACAATAAAACTGGGTTACAGCATAAAATACCACCAAAGTACGAAAATAATAGTTTCCTGTGATGTGATTTCTATGATTATATCTGCGATTAATGGTGAACTGCGAACGGCCTTCTAATGTGTTGTTGGGCTTGATTGCCTTGGTGGTTTCTTCAAGCATCTTCCTCGTTTATGGTTTGCAAAATACTGAGAAGCAGATCAAACAATGTGTAGGTGAATGTAGGCACCATATATTTTCTGCAGTGTTGACCGTTGAAATTGTCTTGGTGCCTCTGCCTTACACCCTCCCCTTTTTAAAAATTTTAACGAAGAGCTTACCGGTGTAGCAAACATTATACCGTAAAGGAAATGATGTGCTACTTGATACACCCCTCGTAACAAACTTGACTAAGTTGTCCGTCAATTATGAATTATTGAGTTCTTTTTTTTACTACTCTAACCTTTCTTTGGGGTGGTGGTTCACTTCTGTACTTTCACAGAGCCCCCCCCCCCCCCCCCCCCCCCCCCGATGCAGAATGCTATCGGAACTTCTTCCAAATGTTAGCTATCCAGCTTTTTTCATGTTGTAATCAAGTGCTACATTTCGACTGGCACTTGATTGTTCTCCTCTCTGTACATATAAATTCCTTTTCTTTTTGGTAAGTTTTATAAATTTACTCACAAGACATTATCAGAGCTCAATTATGTAGCTCTCTTTTGTATATGGGTGTCACCTCCTCTGTGTTCCTCTCTTGTAAAATGATAGCTTTAAAAGAGTCAATATGAAAGGTTCCTCTTAATCATTAGGGAGCAGGCTAGATGGGCAACAGCTGATAACCTCATGTTCATATAGACTACGCAGACTTACCGAGGCAAGGTCTATGAGTATGGTGGAATTGTGGTTGCCAATTATGAGCCATTGGCCAGATTCACAACATGCACTGCAAGCTCATTTTTTACTTCTTTAATTGCGTGTAATTTAGTTTAGCTATGGATCTGCAGTTTTTTTGTTCACAAGAGCTAATAATATTGTTATAACACAAGGCAGCGGGGAACTCTCTGTGCAACAAATTGGCTCTTAACCCCTCTTTGCTTCTCTATTGTCGAAATAGCAGATGTCCTTTGGTTTTCAGTTAAGCTCAATTGGAACTAGCTTTTTTGTTGTTACAGGGTAATCAGCTTCAGTTAAGGTGAATTGGAATTAGCATCAGTTAAGGTTAATGGAATTAGCTTCTCTGTTATTACTCTGCTTGAAATGGGAATCTAAGACTCCCCAGGGAAGCATTTGCAGAAAGTGTCTGCTTTTTCAGTTAGATTAGATAATAGAATTACTTCATACTCCCTTGCTTGAGAGTAACTGCTTGATTTTTTTCCGTATATTTAACGCAATCTAGGGGCTTGATATTCGTTGTGTGTACAGTATCAAGGAGAACATGGGTGGAAGCCTTCAAATTATCCTGGAATTTGTGAAAAGCTGTTAGCAAAAAGTCAAACTGTGGTATGTACGCATAATGTTTTTTCTTTTTCTTTTCTTTTTGATACTATGTTGAATGAATGGGACATTAAATGTTTGTGCTTGTTCACCCTCTTATATCCTACTCCTTCAATGGATCCCACTTTGCTGTTTGAGGTTTCTCATCAGAAAATGCCTTTGTTTGTAAAATCCAAAGTTACCCTCACGCATGTTCTTTCTCTTTTGTACCCTGACCTAGCTTATGGGATGGCCTCCATTTGGCTATCATCCCGATGGTTCAGGGTTTCAGGGATTGAATGTATATGAAGTGAATGAAGGGGTAATTAGGTGTCTCATAGCTCGTCCAAAAAAAAAGCTTGGTTTCTGAGTGCTAGTGCATACGAAAATAAGGTAGTGGACAAATTGTGGGTTTTAGGCTTTTAGCAACATGTTATAGCCAAAAACCTAAGGTAGGTCCCAAAATGATCAGAAATACCCGCTACCCTCAAAGGGTGATGCGTGCAAAATGGGCTTTAAGAACTTCACTAACAGTAAAACTTGTCCTCGTATCCAACAAGGGCACTCCGAGGCTGTCCATGGTTAAGACATTTGGCTACTTAAAAAAAGTGGTCAAAATTGCCTTAATCGAAGTAAACTATGACAACTGAGCCTTAACAAATACTATACATAAGTACAGCAGGTGTGAGCCGGGCCCCAAACTAGTGTACTACTAAACTTTAAACCACTGCAAATAGCCACGAAGTTAGTTTTAAAACAGCAGATTTACATTCGCATGACACTCCACCAATACATTAGTGTACACTCCACCAAAACTTCAGATGACTCACAAATGCAATGTTCATTCTTATTCATGCCATAACTCTAGTCAACATGGTAAGTAGTTTAACTCACAAATGCGGTAGTTATGAATTTGAAGTCTATTAATTGTGAATTTACTTGCCCTTCTTTCAGGCTGGTTTTTTTCTAGTGCAATACAGTCATTTGTGGCGACAACACTTGGACAAGCTATTTAACTTGTACTCCTCTGGAATGTTGAAGGTACCTTTTTTTTTTTTTTTTTTTTTTTAATTTTGTTAGGTTTGACATTTCAGCATCTGTTTCTTCATCTTATTTCTATGCACTTTACAATAAATTCTAGTTTTGCCTTCCATTAAGGTTCTCATAAACTTGCAATTTAGAAAGGGTGGGTGGAGGGGGGGGGGGGGGGGTTTGCTAAGTGCTACTCCAAAACACCATTCTCACTTGAAAAACACCTGTCTCATGTTAGAATACAACAAGTAAACTGATTTTTGGTATCCCACTTGCACTTACCTCACCTTTGAACCTCTCAAGTGAGGATTGTTAGCATCCCTGTTTGTTGCTGTAATCTTTTCTCTGGAAAAGGGATGGGGCGTTCTTTTCAGTGTAAATGATGGCAACTGGGCAAGTGATGTTTGATAAGCTTCACATTTCACAGCATTTTGATATCTTGGTTATATAGGTAGTTAGGTCCACAAAAGTGTCCCCCTTTCTTCTTCTGGACTTCCCTCTTTTGGCTGTCTCATCATTTCTTCACCTTTTATGTGCATTCTTGTTGCTGGTAAGATTTTTTTTTTTTTTTTTTTTTTTTTTTGCTGGTAAGATATGGGTGCAAAAGTACCTCGTTATCCCAGTCGAACTGTTGGGGGAAGATTAAAATTGGGACAAGGAGTAATCGAGAAATGTTCTTTTGGTAAGACTTTGGCTGACAACAGCGCATCGTTCTTTCCAAGTCTGATAACTTCTTATTTGTGCTACAGGTTATTGTGGACCCGAAAAAGTTTGTGGGGCTTCAATCTGTTGCCGATGCTGTTGAATATCTCCATTCTGGTAATAGTATCGGGAAGGTATACGTTTCTTTTCCTGTCTCTTGACTTTATAAAGCCATCCAAGATTGTTTTAAGAACGATGAAACTGGTGGTTCTGATGAGGATCTCTTCTATTTGATGATTCTGTAGGTGGTAGTTTGCATTGACCCTGCCTTCAGTCAAACCGTAGCAAAGTTATGAGGACTGGAACCTCTATGGAAATATTTCCCATATGAAGAAGTAAAGTCGTGAGACCACCTCCCTCCCAAGTGTGGGAACAGATATACCAACCAGCTACATGTTTGATGCCTAAACTATCAGCAACTAGATTTAAATAAGAATCAGATTCCATTGGTGGTTTTAAGAGAAGGTCCAGTAGCAATATTACTGTATTAGTGTATTACACACTTCATCTACCACCATATATAATGTATTTAAGTCCACAAAAGCAGTTTCTGTATAATCATAATTCATAATTACTGTCTATATACAGGTTTCTGTATAGTCATAATTCATAGCAGTCCAGCACATTAGAAAAGCAAAACGATAGGCTCTTCAAATCCTGGAAATGACACAATCGTATCCGGATAAACTGGAATACCAAAGTATGACACAATCATATCCGGATTGTCTAACGCCAAATAAAATGGTAACTTAAATTTAATGGTGTTTGAAAAAAGCTTTGCAATAATAATATTAACACTTAACTCGTCAATGAGGAAACAAGACCAGGTTGTTGGGGACATACGACTATGACATTAAAAACTAAAGTCCATCACTTCCTTTTGGTGCCTTTCCTTGCTCTTGATTTTGCAGTTTTGGCGGCATCAGCATGGTCCATGTCTTGGAGTTGCTCAGTGGATCCGACGCGAACGATGTAGACCTAAGAAAAGTTTTTGGTAAATTAAAGAGCAGAGTGGAAAATGATCGAGTATTAGTGATGATTGATGATACCTTGAAGGTTTTAGGTCGGATAAGCTGGAAGACTAAGGTATCCCCATCGCGCAAGTCGTGGTCAATGGAGAATGTTCTCCAGCCACCACTGAGTCCATTCTTGTAAGTAAGATAGTTTGTATCCCACTGATAGTCATCTTCATCCACTAGCGTGACCGTGACTTCTTTTGCTTCCTTGGGAGTAGGCAGGTTATCTCGGCAAAAAGGGAGAGGTAAACTCTGCAAAACAAACTTCTTGTGTTAATCAGCAATCAATCATACTCCCCTCCGCATTTAATTTTATCATCAAAAAAAAAATACCAGCCAAAATCCACCGGAGACATGAGAGTGAAGCATGGGTTTGACACATGTAGGGAATTTAGAGCCCAAAGTGGACTCTAAATCTTGGGCTTGTTGAGTTGCGTAAGCCCTTTCCTCAGCAGATGCGTTGGAATTATCACGGGGAAGCCTCTTCTTACTGTAACAACTAACAACAACTAACAAGTAAGAAAATAATAATGACAAACAAACAAACAAACGACAAAAAAAAAAAAAAGGGAATGTTAATTGAATCAAACTCGCCTGGAGTAGCGTCTACCCAAAGGTTCCAATGCCTTCTGCAAACAATCAAATCAATTGAGAAAATGAAAACAAAAATGAAAAAACAAACAAACAAAAAAGAAAGTGGACCGACCTCTTTGTAATTGGGAGCGGGTTTGTCAGCGGTGCGGACTGACCTGCGAGGAGTGACACCCAAGTCTGCTGATCTGCTGCGGACCTTCTTTGCCTGCGATTTTTGATTCGACAAAATTCCTTTAAAGAACCCAAATTAAAGAAACAAATATTATTAGGGTTTGATAATAATATTACAGGGGAATGAATCTTGTTGATGACGAGGGATCGAGAGAGCGCGTGGAGGTTGAGTTGCTCCATTCTCTTCTTGTTCTCCTCCACTCTCTTCTTCCTGCTCTCTTCATAATCATAACTCACCATTTTTTCTCTCTCTAACCCCTTCAACTCTTTTTGCCACTTTGACCGCCACTTCCTCCACTCTTTCAAATTTTGAATTCCTTTCTTTCAATTACCGAGTATTTTTTTTATCCAAGGAATTATCACCACGCCTAATTTTGTAGTATACTCCCTCCTACCCACTAAGATATCCCCTTTCATGTTACTGTTTTCTCGGGCCATGTTGGGGGTTACTTGTCGATCAAATGACTCGTTCGTTTGTTGTAAAAATTAATACATATTTTATTTTGCATTGCATTCTTCCAAACTCACTTGATTTTATGGCAATCAGATTTTTCATTTAGTGTAGAAATAGCCCCCAACATAACGAGACAAAACAGCAAAACGAAAGGGGAAAATCATTTTGGATAGGAGGGAGTACTCAGTAAATCATAATACTTAATACTTGAAACCTATTGTGGTTGTCAAATATCGAGTACATTCACATGGCGCATATTAAAACCGATCTAAAATAATCCAAGAATAATCTAATTGTTAAAGCTTGAGGTTGCATTAGATTTTCGTTCTTCCCGCGTTGTAAACAGCTCAAACAAATAAAAGTTAAGCATGTACAAGTTCATTTCCAAATTGAACATTCTATCCTAAATTGGGATTTTGCAAGTTGGTGTTTTGACTTTTAATTACACGAACTACCAACTATGTACAAAAATTGCAGGTCTTAAATGTACTTAATTTTCACATTTGGAAAATACCCGAGTTACAAATTATCTCTTCATAATCACGTAGGCCAGAAGTGAGATGGATCGGAAAAATTACATGGCTTAAATGCAGTGTGTATCAACACAATAGGCGACCAAGCAAATCAAACTCGTATAATTGCATGAATCAAATAATTTGGATACTAATTATTTAGGAAAGTGCTCAGGTTTTACAGTCTTGGGAATTATACTCGCCACTGCCAAAACAAAGGTTTAGATGCCGCAGCAAAAACGGGGCTCCTATTGTCTATAGCAGTTTCTTCACCTGTAAGAAATCAGATTTAACCTTCTTCGCGGCCTCCACGTCATCAGGGGATGCCACAACAACTACAACCCCTCTATCTTTGACTACATCAATCGCATCACCAAATTCCTTGAAATCCTTCAAGCTGTAGTAGTAGTACCAGTGAGAAACCCAATAACATAGTCTAGCAAGTTCAATCACTATTTACATATTAGGCAGATGCATATACACACACAACTGCACGAGGCAACCATGACACAATTAGAAAGAAGATGAGCAGTAATGCTGAAACGAATATGTACTCCTTCATGCATAGTTCGTATACCTCTACCTTCAGAGCCCTGTGTCACTTGGCCTACTATTGATGGTCATCATGATGCTACAGTTTTTATATTGGTGCACATTTTACGATGGCTTAATACCGTTACATGTTTCCCAAGTTTTACCAATCTTACCTTGTAGATAATATCTCCTCACGCCTCATTGCTCGTTCTTCATCCGTTACTCCCAACAGGTATCTCAGCATGCTGTAAAGTAATTTGTCAGCGAATGATTCAACAGAAGACCTCAAATCAGAGGGGTTGGGGCAATGAGGAGACCATAACTCTCAATTCTCAAATCAATTTGCAATTACCAAATCAAGAGATAAAATTACTTCTAACCATGTCAAGAGGATCTAGGCCAACATTCAAAATATAATGAAGAATAGAGGAGTCTTAATGCTCCTAACGAAACCTGATAACTGAGCAATAGAAATTAAGCCAGAATATTGATTTAGAGGTACATGGCTTTTAAGGCTGAATCATACGCCATCTGCTACACTCTCAAAAAAAAAAAAAAAAAAAAAAAAAAAAAAAAAAAAAAAAAAACACTGCTCTAGCACCTTAACAGCAACATTTATCCTGTTATCTAAATCTCTTCCTGTTCTTCATTTTGTTTCCATATTTAGGATCAGTGTTTAGAGCTCGCTGGGGGACTAACCCAGACTGTTTAATCAAATTAATTACCAAGGAAGAAGATCATGGAAGACAGCTTCAAACAAAATCGCAGCAACAGATGGGAAGTAGAAAGACAATTAACTCTTCAAACAGCAAAAACAAGAACGGCCCATTACCTACTATAACCTTTGGCATCGGGCAGCTGATGTGCATCCACATCACCAATGGTACCAATAATTGCTTTAGAGAGAGTATCATTATCCATTTCTAACCCGCGGAGGAAGTTGCCCGTTCCATCATAAATATCAAGTGTCTTTAACAAATTCGGATCCCGATACGACAAATACGAGAAAACCCCTGTATGTGATAATAATGCATGAGACGTGGCAAAAAATCAACATGTTCAAACAAACTCATGCTTAAGAGTTGCAACACATCCAATCACCTGAGTGGGAATCGAAGTCACAGAAGCCTCCATAAGCCCCACCACTTACACGTACGCGATCCCATAACCAAGTATTACTAATATATTTTGAAATGACATAAGCACTTCCATTAAGTTTGTAACCACCCCCATAAACGTTAGCTGCTTTTCCAACATAGTTGACCTGAAAAAACAAGATCGGGAAGTTAAATGACATCTGCTACAAAAAAAAAAAAAAAAATCAACGGAAGACACATAAAACCTAGGTCCAGCAAATTCCATGAGAGAAACAAAAAGAGAAACGTGTTACTTACTTGAGTTGGTACTACAATTGCTTCATTATCCATAGGGAGTTGGGCATTCCATGTTTGATTTTCAGAAGAGTACTGGTTTGGAAGTAGGTCAAGAAATTTGCTGACATATTTCTGCGAGTTCAAAAGGTTTTTACCATCTGCAGTCAAATTCACCAAGCAATGCTTCTGAGAAAGTAAGGATTTCCTAATTTCCTCCAAAGCTGAAGAGATTCCATCCCAATCCTTATCAACTCGATCATCCAGAGCTCTCAGAAACTCCAGGTAACTGCGGGTACACCAGAAAAAGACTTTAGTTGTCACACACATCAAAGCTCAATCCAGACAATATCAAATGACGTGAGATGGTAGATAACAATCAACAAGGAGGACAGGAAAAACAGAAAAGAATATAACAAAGGAAAGATTATTAGGTAGTCATGCATATTCTCCAGTAACAATATGTTGGAAGAAAAAGAAAAATATAAGATACATAATTACAGACACCAAACAGAGACATGCTCACATGCCCTACCTCACACCACCCATTTGCTCTGAAACCCATCCAGCAACATTTAACTTTGCATCCATCCTTGCAGCTGCAATTCCATGACCACTGCCCCTCAATCGGTTCTGAAGAACGATTTTCAGATATCATAAGAAATGAGAGTTGATTGAAACTAGAACTAACGATCCATTCACAACCATATCAAAGGAGACATCTAAAAACTAAGATTACCTCCATTCTCGCTTTACTTTGAGAGACAAATTGCTTGAATCGTTGCTGATCAGTAAATTGAACCTCTTGAAGTACACAATTTATCTAGAGCCCATGGAATGACATCAGTATTCGAAATTCCAAAAGACACAATTTAGCTAGTAAACACAAGAACCACACAACTCATGCTTGCCAGCATCAGATAAAGAGAAGGGGAAAAAAGGATGAAGTCTGAAGTACATTACAGCTCAGTCTGACTGAAAGAAAACACTTCACAGGAAATCTGTGGTGAAATTATTAATTTGACCATTCCCAATGAAATATTGTACTCCCAACAAAGCTGAGCATATGGGTCAGAAAAGCTCAATCATCTCAGCCAATGTTTTCAACATTCTATAGCGTTCAGAGTGGCATACCAAATTGAAAAGGTCGTCAACACGTCCAGCCATTGCTTTGCCTCTAACAATCAGCCGAGCACATGGATCGTTACTACCCCTCACAGATGATGTAAAAGGGTAAACAGATATCCCTCCAGTTCTCCTTCCTATTAGTTGATTAAGTTGCACAAAGTCCATGTTTTTGGTGCCCATCTCCAACAATGATTGACTGCAAACAGCAAGAAAAGAGAAGTTCAGGACTTACTCAACTCAACTTTACAAAGCCTATGAATATGAACATCAACCACTGACACAGGCATAGGAAGCACAAAATATGAACAGGCAATTTGACAGGCCGATAACAGCATGCCATTCATCTTAATCACACAATGCAACCAGATCTTACCAAAACAGTGGTACAAAAGGCAGAAGCTCTTGCTTCAGTAAGCTCATATCAAAAGCAACTTCCGCATAAATTACATCATTCGTAAATAGGTCATGCTGCAAAACTGTGACACCATTGATTTCACCAATCTGCAAGACAGAACACCTCAGAAAGAAATCTCTAAGACTCTAAAGAACAACAAAGAGAAAACAGAAATGCAGGCCCTACCTCAGTTGGGATATGAATAGGCTTCCTGGGAATATCATGCAGAGAGAGACTTGGAACAGCCCGTAAAGCTTCAGGTGGATCTGGAGTTTCCTGCTTTAACCGTAGTTCCTGGGTCGCCCGGGTCAACTCTGCCAGATCTTCTTCTGTCATGTTTGCCTTGACCTTATCCAAAATTTCTTTTTCGGCAGCCTCATCCTGAGCAGCTTTCTCCGGATCAGGCTGACAATAATATTGTTATGTTAGAATGAATTCGATAGCTAAATATATAGTCTATTTGAGTACAACCAAAGCAGCAAAGAGCAAGAGAAATCACCTGCATTTCAACTGTAACACGGTGAGGATTGTTCAGTATATACTTTTGTATTAGAGGAGAGAAAACAGCTTTCGATCCCTCCTCAGCTATCCTAGTTTTAAGCTTCCTCAGTGGTTCCTCCCACCTTAGAGGCTCAAAGGGATCCATATCATATATCCATTTATTCTGCACCAAAATTTCAATATGTAAGCACAGATTCTCAGTTATCAAGTAGAGGACCCGAGGGCTAAAGGCCACTAAACACTCAAAAGATTTATGTCTTACAATGGAACGAAGCATTAGAGAAAGACCGCGTGGAAAGGAGCCAGTGTTATTTTCCCTTAGTGAGAACTCAATTGTGTTCATCGATGCCTCAATAGCATCTGAATCAAAACCTTCTTCTGTTTGCTTTTTAAGTGTAGCCATCACCAGCTCTTCAACTTTCTGAATGTCATCCTCGGAAACACCCTTCAATCCAATGCTAAATTGAGGCTGAAGAAGGTCGTCGTCAATGCCGCCTCCGACAATTGCTTCTCCAAGACCACTTTCCATCAAGATCTTCCTCAAGGGAGAAGCTGGTGTTCCCAGCAAAAGATGATCCAAAAAAGCAATTGCAAGCTCAGTCTCCAAAGCCAAGGGCTTTTCGGAGAGCAGCCAGTTAAGGCAGACCATGTTCTTTTTCTTCAGTTCATCAGCATCCCCAGCAGGATATTTCTCTACAATCCTGACGGGCTCTGAAAATAATTTTTGTGGCTGAATCATTGATTCATTGGGGGCTGAGCTTGCCTCGAACATATCAAGATATTCTGCACAAAGAAGAATTTATTGCAAATACCGGTGAGCAACACCCAGAGGTTCATGGAAACCTAAGAAGTATAGACCCGAGAAAGCAGAAAGCCATTAGTAACAACTAACAAGGCAAGCAAGAGCAGCCGTACCACTTAAAAGGCGTAAACGTTCACTTGGATCATCATCTCCGTAAAACCAAATCCTTGCATTGCTAGGATGGTAAAATTTTCGGTGGAAGTCCTGTCAGCAAACAAAAAAATTGGCAAACAAACACAAGTCGTAAAAGACGTGTGATTTGCCTTTTGATACTAGTAATAATGCCAAGTGACAAAACCAGCAAGCCTTATAATAGTCATTTCACTATAAGATTGATTTTTTTTTCAAGAGAAGGGGATGCGTTAGACTACGGAGCCAACCACCAGCATAGAGAAGAGACTGATGTTGGGATGAGGCCAGGAGGGTGGCACGGTTGCCCATCGGGATGCACTGAACCAATGAAGTATATTTTTTTTTCTTCTATAGGAAAAAAAAAAAAAAAAAAAAAACATAATAGAATGTTGAAGGCAAACAATATGAGTTGCAATTATATTATACCTTGAATTCTGCAAATGTAAGTTTGGGGATGACTTTAGGATCTCCACCGCTATCTACACCATAGGTGTTGTCGGGGAACAATGCCTAAAAATACATAACACAAATTAAGCCTGAAATACTCAAACAAAGCTCCGGAGAACAATTAACATAAACTTGAATGTCTAAAACCCAGGACGATAGCTACATTTATGATATTCCGCCAACAACAAGAGCATCCCTTGTTTAAGTACGCATTAAGGTGGGTTAGTGTAGGGGAGATTGAGATATTATGTACTTATTTTACAACATTACTATGTAATTTAAACTTAGTAACTCTACAAAAAAATATCTCTAAAGGAACTTCATCCATGTAGCAGAGGGGGGGGGGGGGAACCGTTTTTCTATTCGGTATACATTGGTTTTGGAATGTGAATAAAGCAAACTCGCTCACAAAGCTGTTAGTGCGTCTTGGATTGTAAAGTAGCAATGGTTCGTGCGATTCTAAACGCAATTTCACTATGGATCACCCATAAGCAACTTATCTATCATGGCAATACTTCCATACATGGCGGGAGCCTTGAAGGGAAGTGGTAATGTTATTGTTAAAACCTAAATCCTGGTTCTTCCAAAATTTCACTATAACGATAAATGAACTGACAATAACGATAGTGAAGTCGTCGAAGGAGATAGAGACATGCCTGTTGAATTGTGCGACCTAACACATTGTCAGGTTGAGAATAAACACCTTTCATCTCGTTAAAGACAACACCTAAAAAAAAAAAGAAAAAATAGAAATGAGTTAATAGGGCGGGGCATAACTTATAGAAGAAGAATGGTAAAGAGAGTAGAAGATGGGAATAAAGGAACCTTTAAAAGAAATGTCTTGAGAGGGATGATCAAGCTCGTAATGCCAGCCTTCTTGCTGGAAGGTGGTGAAATCATCGACACATTTGGGGAAGAAGACGGCGTCCAAATAAACATCGACGAGGTTGTAGAAGTCCTTGGTGTTGGTAGAAGCAACGGGGTAACAAGTGCGGTCGGGATAAGTAAAAGCGTTGAGGAAGGTATGAAGACTGCCTTTGAGAAGCTCGACAAAAGGCTCTTTGAGAGGGTATTTTCGGGAACCACAGAGGACGCTGTGCTCTAAAATGTGAGGAATGCCGGTGGAATCGGTGGGGGGAGTACGGAAGACGATGCCGAATACCTTGTTCTCGTCGTCGTTGGAGACGGACATTACTTGGGCGCCCGTTTTGCGGTGCCGGTAAAGCACGGCTTTGGATTTACACTCTTCAACAGACTGCTCAGAGACCTTGTCGAACCCAAGCTTCTCAGCGACGGCATCGGAAACACCATCGTCAGCGGCGGCTGCTGCTTCTTTTGTGCAATTAATTAATTTAATAATAATAATAATAATAATAATAATAATAATAAGATAACAGACAGCAAGGGACTCAATAGAAATAAGAAACAAAGAAAGAAGAAGTAAAGTTACCTGGAGAGTTGGAAGAGTGGAATGCTTGAGGAGAGAGGGAAGAAAAAGAGCGGCGGCGGGAGGTATTAAAGGATTTAAGAGCGGAAGAGGAGGTGTGGAGTGGTCGGAGGCGGGTGTTGGTTGTGGAGATACTAGGGTTTAATAAGAGGCGGTGACGACGACGACGGAAGAGATAGAAAGGAGAGGCCAATAAAGAAGATGAGATAGAACGAAGAAGAGAAGGAGCAGCTCCCTCCATTTTTCTAGGCAAACGCACTTTTCTGAGAAGAAGCATCTGCTATTTTTATTATCGCCCCAACCACAGTCACTGAGACAAACAACAAACAAACACCCAACTGTGGTTCCTTCTCTCACCACGTCTTCCTTTTCATCTCTTCCACTTAATTTCTATTTAACTCCTCTAAATCTTTCTTTCTTTCTTTCTTTCTTTTCCCTCAAGCCATCTCTTACTTCAACTAGCTGAGAGCATAAACTCGGTCCCGATCGAGAATCGGATCGGTTCGGTCCTCGGTTCAGTTTTTTGGGAAATTTTGATTCGATCTACTCGGTCCAAGGGACGGGACCGGACCGACAGGGATTCGATCCGGTCCTCGATCCACAATTTTTTGAGTCTCGGTTCTCGGTCTGATCCTGAATCGATGCATAACCCTAACTTCAACCCTCTGAGGCTCTAACCGTGAACCCTCCCCAATTCATTAATCTAATATTACTAGGTGAAAAGTCCGTGCGTTGCACGGGACACTTCACCATAATCGACTATTCTTACATTTTAATGTTAATCTGAAAATAAATAAATAAATCATGATAATTAATTAAACCGGGAGACTTTTCATATTTTTTTTTTTATCAATTACCTACTCTAAGGTGTCGTTTGGATACACTCGGGAACTCGAAATTCCCATGAACTTGCAAAACCTAGGAATTAAGAAAATATGGGAATTGGGGAAATTTGTTTGGATGAACAAGGGAATTCAATTCCCATAGGAATTTCTACTTACCTAGCCCCCTAAGGTAATTGAATTCCTACACTTTTGAGGAATTGGAAATGCCTAGGAATTGAATACACTTTGGAGGAATTGGAAATGCTTAGGAATTTTCAATTCCTACACTTTATGGTAACTAAACAACTCATGATAATTCAATTCCTAGGAAAATAAAATTTCTATAGATTTTGAGGATATCCAAACGACACCTAAAAAAATGATAATTGATTAAATGTTGGTTAGTTAAGATGTCTTTTAATCTCACTAAATCACTTACGGATACTTTCTTTTGTTATATTTTAAATCATTTTTCACAAAAGTGTTAAACTTGTCGACATATCTCTATCAAAATCATATTTAACATTTCAAAACTATGTGTAAATGGATCTTATATTGAAATACATTTCGACACGTAGCCCAAGTTATAACAGTATATATTATGTTTCATGTTGATAACTTTATTACGTAAGAGTTTTACAAATATTGGACTCTCTCCGGGTGCATTTCTTAATGTTTAATGAGGATTACATTAATATTTTATGTGAGAGTTTAACATATCTTGGTCTCTCTGTGCATTTCTTGACCTCCCGACGCCCTCAATGCGCTCTAAATTATTAGCTTATATATATATATATATATATATATATATATATATATATTAGATTGTCTTTTGCACCATTCACATACTTCACTAATACTAGTTCAAAATAAAAAACATGGAGTTATTTTTTTATTATTATTATAATTTTAAGTACGAATTATACCTAATCATTCATTAGCAGTTTAGCATGCATGGAACCTCAACACAAAAACAAAACAAAAAAACTCCATTTTCATCCATTTGCATGAGTGGAGTGAATAAATAAGAAAATTTTAACTTCATTCATTAATGATTACATACTACTACGACCCAATTTATGATTAAAAAATGAATTATTATGGGATTTTAGGATATGAAAGAAGATAACATGCTTAGAAAAGGTCCACTATCCTTTTCGGAGTCCAACAAATGAAACATATGACCTTTCCCTTCTGTCTCCAAGAGTTCAACCGTGCCACGAAATCCACTCTTTTTTAAAGACTCGTAGTATGATATCCCTCTATCTTTTAGCATATCTCTTCCCGCTACACATACCAAAACCTTGTCGAACACCAATTTGCTTAATCTTGGATCCGCTGCCGGATTTAACTTTGGATCGTCATAGGTACCGCTACTAGTAGGATACAAATATTGATATACCTCGTACATTCTATCGGGTTCATCTGAAGCAAAATAGGGATGAATTAAGCTCAAACCAACAAAATTCAGGCCTTCCAAACGGGTCACACTAGCTTGGATAGCAACATAATGGGCGATATTAGCGCCTGAACTTTCCTCTCCTACAAAAACTCGTCCGAAATCCACCCAACATCTTGCTCATTTGTCATTACACGCAATTCCACCGTGTAGGACTAATTAAATTGTTGATGACTATATTATATTATATACTAAAAATCCATAATAATTTACAAGAAATTGGTGAAGAGCCGAGATACGATCTGAGCCCCCACACCCTTTGCTATGGAAAAACCAATCCTAGTAAAAATAAAAGCTGCAGCCTGCGCCCCGATATCCTGCGTCCTGGAGAATTGCTGGATCCGCTTTAGCAGAGAAAAAAAAAACTCCATTTTCATCCATTTGCATGATTGGAGTGAATAAATGAGAAATTTTTAACTCCATTCATTAATGATTACATACTACTACGACCCAATCTATGATTAAAAAATGAATTATTATGGGATTTTAGCGTATGAAAGAAGATAACATGCTTATAAAAGGTCCACTATCCTTTTCGGAGTCCAACAAATGAAACATATGACCTTTCCCTTCTGTCTCCACGAGTTCAACCGTGCCACGAAATCCACTCTTTTTTAAAGACTCGTAGTATGATATCCCTCTATCTTTTAGCATATCTCGTCCCGCTACACATACCAAAACCTTGTCGAACACCAATTTGCTTAATCTTGGATCCGCTGCCGGATTTAACTTTGGATCGTCATAGGTACCGCTACTAGTAGGATACAAATATTGATATAGCTCGTACATTCTATCGGGTTCATCTGAAGCGAAATAGGGATGAATTAAGCTCAAACCAACAAAATTCAGGCCTTCCAAACCGGTGACACTAGCTTGGATAGCAACATAATGGGCGATATTAGCGCCTGAACTTTCCCCTCCTACAAACACTCGTCCGAAATCCACGTATTCATTTAACCAAGGCTCGGAACCTTTACCACGGGCGTGAGTTGCGACCCATTTAAGAGCATTCCATGAATCATCGTAAGCAATGGGAAGAGGGTTCTCGGGGGCTAGCCTATAGTCTACGGATAATGCAACTAGTTGGGTTGATGCCACGAAATTAGTCATGCTGTATTTTAAGATTGGGCAAAATGCTGAACCCGTGCAAAAGCCTCCACCGTGATAATGAATTAAGAGAGGGAGTTTTCTGGGACTTTGGATCTTCGGAATGAAAATTCGTGCCGTTAAATTTACATCAGGCGATATTACAATGTCTTTTGATTGGGCTCCCGTTGTTGGATCAAGACCAGGTGGAACACGTGATGTAAGAATGTGCCTCTCGATGCGACCATTTTGATACACCCTTAAGAAAGGGAAGAATTCATGTGCTATCTCTTCTGACGTCCCGAATTCCATCTCCATCTCATTATTCTCTTCCATGTCCTCCATCTCAATTTTGCCTGCTATTCTATTCAAAATAAAGAGAGAATCGTTTTTATGTTGTTGTAAATAAAAGCTCTCATTTCCTTTCAAAAAAAAAAAATAAAAGCTCTCATTTATTTAATTTCCCTCTTTAATTAACTTATTCTTGTATAATTATGATAACGATACTTGGTTGTACTCACGCTACTTCAAATGCATTTGCAAATTTAGATGATGCTGAATAATATAGGGGAAATGTCTTTAATTTGTAGCTATGAATGTTCTAGGCCATCCAATGGATGTTCTTTTTTATATATATATATAGGGCATATGTTACAGTATATGCTAGGTGGTTATAATCTCATATTATTATTATTATTTAGCACATGATAATGAATCATACATTATGATCGAATTTAACATTTTCCGCATGTCCGTCCTATTTTCTATTATTAACAATATACTATATTTTCTTTTTTTTCTCGAGGAATAAAAAGAACCAATGATCCTATATTGCTAATATTAGAGATCATTTTTTTTTTTGGGGGGTCATCTACGTAAGTGTATCTAGGCTTTTCCAATTGTCAAATGTATTCCTTAAACTCAATGATCTATATTGTTGTTATATGTTGGGTGTGACTCGGTCAAAGTAAGGTAGTCGGATAATGAGGCGCAATTTCTCTCGTTATCAAGTTATATGGTAGTTGGCCCGCATAGACTAATATACATAAGGCCGTGCATGGTGTGTATAATAATAGCAGTCAAATCAGATAAAATGAAATAAATAAAGGCGGCTAAGCTGATCCCAAAATATAAAATCCAGTACTAGTTAGTACTAGTACCATTTTTCATTCCTTAAGCTTGCTCTCATCATCCTCTCTAATATTTTTTTTTATTTTTTATTTTTAGTAAGAAAGAAGAAAGAAAATAGTGTAGCTAGAAATGGAGTTCAAAGTAGAGGTGGTGATGCAGAGGCCGTGTTTAAGTTCATATTCAAGCCCTCGACATCCTCTCGACTTGTTCTTCTACAGCACACCCTCCAGCCCTGGCGGCTTTGAGTCGTCTTCTTATCTTGACGACGACGTTTCTCTCCTTTGTCATCATCATCAGACGACTAATAAGGAAGCTTCTTCATCATCCGTGCCCGGAATTCCCAGGTCTGCTGCTGCTGTTCCTGAGCCAGAGGCAGCAGATAACTCCGACTTTGATTTCAGCGGCCAGCTAGATAGGATGGTCCGACCTTCACTTTCATCTGCTGATGAGCTATTCGATGGCGGCAAAATAAGGCCTCTAAAGCCTCCTCCAAGGCTGCAATCATCTCCTAAAATGATGTCGTCCAAGTTGTCCATGTCCCCTAAAAAGCAACGAAGGAAATCAGACGAGGCCTTTGTTGGAGGTAGAGGCAGAGGTAGAGATCCAAATGTTGGCAATAATAATAATAATAATAATAATAATAATAATAATAATGGTCGCAAAGGTATGAGCCGTTCACTGTCTCCTCTTCGGGTTTCTGAATTCGCTCTTCTCAGTCAACAACAGCAGGAGGAGGAAGATAGGAATTCAGAATTCAGATCATCCTCAAAGAAATGGAGACTCAAGGACTTGTTTCTCTTTCGGAGTGCCTCAGAAGGAAGGCCTAAGAAATACTCATTTCTTTCAAGGAGGAATTCCATGGACAAAATTGACTCAAAGAATTCCAGTTTCCGGTCATCAACAGGATCAGTGTCGAAGCCAAGAGGAGGAGGATCAGCTCATGAGATGCACTACACGGCCAACAGAGCAGTCTCAGACGAGTTGAAGAAGAAGACCAGCCTGCCGTACAGGCATGGTCTTTTGGGCTGGATGCTCAAGTTTAAATCAAACACGTAATTAGCTTAAGTTCATTTCCATTTCTACCAATGCAAACTTATTCTTTGCTTCAAAGATCATGCTTCTTTGATTCTACTATATATTATATTGGATTAATCTTTTTAAGATCAAAATGTATGTTAATCATCAAATTAGTCTTAGCTTCAAGCCATGCACAGTTCCGACTTTGTGTGCTTTATGAGTAAAAGATACAGAGTGAGTACAAGGCAGAATGTCAACAAAACATCTCCAACTTTGAATAGCTTCTATCTTTTGACCCTTTTGTTGGTTGGCAGTGGAATAAAGTTGGCCTGGGATAAAGGTTGGTGTAATTACTTTTGTGACTTGTGTTGTGTTAGGTACATACTTTAGGTGTGTTCTTCATTGTCATGTGCAATTATTCAACTCTAACTAGTTTCCGTCCCTAATGATTAGTACTAAAATCAGAAACAATCACACCAATCGCAATGGAGTAACCAATGTTAGATCCAACATGAGTAGTTAATGGTCAACACAAAAAAAAAAAAAAAAAAAAGATAAAAAAAGTAGTGGTTAGTGAAGAAGCAAATAATCAAGGAATCCTCCTGCATAACATGGTAAGCAAATCCTAGTTAAATAAACTCAGGCACGTCGTCATCTTTGAACTGTTGTGAAAAATAGGTTTATTATAAATTGAGACCACAAAATGAAATCCACATGTTTCTTTCAAGGAAATAAAAATAACTTAATGTCGGCTATTCATTGATTGGTTAGTCGCTGAGGAATTTAGTTGTAAATTAAAGTAGTATTCCAGTCAACCCTTATATTTCATCACCGGACACGGGTAAAAGGACAGGTTGTTTCAGGGAAGAAATGGGAATAATAGATTAATTAGTGTTAAGCATAATACAAACGTATCCAACTTCCCAGGTCATGATTTGATGCAAAGAATATCAAGAGACGAAGTATTAATAATAAGCTCGTGGTTTCTGATACCTTTGACTCTCCACATAATGACAAACAATATCCGCAGAATACCAACCCGAAAACAACAATGATAATGGATACTCCGTAATAATAATAATAATAACGGTTTTTCTAACATGTGCCCAAGGGGCACATGTTAATTTTATCCTAGGCACATGTTAATAATCTTATTTGGATTACTTTACAACTATTCTTGGCATATTTTTATTTCATACCACATCAAATATATTTTCTCTCTCCTTTTTATTTCCTTCCCATAATATCTTCATCAAATATATTTTCTCACAAACTTTGCCAACACTACCCCATTACCCACTGCATCCCTTACAACCACCACCATTCCACCCGAAAAATCTCATCATACCCAACAACCATGGTCGGCGACCACCTTCATCACACCGGCAACATCACCGGCTTCGCCGGTGAGAACAAAAAGACACCCTATGAGGGGTGGGATGAACCCCTTTGGGTGTGGTGTTCTTAAGGTGGCCGGAAAAGGGTTTAGGGTCCCACTTCCCGGCGCCGCTATCGCGGCACCGGAAAGTGAGACCCTAAACCCTTTTCCGGTGGTGGGTTGGGTGATGCTATCACTTACCGATGATCATGCATGTGGAAATGGGTTAAAATGGGTAGAAGAAAGTATATTATGGGAAAGAATAGAGAGAATATATTTGATGAGTATGAAATAAAAATATGCTAAGAATAGTTGTAAAGTAATCAAAATAAGATTATTAACACGTGCCTAAGATAAAATTAACATGTGCTCCCTGGGCACATGTTAGAAAAATCCTAATAATAATAATAATAATCGAGGGGAATAGAATAGAAGTGAATGTTGGGTTTGTGATGATGTTGTTGCAGGGTTTCTCATCAAACACACCAATAACAACAGCTCTGCTTAGTTGTCGGCCTCCTCAACCGCCTGTTTTCCTCGTTTCCTCGTCGTCTCAATTCCGCCGGCGGCTCCGTCTCCGTCTCCGGCCCATATCAGCTGCTAAAGCTCCAGATGAGTCGGAAAGCACATCCTTGATCACTTCAGATGTTGTGTCTGCTTCCATTGTTGGGCTTCTTACCGGCATCAGCGTTGTCCTATTCAATTACCTCGTACGCTTTACTCTACTCTCAGTTGCTGCATTTTTCAGTTTTAATAATAATAATAATAATAATAATTAGATAAATAAATAAAAGGGTGGGGTTTTGAACTTTTGATTAGGTTCACCAAGTGCGTGAGTTGTTTTGGGATGGGATTCCTTATGGAGGTGCATCCTGGTTGAGAGACAAGCCATTACAAAGCACCTGGCAGAGAACAATCTTTGTCCCCGTTTTAGGTGGCTTCCTCGTTGCCATCTTCAACACCCTGCGAGATTCTTTAGACTCCCTTACCCTTGCGCAACAACAACAAGAGCAACAACAACAACAACAACAACAACAACAACAACAACAAGAGCAACAACAAGAGCAACACTTTATACAGCCTGTGCTCCAACAATTCTTCAAGTCAGTGTCTGCTTGTATTACCCTCGGCACTGGAAACTCTTTAGGCCCCGAAGGTCCAAGTGTTGAAATTGGCGCATCCATTGGCAGGGGATTTGCTACCTTGTTTGGCAGGGATACCACACAAAGGCTTTCTCTTGTTGCTGCTGGTTCTGCTGCTGGGATCGCTTCTGGTTGGAATCCTTCAACTATTGTAATGCACCTATTATCCCATTTTTTGTCCTACAATATATATTTTCAATCCAAATCTGTATGGTTTTTGTGTAAAACTGAATATACTCAGATTGCTTTTGTTTAAGAAATCTAATAACAACAAAAGGGATGATTGAATTCTTAATATGCACATGTTTTTGTTCAACAGGCTTCAATGCTGCCGTTGCTGGTTGCTTTTTTGCTGTAGAGTCTGTCTTGTACCCATCACCTGATTCAGCAATATCACTTACAAATACAACTTCAATGGTCATACTCACTTCTGTAATAGCTTCAGTATTGTCTCAAGTCGGTCTTGGAGCTGAACCAGCATTCAAGGTTCCAGACTATGATTTCCGTTCACCAACTGGTTTCTTCTGCTTCCTCTTCTTTTTACCTTTTGTGCCTGCTTTATTCTAACTGCTGAAATTTGTGTTGCTTAATAAGTAATACGCATACGAGTATGATGCCAACTGCTGGTAAAATGGTGCTTGCATTATCTATGTGCTAGTTCCTACCCATTTGTACACTGAAATAGTCTTATTTTCTCTTATTTGTATATTTCACGAAAGTAGGGTATGTAGTCTGCTAGAAACACAAAGCGTTACATTTCTTCACATTAACAACCCCTCCCCTCCCTTTCCCTCCATTTCCTTCTAATCTATTTATTTTAGAGCTTTAAACATCTGGACTGAAAAGCAAATGCATACATTGTGCTCTTCTGGAATAATCTCCCTGTTTGTCTAATTGCTGCGTGTAATGCTGCATATGATGTGATCACAATGCTAAAAGAATCCCAATGCTGGGTTATTTGTACTATGAATGTGATTGTTATCTTCATTTAGGTTATTTGTTTCTTATTCTCCAGAGCTTCCACTATATCTTTTGCTGGGAATTCTGTGCGGTGTGGTGTCTTTAGCCCTCACAAGGTGTACTACTTTTATGATGCATACCGCTGAAGAGATTCAGAAAGGAGGCCAAGTACCGAAGGCCGTTTTTCCTGTCACCGGTGGCTTAGCAGTTGGGCTGATGGCTTTGGCATATCCGGAGATTCTCTACTGGGGCTTTGAGAACGTCGACATTTTGTTGGAATCTCGACCCTCTCTGAAAGGCCTCTCGGCTGACCTCTTGCTTCAACTAGTCGGCATTAAAGTAATTGCTACTTCTGTTTGCCGAGCATCTGGATTAGTGGGTGGATATTATGCCCCGTCACTCTTTATTGGTGCTGCTACAGGAATGGCATATGGAAAATTTATTGCGTTTGCAGTTGCTCAATCGCATCCAAGTTTTCAGATTTCTTTCTTGGAAGTGGCTTCACCACAAGCATATGGCCTGGTAGAGATTCCTTTTTTTTTTTTATTATTTATTCCTTTTCACCCAACAACTGGTCAATGTTAGTTCTAATTTATCAATATGGGAATATATAGTCCTTCACTCCTTTGGCTAAGATTTAAAGGGAGGATACAAAATGCATTTAAAAAGTTCTCATGCTCATTTCTCTTAATTAGCTGTGAAAAGGGGGTTGTTTCATTCCCATTGGAGTCTATTGGAGTAAATCAAATGGCTCACTGAATGGTCTGGGCTTCTTATATTCGTAAGTGGTAGTTAGTTGATGCAGTTCCCAAGGCATTTTATCTTTTTGGATCATGTGGAAACAGTCTTTTGGTTCTCAACATACAGGAAGGCTGCATAGATCACACCCCCCTTTCCTTGCCATATGCAAGAGCTTTTGAGGTACTGGGGGTACTGTTGTAAACTTGTAATTGGGTATCCTGAAATTTTAGTTAATGACTGAGTCCATCTAAGGTTACGTTGCCTTTATATTGGGGCTGCAATTACATGTTTGCATGAAAACTTGTCTCTCTAATTCATTGATAGATCCACTTCGGACTTTAGAGGCTATTGTCGCTACTAATGTTATAGGTAGAGTAGTCATTAGCACAGACTTAAATCAGGCAGTTTTTGTGGTCCGCAGAAGCAATATGTTTCCATATTTGCGATCTTATGAAGTTTGTTCAAATTTGTGGATTGAAGATGTTAACACCGTTCTGCACAACTGCCTCCCTGCTATGATGCCTTGAACGTGATTGGAATTATACATTTTGTATACTCACTCCATCATTAGGAAGAGGATAACTGATAACATAAGAATTCCTGATCCATTATGATTAGTTATATGATCTGAAGCCGAATCTTGTGGAGCCTCCCTGCCATGTGTCTCAAACTCTCAATTGTCTCCAACAAACTTGATAATTCCAGTAGAATAGCTTTTTTTGAACAAATTTGCCTGTTTCTGAGAAGCCTGGGATTCATCACTAATATTTGTTCCAGTTCTTGGACCTTGGTTTAAATACTACAGTATTATGTTTGTTATTTTGCTCTCTATGGTTAATTTACTTGTCACATATTCTGTGCAGGTTGGCATGGCTGCGACGCTCGCGGGAGTATGTCAGGTTCCTCTCACATCAGTTCTGCTTCTTTTCGAACTGACACAGGACTACCGGATAGTGGTTCCGCTTTTAGCAGCTGTGGGAATGTCCTCATGGATTACATCATCAAGGGTGAAGAGAATGTCTGTAGGAGATTTGAAAATAAGTGGAGCAGTTGGCCTTAAAGACCAAAAAAATGAAGCGTCTGATCAGAATACCAGTTCAGTTCCTCCTAGTTATTCATTCCCTACCAAATCATCAGTAACAGATAATATCTGTGAAATTGAGAGTTCGTGTTGTTTCAGTGATTATGACACCGAGACTGTAGCCCTTGAAAGAAAAATTTTGGTCTCTCAGGCCATGAGAACACGTTTTGCAATTGTCTTAACGGGTACATTGCTAGTTGAAGCTGTTACTCTCATGCTTGCTGAGAAGCAGTCTTATGCACTTATTGTAGATGAAGACAACTATCTTATTGGTATGTTGTCACTAGGGGACATTCTAGAATTCAGCAAATCCGCTCAAGCAAGGAGTTCAAAAACTGAGGTAAACATTTTTACCCTGGCTAGACCTGTGTTCATTATGCAGCATTAAATTTTGATAGCTTTGCGTTCATTATTTCCGGCATTATGTTTCTGGCTATAAGAATATGAATAAGATTGCTGTTAAAAGAGTACTGAGGAATTTGATGGGTTACTCTCAGAAAGATGTCTCTAACCCTTCTATTCAATTCTTACATATTCTTCTCTTCACTTCTATCTGTTGACGGCATATTTGGCACTTTTAGAAGGATAAAGCATCTTCAGGAATAGCCTCTTTTGTTGTTCATACCTTCTTCCCTGTTTTAGAACTTGCACTGATTTATTTTGTTCAGTTTTCTTATCAAAGAGATACCTTTGAATATGTTAATCAAAGGCGCTTATGTGTTACTCCATCTGTTTATGGTGCAGGAGTTTTCAATAGCAGACATGTGTTCTGTTAAGGCTGAAAAATGTGAAGTAGTGTGGACAGCAACACCGAGCATGGACCTTCTTTCTGCAGAAAAAATGATGCTAACACACGGGCTGAGTCAGCTGCCTGTTGTTCTTCATCAGCCTGGCCATCCACAGGGTTGCAGAGGACAACCAGTTGGTGTTATAGACATGCATTGCATAAAACTGGCTTGCAGGTATTTCCATCTCTCTGAGAATGTCGTTGTATGCTAGTCGTCTGAGAAGGTGTATTTAGGTGTACGCAGCCTTACCTATGTGACTAATTGGGAGGCTATTTGCGTAAATCTATAGATGTTGGTAGTTAAGAGAACCAGGTATTTAAACGGGACTTGCATCTGAGCAGTAACACCCTTCGCCACAACATATTTACCCTGTTGTACGACAAGGCATAATATATGTGATTGCATCCTTTTTTTTTTTTTTTTTTTTTTTTTTTTTTTTGTTTTTTTTGTTGTTGTTATAATTAGTTTTTAGAGTAAAAGAAACTCCTGTTGTCAGTTGGTCACCCACCTGAGAGACAGATACTCAGTTGGGGTTTTTTCTGTATGTCTCAGTCTGAGCAACAGCCAGTGGTGATGTTGGATGTTTTGTCACAAGTTCAGCAGGGTGCCCTGTGGCCTTTCCTTTCAGTAGACTCTTATTTAAGGCTGTTACTCTGTCAGCATTATTTACTCGTTAGAATGTTGTTGATGGTTTGATGTGCAGCGCCTTTGCAAGCAAGGAATATCTCAATGGACATTTTGGAAAATAACGAGTGTAGCCCAAAGGGAATGTGGTTCACCTTGTATACTCACTGTGACAGGCATCTAAACTGGGTGACAGAACTGGAAAGTGGCGTGGTACTTGTTTTGGCATCTAAACTGGGTGGTACTTGTTGTGTCAACAGCAACTATTGTATTGCCTATGCATGTACTCCGTATAGTTCATAATTGATCTCGTTTTCATGAGTTGCTAGCATGTATCATGTATTGTACATGTATAGTTCTTTTATTTTTGCTTTTGGTATTTTTGGACGAGGCTATATCACTAGTATATATGTCGTTCATAAGTGATTCAAATGCTTATAAAGTTGTGTAATATCTCATCTCTATATTGGAGTGACCCATTTTTTAGTGTATCTTTTTTTTTTTTTTTTTTTCCTTTGATTGGTCACGGGAAAAACCGCATCTCTATGTTGAACACATGGGTAAGGTTGTGCACAATTGAACTCCCTTTACACCTTTAGCTTAGCGTAGACGGTAGACGGGAGGGTGGCTTTGAGGCATAAGGGGAATGGGTAGTGTTGTTAACGGGTCAGGCGACCAGAATTAGACTCAAGTACTAGTGAAGAGTGATCTACACTCTACAGTATAGCCTTTGGCCAAAGCATTGTGTCATTGTGTGTAGTAGAAAAAAAAAAAAAAAAAAGAATCGAGTGTGGAAATTGAAATCAGAGTAAGGAAGAGAAATGGTAGGGGTAGGGGCGAAGAGAGGGAAGATATCTCAGGAAGCATTCGATGAAGTAGTTAGAGAAAATGTTGAAGATTTGGGGATGGATCCGATTGAAGCTCTCCAAGACGCCATCGAAACACTCAGTCTTCAGGGCGTGGATATCTCAGGCATCATCACCACCGGCGCCGACACTCCGAATCCCGTCCTCCAAACCCTAGAAGAAATAAAAAACGCATCTGAAGACAAGTTGGGAGCATTGCTGGACGAATTAGCCAACCTTTGCGGTGGCGCAGACGCATCTTCGGCCGCCATAGCCTCCAGGAAGGGCGGCGTGGAAACCCTAACATCCGTCTGCTCAAAGGTTTCCGACTCCCCAAACACTAAGCTTGTCATCTCAGCTCTCTCCGCGTTGTCCTCTCTGCTCCGCGGTATTATGTCTATTTTTAATGATTTGATACAAAAAAGGAATTTGTAATGTGATTTGATTTGATAATTTATATGTATTCAAAAACACACAGATGTTGAAAGTAACGAAACCTTTGCGAGGTGCGGTGGCCCTCATATCATCGTTGCCATCATTGTGTCCAAACAAGAAAAACAAGAAAAACAAGAGCAAGAGTGTTTGGTGAATGCGTGCTTTGGTGTGATTGCGGCTGCTGCAACCGGGTCTGAAATCATCAAAGAGTCTTTTGTTAACCTCAACGTGGATCAACTCATCATCAATGCTTTTAATAATATTCAACCACCACCCCCCGCACTCTATGACGCCATACGCTCTTTACTTACTTCTGATGATTACCGTGTTGCCGCTTCTCAGGTATTCTTCTTCTTCTTCTTCTTCTTCTTTATTATCCTCACTAAGTAATTAAAAATCATAATTGCAATTGCAGGTCTTTGGATATGCTCGCCGTTTCGCAAAGCTTGGCATTGCTGACGCCCTTGCTCAGTCCCTTGGCCAGGGCCTTACTTGTCCAAGCCTTGTTTCAGCCTGTGTTGCTCTTAAAGCTGTTGCTGTCAATGTAACTTCCTTTTACCCTTTGTCATTTATTAAGACGTTCACTTGCTCTATATGCTTTTCTATGCTTTTGGAATTAAAAATGCATCATACTCCTTTCCCTCTTACTTGCTCACAGGATGATATTTGTATATCTATTGCTGATAAGGGTGGTATTGACGCTCTTCTGCGATGTATTGATGATAGTGGTGAACAGCACAACCAGGTTGTCGCCCGTAATTGTTGCTCTTTACTAGCCAAGGTAAGTTTGTAGTAGGCATACTTATTTTGTCGACCTGCTTACTTATTTCTATTCCTTCCTCAGAGCTTTCTTACTTTGTACTTATTTCTAATGCAATGGTTTCTACTTGTAAATATCCATTGGACTAGAGTGTATCTAACAACTCCGCCCCCCTCCCCCCTCCCCCCGTCCTAATTCTTCAAAATGTATTATCAACTTCATTGAGGTACTATTTGTTTTATGCTCTCAACAGTTGGCAGGTAGTGATCAGAACAAGAGTGCTATAGTCGGAAAAAAAGGTCTGGATAGACTCATAACACTCTGCTCCAGATTTGAAGATGATCCCTCTGTGATACAAGAGGTAAGTGTTATCATTCAATCATGAATTTTGAATTTCTCTAGTTTCTTTCTCTGGCCTGCCATGTAACACCCCCAAATTTCCTTTCCTTTTTAAAAACATTTTTTTATCGCGAATCAAAATCCAAATTAAGGAAATTCAGAGGTGTCACTCCGCACTCGAGTCATTTGACTCGAATGCAAGGAGATTTCAGAAGCCGAACCACAAATGTCTAATGATTTAAAATAATCTATTACAATCCATTAATTAAATTACAACAATCTGAAATATGAAATATGAAATAGTCTAAGTATTATTAATGATCTATAGCTTAAAGTCAAACTTTATTTGATTCAACTAATATCTAGTGTGTCGTCGTCCCCGCAATGCATCAAACACTCCAAACCTGTGGTGGATTTAAAACACAAAAACCACAGTTGAAAAAGTCAGTGAAATTGAGTAAGCTAACACCTCAACTCGTAGAAAACCAAACCCCTTACCTGGATTTTGAAAACGTTTTAGTTTTATTTTCGAAAACCACACTTAGCACGTTATCATATAAACCAATCATTAAGACAATTTACATCACCAGTATATTTATAAGTGGGATGAGCCGAATTTGTTTCCAACTCATCTAAACCATACCAATCATATATTTATAAGTGGGTGAGCCGGTTTTCACCGAGTCACTAAACCATACCATTATATACGTGGGTGAGCCGAATCTATGTCGACTCACCAAACCATATCATTATATATGTGGGTGAGCCGAATCTATGTCGACTCACCAAACCATACCATACAAGACTACTAGACCTTAAGTGTGCACACCCCCTATTAAGTATTGCTAACCCAATAGAGTAGTACTAGAGCCAAGCCCTCTTAAAAACCGATGCGGTGGGGCAATAAAGTGGAGTCGATGTGACTCAAACCAAATAAAGTGGAGTCGATGCGACTCAAACCAATAATTATCGTGTATCCTCATACTTTATTTATCTATTTTATTTATAATATCGGTCATTTACACAAACTTATATTCCAATAATCATACAATCATTCATAATTCAGCCATATCAATATCAATTGTACACCCATCAATCATAATTCCAACAACATCTTTTGAATCATAAAGCAAACAATATATCAATGCAATAGTCAAATCCAATTCAATCAAGATACGATAATCAAAACAATAAATCGTTCTCCACCTAATATGATACTAAGTTTTCATCCAGCACACCAATCACTTAGCATATAATTTTGAAAGGTTTCTACAAATTTAAGAAAGGTTGAGCATGCTAGCTTACCTTTTCAATCAACGAAAACTCAATAGCGCAACAATGACTAATACTCCTCGTCTATTAACTCAAGGGCTACAATAATACAACCAATAAATCCCAAATCAATACTAATCTCCTCCAATCATTCATGTAATACTAATGTTTATTCTATTCTATATGCAATGCCCATGAAAACTTAAATTATAACCCAACAATCAACAATTAACCAACAATTCTAATTCTAATTCAATAATTAACTACTAATACTCAAATAACACTGAATTTATTTTAAAAACTCCCAAAGACTTAAAATTACTTTTAAAACAGAATCTAATTCATAAAATCAATTCTTAATTATTATAATTTATTTAGGATTTATTAATACAATTTATATTATGTTTTAATTATGAAAAACATGCTTAAATTACACAAAATTAGATAAAAAACGAATTAGATCAATTAAAATTCTAAAATCAGTTTATAATTCCCTAAATGATCAGAATCTCGAATTATTGATCATCATAATTAATTTGGGCTAAGTAACCTAATTAAGAAACAAATACTCAAAATTCCCCCAATTTTACAATTTCTCCAAACTTGAACAAAACCCCAATTTAAATCTCAAATTATATTCAAGAACCCTAAGTAACAAGTTATAAGCATATCAAAATCGTAACTTTCGAAATTAATTAAACCAATTCGAATAATTAAGCTAATTAATCCCAAATTCGTAATTAGTGAAAATCAACCCAAAACAATCATCAAAACCAATTATTTGTGTATAAAAATAACTCAAATCAATAACCCACTAATCATAACATCTATTAGTATCAATTAAACACAATTTAAAACATTAAAATCGACTTATTGAACACGTTTTTTGAAGAATAACGAAAACAGGGGAAACAAAGGGGACCGAGATGGACGTTACCCGCGGCGAGGAGAGGAAGAGGGGACGGTGAGTGAGGTGGTAGGAAGGAGGAAACTAAGTGGCAGCAGCAGCAGATAATCGGCGACAGTGGGCGGCGTGCGGCGAGGTGAGGCGTGCATGTGCGAGTGGTGAGGCGTGAAGAACAGAGGAAAAAAAAACAGAGAAGGGGCAGGGGAAGGGGGTTGTACGTGTTTTAGGAGAGAGAATTTGTGAGGTTTGTTTTTTTTTTTTTTTTCCAGATTTCTTTTTCTATTGCTTTTGGTTTGTGTTTGGCCTTTCTTATTTGGGCCAATATAGTAATGGGTTGATGTAGTTGTAGTAGCTAGAGATGGTCCAACTCAAATTGAGATACCCTTATAGAAATTCGAAACCAAACTCATTCCCGAACCCATTTACGAAAACGACTCACAACATAACAATTAACTTCATTTTTCGTTAATCTAATCTAATTAATAATTTCAAACTATTAATATAAAATATTCCGAATCGGGATATTACATGCCATCTCATTCATATTTTCAACGAATTATGATTGTCAATTGCTATCTTGCTTCAAACCCTTTCTCTTTATCCATCATGTATCATAAACTATTTGTCAGGGGGTGATTGATTCAAGTATTCAACTATATCTGTTTTATGATATTATGCTTCCTTTTATGCATTCTTGCATAGTGGTCTGATTAACTGAACTTGCGGACTAGTTTTTAGGTGGTATTATCATATGCTGATAATATATAGAAATGTCATTTTGCTTCCCCTTGTGCATTGTTGCATATTGGCAGTGATGTCTGTTTATCATATGGCTATTACATGCTGGTATCATATCAGTTAATGATCTATCCTTCCATTGTACTGCTAGTGCCATGATTGAACTTGTGGTAATTTTTGCTATTACAGGTTATGTACATCATTAGCGTGCTTTGTCTAAGATTACCTGATCATGCATCTCGTGCTATGGAAGCGGGAGCTGGAGATCTGGCAATTCAAGCCATGCAAACATTTCCTGCTTCACAGCAATTGCAAAAGAATGCATGTCTCATGATACGGAATCTCGTTGTCAGAAATCCAGAAAATAGGTAGGTTTTAATGTGTCCGGCTATCCTGCACTGCGTAGAGTTTCAAGTCTCCCTTGCTTTAATTTCATTGCATTTATAAACAGAAAAGTTTTGCTCGACAATGGAGTGGAGGAGATCATCAGAAAAGCCAAACAAAGCCACGGGAATTGCAAGGAAGCTGGAACTGATGCACTTAGGGATTTGGGGCTTGCTAATTACAACGTATAGTTCATACTTGACACAGTTTAACTAAATGAATGTGCAAAAGATTTAGGCTACTTTGGTTGACACCTTTTTGTGTCACTGAACTGGCTGCAAGTTTTTGTGTCACTAGAAACCTGGACAAAGAATTGAAAAACCCATCGGGCTTGGCTTTCATTTTCCAAAAATGGGATCTGTTGTTTATGGTTCACATTGTATGCCTTCCAATCCGGAATCAGTGTACCAATGAGTACTTGAGCTGGAGAAAAAAAAGAAGGGCAGAAACTGCACTGAACTGGGCAGACAAACCTTCTTCTGTTGTTTATTGCTACAATGGCTAGCATCTAATCTCAAAACAATTGTTCACGCCCTTTGTTTATATTATTTCCTGTTTCTCAACTTATACTTTTACAACTTGCATATAAATCAGAATGAACTTGTAAGTTTTGTCTTCTCTCGGAAAAAAAAAAAAAATGTAACTTTGTTCACCGAAGTTTGATTCAGGCCGTGTAGTTTGCATTTTGCAGGCAACGCTTCCACCAGAACCTGGAGTGTAATAAAGGATGATATCTACTTCAAGCAACAGTTACAAACCAGGCCAGAAGGGTGTATAAGATAGAACCATATACAGGATAGTGGAGAGTGCTATTGAAACATCTTAGAGTACGCTTTTCGCTCCTGATTGCGTCTCTCAGTAATCTGCAACCAATTTACACTCGGTAAATTCCCTCAAACATACACTATCTTACGAAGAAAAAAAAAAAAAAGTTAGGTGTAGAGTGTAGACCTTTTTCTTTGCAGCCGCCAACTCCCTCTTTATACCAGCTGAAAACAAAAGATAGCTGTAATTAGTAGTATAGTGGTGAAATATGCAGAGCATGAGTTAATACGAGAAAGAAGATGTTTACCATCATTGGGCTCCAGATTCGATGCCTTGTTGAAGCTTTCTACAGCAGCATCTATGTCATTAAGCGCCATATGTGCCTAAGAGATAGAATAAAGATTGGAAATGAGGAATTGGAAGCCATGTAGGTAGAGTGTAGAGTGTAGAGATAGAATGGTAATGTAATTAATAATTAGGAAGAAATTAAACAAAGAAACCTGTCCCTGGCGGAACAAAGCTTTGACATTGTTATCACCATCTCGCATTGCAAATTCAGTGTCCAATAAAGCGCCTTTCAAATCCCCCAGCTTCAACTTGCAGGCCTATAATTAACAATCCAAATGGAAAGTCTAGTCAACATCATCAAGATGCACAATGTGTGAGTAAAAAAAAAAACTGACAAAAGTGGAGGATAAATCATAAATGAGAGCATACGGAACTGTTTGTGAAAATCTGAGACTTGGTCTTTCTCAAGGCCGTACTTTTATCTGAATGCAGAATTCAGAAACAAGTACTCCGTAAGTGGGATAAGTGATAAGTGAAACTGAAAGCAGATTTTATAAACATAAACACCTTGATCAATGCCATCCTTTTCCCAGCACTCGTCTAGATAGCGTAAACATTTCCTGTACTTTCTTAGAGCCATCCTGTAGTCTTGTTTCTGAACAAATTCAAAATTCAAATAATTAAAAAAAAAGAGGTGAAGGGATTAGATCATAGATGATGACGATGAACTGATGATGATCATGTAGTGTATATACCTTGAAGTGGTGGTTGCCGAGGGATTTGACAGAGTCAACAGCATTTGTCCACCAACATAGTTGATGATGGAGGTGGTGGTCAACCTCGAGATCAGAAGGCCAATCAGGATAAGTGTCACCGTCGTTGTACAAATTACAGATGCCGTCATCGCCGCCCTCAGGAATCTCACCACAATCAGCAATCATAATATCGGTATCCGTTATGACATGCTCCACACAACGAACGACACCCATGCCCTTTATCACTCTGCCAAACACCACATGTTTGCCGTCCAGATGGGAACTGCGGGTGGTGGTTATGAAGAACTGCGATGAGTTTGTGTTGGGTCCCGAGTTAGCCATTGACAATATACCCTTGCGCTCGTGTTTCAATTCAAAGTTCTCGTCCTCGAAGTTGGGACCGTAAATGGATTCACCGCCTGTTCCATCTCCGGCCGATATATCGCCGCCTTGGATCATGAACCCTTTTATCACACGGTGGAATGGACATCCCTTGAAATGAAGAGGGCGGGCAGTGTGAGGCCCGATGCCCTTCTCGCCGGTGCACAGAGCACGGAAGTTCTCGGCTGTCTTGGGGACAACGTCGTTGTAAAGCTCCATAACGATCCTTCCTTCAACCTCTCCGCCAATGCTTACATCCACATAGCACCGTACTCGACCACAACCCATCTCTCTATCTTTATTTCTCTCTCTAGTTTAATTATTACTGTAACAAAGCACTAATAATGTTAATCATCAGACTAAGAAAATCAACCTAATCCTGAGTAGGTTTAATTAGCAAGATAACGGAAAGGGTGGGACCAACCTACTCAGTCACATCCCCTATTATTTTTGCCACCTTATCTTCTTTATTATTATATTATATATCGATAGAAAGACTAGAAGAAAATGGTACATTAGTATGCCTAACAGCCTTAGTCACAAAAGCAAGTAACGTCTTCTTTCTTTGCTACAAAATCGCATTAGTAGTAAAAACTAGTAAGCAGCAGTGTTGATAAATAAAAATAATACTCCCTCCATTTCAATGAATTGTTTACATTGGGTTTTGCACAATAACCAAGGAGGAGGAGAGTGGGTCTTAAACTGCCATGTGCTAAGAATTTTGAGGAGAGAGAAAGTGTTAAATTAATTCAATTAAACACAATCCCAGAATTAGAAATCAGATTTTTAATGCCAAATTAATCGACTTTTTGCCAATTAAAGCCAATTAAACCCAAAGGCCGTCAATTAATTCAATTAAACACAAACCCAGAATTAGAAATCAGATTTTAAATGCCAAATTAATCGACTTTATGCCAATTAAACCCAATTGAAACCAAATGTCGTCAATTAATTCAATTAAACACAAACCCAGAATTAGAAATCAGATTGTATAATAAGTAAAAAGGTCAAGAAATCACCAGATCAAAATGCGCAATATTGTCTTCGCACTCTCGAGAATCAACCGCTCCCTCTCTTCAAGCCCCCGTAACTCCTCCAACAATTGCATCTCATACTCCGACATCTTCAAGCCCCCGTACATTTTCAGGATCATTGAAGAAGACATGCGCCTCTTTTTCGGAGGAGGTGTCTCCGTCTCCGGCTCGGAGTCTGGTACCGTGGGTGCAAGAATGCGATCAATGTACACATCATCCACCAAAGTCGTCAGATCTGGACCTCCACCGTAAAGAAGACCAGAAGGAGGCGACATGCAATCAATAGGTTCGATCATCGGATGAGGAGACAATTCAACCCCAACATAAGGAGGCGATTCCATATCCGATGCCGGAGTCGCACCAACAAAAGACCCCGTAAGCGATTCCGAAGTCGAATCGATCCCAAACTCCGGCGGCGCCGGCGAGGGTTCCTGGGTTTCATCATCAGATGAGCAAAACTCAGAGGGCATTTGAAAGTATGACATGAGTAAACGGATTTAGGTTCGAAAATGAGTAAGATGGAGGTCGATTTCGAGGAGAGGGAGGTTGATTTCGAGGAGAGAGAAGCTAGGATTTTGGGCAGGTTCAGAGGAGAGGGAAGGAGAAAGTTCCAGAAAATGATGAACTGGGTGAGTAAAAAAAAAATATCGTGATAAATGATGAACTGGTGGGTGGATAATTGGGTTGGGGTAGTAAATTTAATTGGGTTGGGGAAGTAAATGTAATTGGGTTGGGTAATAAATGGGTATGGATTAAAAATTTGGAGGGAGAGGTTAGCAATCTAATTGGACTATTAAGGTAAACTGACCCAATTAGTATGTAGGTTAAGTGGAGTAATAAGGGTATAAGCGGTATTTCAAATGCTAAAAATTGTCCCAAAATAGAAACGTAAACAATTCACTGAAATTGCTGAAAACGGAATACGTAAACAACTCACTGAAATGGAGGGAGTAATAAATAAGATTGGAAGAGACGTAAAAGATGAAATAAGAAGCGAATAGGCAAGTGGGAGGCCGAAATGGGGCAGCGCACCACATAACATATTACGAGTTACGAGAATTAGTAAACAGACAGACAGGCAGGCAGGCAAAAATATATACAGTACTCAGTCGGATGATGTTTTCCATGCAACACACATTTCACAAATTACCACTCTCCTGTTTTCTACTACTACGTAATTCTACCGAATGGTGAAATTGAATTTAAAAAAAAAAAAAAAAAAAGACAGTTTAATTAAATTGCAAATAGGAGAAAAGAAGTTGGATTTGAATTTGGATTAAGGAAACACAGTGACTGCTCATGATGATTTTTCAACATGTGAATGCTCATGCTTTTCATCCTCATCCTCATCTTCATGTCGATTTGATTGCTGTTTCCGATGTTGCCCTTCATTTTCATCCGAATGTCGTTTCTGTTGTTGCTTTTGTTGTTGCATATGTTGTTGTTGTTGTTGTTGTTGTTGTTGTGAGTTATATTGCAGTTCATGTTCTTTTGAATGTCGTTTCTGATGTTGTTGTTGTTGTTCAAGGAAGTGTTGTTGTTTTAGTTGTTGTTGTTGTTGTTGCGAGTGCTGCTGCTGTTGTTGTTGTTGTTGTTGTTGTTGTTGCGAGTGCTGCTCTTGTTGTTGCGAATGCTGCTCTTGTTGTTTTAGTTGTTGTTGGTGCGAATGCTGTTGTTGTTGTTGTTGTTGTTGTTGTTGTTGCGAGTGCCGCTGTTGTTGTTGCGAGTGCTGCTGTTGTTGTTTTAGTTGTTGTTGGTGTGAGTGCTGTGGTTTAAGCTGGAGATGTTGCGGATAGTGTTGATGTTGGATATGAGATGAGTTAGGAGGACCAATATCATCATCGTCCTCACCCTCTGCCTCTTGGGGAGGATGTGTCCTCCTTAATTGGACTGGAATCGCCGGGTGGGGATGCGGCATCGGCATGGAGCCGTAGTCGGATTGAATCACCGGGTGTGGGCGAGGGATGGGCGGGGGGACGTGGCCGTCGAGACAAGAAGAACACTTGGAGTGGAGCCAGGATTCAACATCAAAATGGGGGCCGTAACCCATGACGCGCCCACCGCTGCAGAGCCTGCCAATGAAACCGGCAATTAAGCCCAGGACAGCAATAACAGCCAATACACCGATGACGGGACCCACAGAGCCGTGAAGACGGTGGGTGACCATCACCGGGGGTGACAATACTTGATTGCTTATTGGAGTAGTAGCACCACCCTCCTCCATGGCCGCCGTTGATTCATATACAATACCAAACTTGAGCACAAATCATTGTTAACTACTACTACTACTACTCCTCGTACTTTATACTTTAATCACAACACAGAGAAAATAAAAGAATGAAAGAAAGAAATGGTACTGCTGCTTTTTATCGCCCAATTACAAAAGACAGTGGGTGGGACTGGGGTGGTGTGGTCTCTTTTCTTTATTTCATTAAAAAGAAGAAACTTGTTGACAGAGGGACGAGGAACAAGTATTATTAGATGAATAGATGGTGGGGTCTGATTACGACTAAAAAACACAATTTCTAATCTAATCTAATCTAATCTAAACAAATAAAGTGTTTGGAGTATTTGAGATCAAAGTAGCCATTTACTACTCTTTCTAAATTGTGACATTTACCCCCCAAAAGTAACAAAAGTGAATCATCATCATACCCTCATATGGACATACACTGAATATACTCTTAGATCTCAAATCAAATTAAATTTATTTGTCAAAATATGGTGTGGAGAGAATAAAACAAAGTTTAGGCAAAACAAACAGGGAGCTTGTTTTAAGCACATAAAGCTCTTCCTTTTTTTTGTGACTTTGGAGATATAAAGCATTTGCTTATATCTCATAAACACCCTCTACAGTCTGCACCTGTCGTATAAGGTAAACCGTATATGTTTCAAAACCTCTGAGGTTAAAGGAGTGTAATTTAAAAGCCAAAGAATGTGATTTATTTTAGTCAAAACCAAACTCAAGCTTTAATTTGCTATTTCAAGTATCGCCTCATGGACATGGATTAACTAACAGGCGATGTTGGAGCAGAGGAGGTTGTCAGTGGCTTTCCGCGCCCCATGGTGAAGCCTCTAGAACCGTCGGGCATCCTGGGTCCCTTGAAAGTCTGTTTAGTGGACGTATCACACTGCAACTGGAAGGGGCTTCCAACCATCGTCTGTGTAGGTGAAGCAAGTAAGCCGCGCCCACTGTGGCATTGGATCCGGCCTTTGGTCTTTCCTCGCCCGCGCACTGATGCTTTTCTTGACCCACCACAACTCTCCTCTGCCTGTCAAAACTATAGAATCTCAACACAGTTACCAAGTACAAGTGCATGGGACATGATCAGTTAGTATTTACATCTGAAACTTACACTAGTGTCACCAAAACAATCTGCACCATTTAACTGAGATGTTTCTTCTGGGGATTCTGGTGGAGGAGCTTCTTCATCATCAGTTAGTATATCAAAGTCTGGCTTCCTACCTTTCAAAACAGATTTTGGCTGAAAATTCAAGTTTAACACCACCTATGAGATGAGAGGTCCGTCTAAAGTTTGGCTGAAATATTTGAAGAAGATCAGAGATGTGAAATTGAATAAAGTAAGTAGTATACCGAGCGCCTGAGCATCACCCTCACTCGCATCCCCTTTCTCCAATTCCTTTCATCGTTCAACCTTTCAGCCTGGTGGAGACACATACATTTGTAATTAATAGAAACGCAGCAAGGACAAGATAGGACGGAGTATGTTTTTAATTGAGATGCATACCGCTCTCTCAGCAATTTCAGCATTCTCATACTCCACTAAAGCATGAAGCTGTGTCTCATTATAAACACAGGAATTAATTAAGGATAATAAACAAAGCAGTAATAATGTTCAACAAGACAACATGTATACTCTGTGTAGTTGGGCGTAGGTACCTTGTTACTAATAATGACATCGTTTTTGGAACGAGAAGAATTGGCTTCTGGCGGATGACATAGCCTGATAGCCTTGACACTGTTTAAGGGTTTATTAGCAGCTAGCAAGGCAAATGTATTATTAAGTATGTAAAGGTAAAGAATTAACAAGAATACCACCTGCCAACAACACTAAAGATTTTCTCGAGATTCTGGTAAGAGTGGTCCTCAGGCAAATTCTCGACTATAACAATACGACACTGCACGCATACAGTAAGGTAAGGTAAGGAATGTGAGAATGTGTGATGGGCATGAGCATACACAGAAATAAAGATAATTATATATACCTGCAACTCATCTTTGTAAGTTTCAGTGAAGGGGCTTCTTCTTTTGACCTTCTTCTTGTCCTTACTGATGACCTATAAAATCCAGAATGATTGACAAACAAAGAAGAAAATATAAATGAGGGGGATTTGGGGACTCACAAGCTTGGTAGAAGAAGCAAGGGCTTGAAGAAGCAAGTTGTGATCAGTGAGTAAGGCTTTAATCTTCTTCATACAAGCAATCACCGGAATGGGAACTATATCATCACAAATCAATTATTAAAACAAAAAATTGCTAACTGCTAACTTATGTCTAATGACTCCATTATTAAATATTAATCAATGTATTGGGTATCAATTACCATAACCTTGGGGATCTTTGCTGACATGTTTAGCCATTGTATCATTTGCCATCAAGCTTAAGTCACTGAATAGATATTCCACCTAATTAATGACAATTATTATCAAAATTTCCATACGCAGATCGTAAGATAGATGATTGGGCAAGCAATTAATTAAGACAAAGAAAAGAAACCTGTTTGATGATCTTGAGTTGGAGATCGTCATGAGTAGTAATGTTGTTGTTGCGGGAAGAGTTGGCAAGGGGGGATTGTTGTTGTTGTTGAGGATCTTGATAGGTCAGAGTGGTGGCGGCGACGGCATTATTATTCACGTAAAACCAATCACCGGCGGGGGCTGTGGACGCGGCGGCATCAACAAATTGAAGGCAGGGGTAGTAATACCCTGATAACCCCATCTCATTCTTATCATCTTCATCATTATTATTATTATTAGAATGAAGATGAAGACGGATATGGTGGGATCTTGGTATGAATTCCGCGGCTTGGGCGTTGAATTTAAAACCCGAGTTGGCGTTGGCGTTGGCGTTGTCGTTGACGCTCAAACGATCATCATCTGGGTTTGCTTGTGCCATTTTTGGTCATCAATCAATTATTTGAAATAATCAAAACAACAAAAAGGAAAAGAAAGAAAATAAAATGTGGGAGGCTTCTTACTCAATTCTCTCTCTTACTGCTCTCCTTCCTCTCCTTAACTATAGTAACTGCTTTTTCGACCTTTTCTCCACCTTTCCCGCCCTTTTATTCTGCCATCTGTCAACTCTCTTCCTCCCTTTTTCTTATGCCTCCCAATTTTCTCGAGCAAAAACGTCATCACTAATGTTCCAAGGTTAAACAAAAGGCCCATTCTCAACAGTAAGACCATAAACTTCATATTAAAATCCAAATTTTGTGGGCTGCCCTTATAGTTAGTCCTTAAACAGACTGACTCATATCTGCTGTTTTAATGGCTTAAACTTAAAATAATCTCCATTCTTGAATAACCTTTGTGTAAACCATATATTGAGAACAAAAATGAAATGACATAATTTACTCAAGCTACTCAAGATCAACACAGAACAACTCAAGTGTCAACAAATTAAGACTAAAAGAGGAGCTTTGCATTGCAAATAATTGCATCAAATTGAGTCAGATGTTTTGAGTTTGATGTTTATTCACTCATTACAAATAACTCAAACCGAAAGGGCCCTTAATCTTGCGGGTGGGGTCCTGATATCTTGATTCAAAGATTCTGTTCCTCTATTATTCATCTTCCTGACAGTGACTGCTTTGTCATGAATCTCTTTTTTTTCATTTGCAAGATTGTCAAAGTAGTTATCAGGTGAATTCAAAGCATTTTACATTTTACAATAATTCCAGTTTTGGCATATCTTTAAAATTTTCACTGCTGCATTATATCCTAACTTAACTTAGAACTCACGACTCTACCAACCATGTTTACTATTTACGACTGACTTATCAGCTCGAAAATCAAACGTATAACGGACACACAGACACAGGATCAGATAATTAAGCGCTCCATTTTATATGGAGGTTCAAATAATTCTGTCATCCCATCCATGATTCACCAACTACCTCTCTGCTTTTACACTAGCTCTGCTTCACACTTGGATCTTGAGATTAAAAAGAAAAAAGAAAAAAAAAAAACCCAACAAGATCCAAGGGAATTACTGTACTACTAATCCTGCAAAAATGTAGTCCCATCCAACACCATGGGCCAACTGCAGCCTCTTTTCAACTCCAGTTACTCAAAGTGCAATTATTCAGCATCTTCCACGCAATGTCATGTCATCTGCTATGCATCAACGCATCCTGGTTTCCAGCTGTAAGTTTCAGATTTCTCATCATCTACATCCTCCATGCTATCACCTGCTGTGGTGGAGGTTCCACCTGTAACTCCAGGGAACTGAAGAGGACCCTCTGGAGATCCAGACTGCAAGCTGCTTGGCTTCGAGGAATCACAGTACTGATCCACACTTGGGCATGAACTTGCCAAACCATTATCATTTGAGGCAGCTGATTTATTGGGCACTCGTCGACTATGAAGCCTGTATTTCTGCATAGCAAAGCAAATACTCCCGTACTTAGTTTGACTTGTTAATTGAGACATGCATTTATAAACATAATTCCCAAATAAAACAATGATTAGTCTTAACCCACTTGCAAATGGCTCTTCACTTGGTCATTGGTAAGACCATCAACTCGCATCAGCTCCCGAATTTGTTTAGGAGTGGCCACTGCAACCAAAATCAATTTAATTAGACATAAAAGACTTAGTAGTATGTAGTCCATGTATAAAGTATAAAGATAACCTTGAGGTCCACCAAGGTGTGTCAAGGCATCAACAAATCTGCGGTGCAAATCAGCAGACCAACACCTCCTCTGCTTCCGTGAAGTATGTAATTGTTGTTTGGTCATTCCATTGGATTTACAGGGTGGATCCTTATCATCACCTCCACCTTGGGAATTCGGGAGTGTCTTTGTATCGGAATTCCAAAGCTGAACGGAGCTCATCCAATTCTTCTTGTCTCTTCCACTGCAATCATTCTCCTCCTCCCTTACTACTACTACTTGTTCTTGTTCTTGTTGTTTATCATCAATAATATCTTTGTTCAAAGGGATAAATTCCTCCAAGACAGGTTGATAAGCATTTCTAGTTTTGTATTGACTTGTCTCTTGCTTTAGTGCTAACATTGCTGCACCCCCCACTTTCCCCAAATCAGATACTCCAATTCCAATGGACAACATATATTATATTATATTATATTGTGCTTAAATTATAAGAGAAGATAGTAAAAAGAAGAAGACCAACCATCTTTGAGGAGAAGCATGCAAAGAGGGAGTTGGCGTTGGAAGACTTGAATCTTACTCATCTCATCTTGTAATCTTGAAACAAACTCATCCAACTTGTTCACCCTCTCAGACACATCTCCGATCATCGATACTTGTTTTATGATTCCGCTTATGCTTTCCGGGACATAACTTTCCGCTTTCAATTCCAAACTCAGCTCCGGCCACAACATTCCCATCTCTTCTTCTTCTTCTTCTTCTTATATATTTGTTTTTTTTCTGTTAATAATATTAACACCTAGGTTTTAACTGTTGTTGATTACACAAACACACAGATAATATTAATGAAAAGGGAAATAAAAATAAAAAGAAGAGAAGATGAGGAAAGGGATAAGTGAGGGTGATAAATAGGTAAGAATATAGATATTGATTACAAAGAGTGAGTCATTAGGGAATCATGAATCATCATCTTCTTCTTCTTCTTCTTCTATTTCCTAATAATCTAATCTTATCAAGAGAGAGAGAGAGAAATAGAAAGAGAAATAGAAAGAGAGACAGTTGGTTGGTTTTAAGGCCAACGCTACAAATGTGAATATTTTTTTCAAACCCACCAAGATTCTATATGCCCCCTTCCACATTCCCCATTTTTCACACCACATAATTATACGGAGTACTAGTACACGGTTTCGGTTTTTTTTTTTTTTTCAAACCATTTTTACTCCATGATTTTATTCATTTTCGGTTTCCCTTCAAAAATAATATTCTTTGTTAAATTTTTCATTTTCGATTTTTCACTCTCGTTATTTCTATTCTAATAACAACTAGCTCGAATTTTAACCTATAACTCTATTGAACAACTTACGAGTCATATTTGCATGCCTTTGAATATACTCCGTTTCACAATAATTTCGTATTCCTCAAATATGAAGATTGATTTATGCCATTCGAATTTGACTTATTGAAATCCTTCTTATGAAAGATGATCCTCCTAAATTACAATTTGCAGTCTTAATCCATACTTGTAAAAACAAAATTTCTTCATTGTGGAATACAGATGTTGATCCGACTGGTTTGGACTTTAGAATATTTGTCCAAATAAAAATGGAGTGCCTTATTATTTTGATGGTAAGTGTACAGATTAATAAGGTGATGCGTCATTCAGTGCACATGGTAATCATGAATGGGTTGAATTGCGAAGCACTCAACATTCCAATAAGTTAAGTTATCTTTTTTTGTATTGAATCATTGTAATGTAGAGAGGCTTTTGGTGTTGAGGAATCTAAAGATGCGTCGACAAACCAATTTTGTAGAATGATTTAGATGCGATGCGATGCTTCCCTTTTAATCTAAATCTCTGAATAACAGCCAATCATAATAGGACAAGCTTCTCCATCCCCCTCATTCCCTACCCTACACTACTCCAGACCCATGAAGCCGACTAAATATCCTTTTTTTTTTTTTTTTTCTTTTTTTTTTTCTTTTCTTTTATGATACATATTCTATTCGTATTTCTCATTTATTAACATTTTTGATTTATTTAATATTACCTTCATGTATATGTTTGAGACGCTGCTGAGTAATCGTACCGAGCTTAACATGTCGTGGCCTAAAATTGTATGAGCCTATTGCATGTATAGACAACAAATGTGAGGGTATAAGTCATGCTGCAAACTCACTCCAAATCAATGTTATAAAGTTGCTCCTAACAACATTCTCTAACTGCCCAAAAACAATATTTGTGAGCATTTAAGGTGATGTCCAAAATTAATAATTAGAGAGTGTTGGGAGTTCGTCAAAGAGAGCATCTTTCTTGATGTACACCCGTGGGCCGTACCAGCAGGAATCCAAGGAACAAAGATAATGAAATGTGAGTGACTGAGTGTAGTGTAGCTTCTCCAACATAATAATAATAATAATAATAATCATATAATAAAGAATCTTTAGTAGGCAGCTCTATCTTACTCCAAATTCAAATGTAGCTTTTATTCCTCCTCCAAATAAAACTTTAGTAGACCAATCTCAGTGTGTATTAACGAATATGGTACTACATTCATACGAGACTTAGAAAACCCTAAAATTAACAAAGACTTGGCAAAAGCTGAGTACGATAGCTTGTCTGTATGGGCGTAATTTACGGGGAGTCAGAAACAATCTACGGAATCTAGAATCAAATCAAAGGCTAATGTGGAGGTGTCGGCTATATATTTATGATGACGTGTCAAAATCGCATCGCCGCATGTAAACGGCGGTCCTTCCTACAAGTAGTAGTACAGTATATTGTCTAAAACGTTTGGCTGAGGTTGGTGGTCCCAACGAGTGAGATTGTAATATCTGAAGTATACCATGAGATTCCTTCTTACTATGTTTGTCTTCTTTGCACAGAAATGGGCTCATACATTGTGGAGTATTGTTTGGATTGGATTGGATTGGATTTGACGACACAAGCAGCCCAACCACATTCCAGTTCAATAAACTACTCAACTTGAAGCTAATTACATTGATGAATGTGAGGAGTCACAGTGTCAGTAAATGGCAGTTAAAAAAAAAAAAAAAAAAACAAGTAAGCACTGCTAAGTCCTAACTACTCCCTAACATACCTAAAACTCCATCACTGACTTCCAACAAAATTGTTCGCCTACACCAACCCTTTCATTGCTCCAGCTTGCTCAAATGAGCGGTCAGATACTTGGTTATCGAAAATCCGTGAAACCTATCCTCCTCAAACAGTTCTTTCAGCTTTTCGTCACTCAGTATATACCTCTTGTCCGAAGGGTCCTTCAATACAAACACCACACGCTCATGTCAGTCATTCATAGCTCTAGCTCGGGTTAAACAACGACAAGCTACTTTATAAGCATCAACAACCCTCAAGAATCAGTGGGGATGATTAAAACTTTAAAACTACATCATTCATCACTCAAAGTCGAGAATTCTGACACTTGATCCATTAGAATCTACAGCCAGTGAAAATATTACAGAATCAGCAACAAACAGGGTTCGTTCAATGCTAACAGACATGAAGAGATCGATACAACTTTGCCATCGCCACGGTAAAAAGGTAATAGATTGTTTGTAAGCATCAAGCCATCAACAGATGCATAATCTACAGGGGCAATGTTGGAAAATGACAAGAACGGTAGGAACTTATGGTATTGGCTGCTCACAAGTCACAAGCATGGGGTACAACTTGATTTGTTTTTCCAAAATGCCCACGCACGATATGCCCAACTTGACTACCAACTAATGGAATGGACAGACAACAGATCCTCTGACTCTGTGTTAAACTTGTACATGAGTACATCTACTGTCAGCAACCAATTGCAATACATTGCACGGCTAAAATAACTACCATCAAAGACATATCTTCCAAAGGTCATATAAATCGTTGAATTCTATGGGTCTAGTACCCAAGTCTCCATAAAATGCGCAAAACATCATTAAATGGGCTATATTTCATGTTTGCTTAGTTTACAAACGCACCATGCACATAATGAATCACTAATATCCACTTACATAGCCAAGTAAAAGTTCACACAAACAACATAAAGCATCGAAATCCACCACGTGAAAAGGCCACTGGATTAGGATTTGGAAGTAAACGACCTATTCCTTAGTATCCAACTTCCAAGTACCACGGCAAGGGGAGTTTCATGAAGCGAATGTAAGAACTGTTGTGGTAGAGTCGGTAATCATATAAAAAAGGGTGCAAGGAGGGTACTTATAAGTTATAACAGTGGGCGAAATGCACAAAAAGTGAAACAAACTCTTAGTTCACGACCATTCTCCGTCACTAGATGGAAAACTACTAATCAAAAAGTATTGTACGCGGACTACTGACCAGCATATGATTACATTGAGTTTATAGCTAACTCAGATATCAACATCAAGATTTTATGTTTATCGACCTCAAGTGCAATGATATGTCAAAGGAACTGGGTGCATAGTCCGGTGAAACCTCAAACGCCAGATGCAATTTCCAGTAAACTATTTGGTTTTGTTTTTAAGAGCCATGCGTATTTAACTAACTAGTAATCGTATGTACAGGTTGCCCTACTGCATTGACTAGTAGTCAAGCAGGTGAACCCATGACGCAAAACAGTTTATCCATCAGAAGGCAAAACAAAAGGAGGAGCTTAGGCATTAACAAAGATTGAAGCTTTAGCAAAATATGTTTGGAGAAGCAATAGAATACCTGAAGACCATTTTGCTTAATGTAATCCCAAATTCTCTTGACAGCTTGTGAGCGTGAAAGAGTGGTTTCTCCAGTACCAAGGAAGTTGACAAAAGCGTCGGACAACTGCAGGGGTATAAGTAAACCAGAAGTAGAAGAAGTGCCCTTTTGCTGTTTGGCTTTTCGCTTGGGTCTTTCGACATCTAAATAAAGCAGACGAAATAGTAAGATGAAGAAGTATCCATGTAGGTTGAGATTGGAGAACAAAATAGAGGGTAGTTTCAAGGAGCATACCAGTGGGAGTGTCATCATCCTCTTTATGGGGTTTCTTATTCTTATTCTTCTTCTTCTTCTCTGGACATTCTGAAAGTGAAGAAACACATTATGATGATTGTATAAAGCAGAATCAAATTATGAAGATTGTATGTAAAATGGAGCATACCATGGTGAGTGTCTAGAGGCCAAATATGTTTAGAGAGAACTTTATTCATCTGGAACATGTTGATAGTATCTACACGGAAAATGGAACGCAGCTTGTCATCACACTTGATGTTGCGCTTGTTAGTTGGAACCTGCAAATCCTTCTCTCGAATATAGGCCCACAGTTTCTTAACAACCTGAATGCGTTGAGCAATCAGTACATAATAATCAAGACTAAGTAGTAAATTAACAACTCCTCCACCTCCACAAATGTAGCCTACAATCATATTAACATATCATATCATATCATATCATATCATATCATATTACAGTTAATAACAAAAGGGGGGAAGGGAGAAAATGACCTCAGTTCTGGCCATCTCGGGAACTCCGACCAAATCTTGGAGCTGAGGAGATAGGCCGCATACCCTGGTAAAACCAGTCCCTTTCCTCTTCTTTGCCGGCGGGCTGATATTTGTAATTCAGAGATAGATAACAAACTCAATAAATAAATAATGTTTCAGAAATCAAATTAAAGGTCAGGTCGGACAATAAAGAAACACCCTTTTTTTTTTCAATTACCCTAAATCCCCAATTATTCAATTAGAAAGAAATCACCTTTCATTGTTGTAGTCACTGCCGCCGGACTCAGACTCAGCCTCAGCCTCCTCTTCCTCCTCTTCATTAGCAACTTCTTCCTCGTCGTCAGGTTGATTAGCCTCCTCCTCTTCATCGCCATTGGCGTTTTCGTTTTGGTGGGGCTGTAGAATATCGTTAATGAGTTGGTTGATGAGTTTCTTTTTGTCGGACAAATCGAGACCCATGTCGGCCTCCAGTTGCCGCCTCACAGCTTTCGCTGAGGTGGTGTTCAAGTCCGACGTCTTCAGGATTTCACGAAGCCTATCACCCAGCTCCGACTCCGACGCCATTCCCGATCTATTCACTGCTGGCTTCTTATCAAAGTTTCTTTCTTGCTTCAACTCAACTCAACTCAACTCCTTGTTCTTTGTGTGGGGGCGTCACGCAGGCAGTCAGTCAGGCGTGTGGCGTATTTTGGATGACTTTTTGAGTTATATCACCAAAACCAAACTAACATTTGTCAAACCGGGTTCGGAGACCCACCCAACAACCAAACCCGTTTTATAACTTATGAGTATAATGACTCAGTTGGTTTTTCTCAAAAATTGAAACCATGATTCACCATCATACTCAACTCAAGGATGTAACCACCAAAAAAAAAAACATACAGGACTAATAAGACTACAATTCAGGGTTTCTGCACTGTCTATTATGTACAATCTTGCTCATACCGTGTCTCAAAATGATTCTTACATTAATCCTATAGTACTCGTACAGTCGTACCACCAGTTGCATGACAAGCACTCGCTAATACATCAAATACCATGCCGCTGTAAACATCATTCAAACTGGAAATCACATTACCAGTGATGACTTCCCCCACCGTGTAATAAAATGCAACTGTCGTGCTGTTTACAGTCAGCCAGAAAGATATCCCAACTGAAGCCTTTCACAAGCCACCATTGTCAATTTAATCACTTTCAGATTCATTCCCAAACTGCATATTGGAGGTTTCAACACTACTGTATTCTGAAGGCTGATCATCAGCTTGCAGGATGTCTTGTACGTCGGCTAACAAGTACGGCTCTATCAGTTTCCAGAAACAAGTTGAATCACTTGCCATAAAACCCAGCCAGAACACCCTCCCCTTCTGCTTTACCCTGAACTCCATTGACTTCATTTTCAATGCTTTACAGACTCCCTCGACATCACCTTTATTCCCTCTCAACTTCAACAACATATTGCCACCAGCTGTTCTGTGTCCACTATACATGAACCAGTAAGCTAGAGCACGAGGTGACAACCACCGATGAATCAGTTTGGGAATGCTTCTCTTGCCATTTGACCAAAACTGATCAGCATAGAATGCAAAAAATGCATGTGGGACAGTCACAAACTTTGATGGAATATTATCACCATCCATTGTTGAAGAGCTGGAAGGCTGCAGCCACTCGTGGTACTTGTTGTATATATGTCTTTTCAAGACAGAATGCACCCTGGAATCGTCTTCGAATTCAAAACGTACAAAATGCTTCTTTTTGTCCTCCGTGTATTCGACTTGCAAACCCCCGAGCAATAAACCCACTAATATCTCTCTTTGCTCTGGTGTCAGTTTCAAGATTACAGATTTCTGAACCACCTTCCTGCTAGACCTAAAAACCGACTCCAGGTTCTCAATCAACGAGGACTCCACCTCATAGCTCTTGTTGCACATGAAACCGTATAATTTCTCAGCCTTCAAATGATCTCTACAGGATAGGTATCCATTCAAAAGGATATTACAAGACCTGGAGCTCACACCAACAGTGTCATCCTCTACCATCTGACTGAATATGCTTTCAGCCTTCACAATATTGCCAGTTTGTACTAATGATTCCAAGTAGATACTATAGGCACTTCGATTAGGGCGGCATCTTTGAAGGCACTCAAAGAAGGTTGACTCCACTTTATCATGTAAGCTTAGTTTAAAGTACAAATTTAACAGATCTACAAAACTAGGGATAAGAGGCTTCAGACCGCTTTTGATGAGCTCTTTCATAAGTGATTCTGCTAGCTCCACTTCCTGAGCATTGCACGTAATCTCAATGATCTTCTGGTGTGCCACTACACTGACCAGTTTCAACTCCTGCATTTCTCTAAAAAGCTTTAAAGACTTTCCGAAATCCCCAACCTTAGCATGGACTTGCATTTTGTAGACATATGCTTGAGAGGACAGGCCCCCCTCACACTCGAGAAGCTTGACCCAAGTCGTCTCTGCTTGGACTACATCACCATCCTTAGAGCAAGCCCTCAAATTGGATAAGAGTGTATCTCTACTCTCGTCAAATCCCTGCTGATTCATCTCTTTGCGCAGAGATAGCATTCTCTCTTTGTCAACAGAGTCCTGATAACTATGCAGCCAGAGGAGAGCACCATAAACATCCTTGTGTACGTCCAATCCACAGGTAACCAGATTATGGAAAATGAACTCGGCCTGTTTAAGATACTGTTTGGCAGAGTTTGCAGGTTTGCTAACGATAGCTCTAAAGAGAGCATTGTGCAGGCTAAGGCGAGGGCGGTAAGCTCCTAAATGAATCATTTGGTTGTATATTTCAGATGCTTGGTCAAGGCAGTCTTCAGCCGGAGCACTAAGATAAGCAAGAATCAAAATGTGGAAGGTAGATTCACTAGGCACTCGTCCCTGACTAATAATATCATCAAATAATTCTCGGCATTTAGCAAACTTTTTCTCTCGACCCATGTAATCAGCAAGCTTGGTTGCTAGAGCAAAATCAAATCGAAACCAGTGTCGCTGGGTCATCCACTTGTAAACCTGCAGCATAAATGAGACGAATTGGTATCCACGAAGGCATCCTAGCGAAGAGGAGAAGTTGAGGCATACTATACAATTTAGTTGACACAAACGTACAATTCAGAAACTAATTGTGTCCATCTCTCTATATAAAGGTCGCGCTTTAACTGGGGCAGAATATTTGTCAAGGAAACAGCTTTCATTAATTGGTAGGATTAGGGGATACAAAAGGAAAATCCAAATCCTTTGGTGGCACAAGCAAAACAGCAATTACCTCTTCTCCCCCATCTCTCCCTTTGGTTGGTTTAAGAGGATAATTTGATAAAGAGTTATTCCAAAATGAAACATGGGAATTCACAAAAGTATTATGGTCCAACATTCTAATTAAAAGATGCAAACTTTGAAATAGAAGAAGAAGAAGAAGAGGAATACCGACAAGGCAGCTTCGTTTTCGCGGATGCGCATACAGTGAACTGCGATGTAAGTGGCGTCCTCCTGACGAATCCACTTCTTGTGGGCAGTGAGAAGGCGGGTGACGGTGGGGCGTTTGTGGGAAGGCAACTCCTTGCAAAGCCAAGCAAGCTTAGAGCGCCTCCAATTCTCAGGCAACTCCTCCAATTCTTTAACATTCATATCCAACTCCGGCGTCTTGAATTGAAGTTTCCTCATATCCGGACCCTCCAAGTACTTCTCCATCTCATTCCTGTACCCGATTGATTCCCACTCCGACTCCGTCTCCGTCACTCCCTCAGTTTCTGTGGCCTTTAATTTGACCCTCCTGCATCTTGTTGAGCTTTGATTATTAGTAATTGAAAACCAAGATTTATGTTTCCAAGGAAAACAGGGAAGATGATTCAGGGTTTGGAGAGAGATAATGGGTGAAAGATGATGTACTCCCAACACCTGCATTTCTTTCTCTTCACTACTCACTTCTCACTCAGCCTCAAACCCACAACCATCTTTTATTAGTCTTGACTCTTGACCCATCAAACAACTAAACCCACTTTATTTATTGGGAACTTCACAACTTAGGATGATAGTTCGCCTTTATTGTTAGACGCTATAAATCGTATTCACTTAAAACGTCAACAAATTGGTGAAACAAAAAAAGTATAGAGTATTTCATATTTTTAAGTATTTTAAAGTGAGTATACTGCTAATGCATTTACTTAATCATATTACCCTTGTCTGACGCACTGTTACATTTCTGACTATCAGGGAAAATGCGTCCCTTAACTTTGTTTCATCGTTTTTTGTAACGTATAGTGATAGGGTACGTGATAGGATGATAGGAGTAGTAACTTTTTATGACAAATTTTAAACTTGTGTCTACCAAAGCATCAAAATTCAAAATTTGATTGATCATCTTGGCATAATAAAAGTAAAGTGGGTTTGCTCAAGGAGGAGAGCAAACAAGATGTAGTGTATAAAAAATATGTCGGGTCCTTTTAGGATGGAGATATGGGAAATGGGAAGTGATTAGTACAAGTAGAATACTACAATAGGACATCTTACTGGTAACTAATTGTCGAAAAAAAAAACAAAAAAAAAAAAAAAAAAGAGAAATGAGAGGCAGACAAGAAGAGAGAAGTCTCCATTAGTGGCTGTTGCTTCTGACAGAGACACAGAAGATGAAGGTTTCCACATAAAACCCTCCTTTCCAAATTCAATTCCTCCTTTTTACTTGTTCTTTGTATAATTATAATTACTGTGTAATATAAGTTTGAGTTTGAGTTTGAGGTGGAAAAGTTAATCACAGCCGTCAGATTCTAATTTGATTCAACAGAGGAAATAGATTCACGAGTAGTTGAGATTGTTAGATAAAATGATATGAATCAATGAATCAATGTATGATGTGGTAGTTTTTTTTTGGGGTTGGTTCATCACGGGAATCCTTTTAACCTTTTTGGTGGAGATTCTAATCAAAGCAATCTTTCTCGTGATCCATATGATCGACACGTACACCACCACCCACCTTCCTTTTACCTGTTTTCTTGGTGATAGATACACTTGTACAATCTACATAAACTACTCAGTACAAAGGAATCCTCAAGTGTGATTGCCGGATTCAGCAATGGATGCTCGCACCGCCGAAACCGGTGGCACTACTAATCATCATCATCCTACCAATTCAGACTTGCCCATCATGCACGACAGTGACCGTTATGAGCTCGTCAAAGACATTGGTTCCGGCAACTTTGGAGTCGCTCGTTTGATGCGTGTTAAGAACACTAATGATCTCGTTGCTGTCAAATATATAGAGAGAGGGGACAAGGTCTGTCTGTCTGTCTGTCTCTCCATTTTTGTTGTTGAATATATTACTGATCATTAGTACTCATGTTCACTGTTGTATGTTGTGTGCAGATAGATGAGAACGTGCAGAGGGAAATCATAAACCACAGGTCACTCAGACATCCCAACATCGTCAGATTTAAAGAGGTGTCTCCAACACAAACATTTCTTTTACTCTGAGGCTGAAACCACAACAAACCTCATGTTGATCAATGGCTCATCATCTATACTAATACTGGTATATATATATATATATGTAACTAGGTTATATTGACACCTACGCATTTGGCTATTGTCATGGAATATGCATCCGGGGGTGAGCTCTTTGAACGTATTTGTAATGCTGGACGCTTCAGTGAGGATGAGGCGCGCTTCTTCTTTCAACAATTGATATCAGGGGTCAGCTACTGTCATGCCATGGTACATCTTCCTAACACTTGAATTATTCACGGCTTCCTTGATACTCAATTATATTAACACCACAATGAATCATCACTTCTTGATTCTTGAAGCAAGTTTGCCATCGTGACCTCAAGTTGGAGAACACATTACTGGATGGAAGTCCTGCTCCTCGTCTGAAGATTTGTGATTTTGGCTACTCTAAAGTACTGCTTCACTCTTTCTTTCTTCTTTTGCTCCCATCTTTTCTGGCCAGGGAATTTTTTCGTCTTCCTGTCTATCTGTTTATCATTTTTTCCTGCTCAGTCCGTCAATCCATGATACTCATCATATATACAACTGCTACTTGAAATGCAATCCTCACTTGTGCATTTCCTTGTCTTCAGTCATCAGTTCTACATTCCCAACCAAAATCGACTGTTGGAACTCCTGCATATATTGCACCTGAGGTCCTACTCAAGAAAGAATATGATGGCAAGGTATCAAGCTCACCCACATTCTTTTCTATCTGCCTTTTAGTTGTATTGGTTACTGTTTCAACAATCTGGTCACTTCTTTACCAGGAAAATAATAAAATTAAATCTAGCCACTAGGTCTTTGAGATAAAAGGATATACGTTTATGGACACATCTGATCACCTGTTTAGAGCAAAGATCACACCAACAAGAAGAACTATATCATTATTAGCCGTGCACGCTATTGGCCAGCTCCTGCAATTCTGAAGTTACTATGTTCATTTTTCATACATAACTGTCTAAACAGTGTCAAACAAAAAAAAATAAAAATGAAATGAGATGATGCCACATGCTAGATCATGTATTCTAAAATGTTCAATCACCTAAGGTCAACTCTCCAATAAAACAGTGGGAGCTCTGGGTAATACTACTAGCACAGGATTTATGCCATATCACGAGCTTTCTCAGCTCTCATCTTCCCTTACGGTTTTTTTGAAAACAGATTGCAGATGTGTGGTCTTGTGGGGTAACTTTGTATGTTATGCTCGTTGGAGCATACCCATTTGAAGACCCGGATGAGCCTAAGAATTTTCGCAAGACAATACAGGTTGGTAATTTACAATTTCTATAGACCCCTTGGCAGCTGTGGCTGACTACCTGACTCTTACTGATTTCTACTTGTGCAGCGAATTTTAAATGTCCAATACTCTATTCCTGACTATGTACATATATCTCCAGAATGTCGCCATTTGCTTTCAAGAATATTTGTTGCTGACCCAGCCAAGGTGAATTCGTCATCAGTTCTGATTTCCTGAATGATCCTTCTCATCTCTGACATATTTTATTTCATTGCTCGTTACTGGTTCCAAGCTTATAATATACTACTCTGTTTTTACTGTCAGATTTGTTTGACCTTAGACAATCAATGCTAAGTTTTTTCAGGGCATACTATGTCTTCAACTATCAGATTTAAGGTTTTAACATTGCAACATGTGTATCTTTGTCAGAGGATCACCATTCCAGAGATAAGGCAGCATGAATGGTTCCTGAAGAACCTACCAGCTGATCTCATGGATGAGAACACGACAAATAGTCAGTATGAAGAGCCAGAGCAGCCCATGCAAAGCATTGATGAGATAATGCAAATAATATCAGAGGCAACAATACCTGCGGCTGGATCTCAGAGTCTGAACCAGTATCTCACTGGCAGCTTGGACATTGACGATGATATGGAAGACGATCTGGAATCTGATCCGGAGCTTGACATGGATAGTAGCGGTGAGATAGTCTACGCTATGTGACATACTACTACCCCTAGAAGATGGTGGATCAAATTGAACCCACCTGTGGACAAGTGATGGGACAGTGGAGGGGCGTTCAAAGAAAGCTCAGTTCTCTTTCCTTCATCATGTAATGTATTGTTTGTGTCTATGTTTAACATGTCGTAATGATGGCAGACTAATCGGTCCATCTTCTTAGAACAAGCAATGCAAAAGGCAGACAGTCCAGACACTGCAGCAACTGTGTGTATTCATTTGTGAAAACAATGATTTCTCTGAGTCTGTTTTAAAAGACAAGGGACAGAGATAAGTACTTCATAAGCTTGGATCATGCGAATACGATTGCAATTTGATCTCCAAACTTTATAATCAATCCAAAGAGCAAAGGATACCTGTCAATGTGGTTGAATGGTATAGTCTCAACTACACAAAAGATGTCATTCAACTGTAATCTAGAGGGAAAAAAAGAAAGAGCAAATATCATAACCAGAAACCATTTAAGGAGATTTTTGACTTTTGTACTACATTGCTCTTAGTATAGAGAACCTCATTTTCCGAGATTTTGAATAATAATGTCAACACAAAATTACTCTTAAAATCATACTGCCAACAAATTACTAGATTTAAAAGTTTCAAAAAGTGCAGGCAAGTTCAAGTCTAAATCACAAAGCTCTAAGCCTCGCAGTAAATTTGTGGCAGAAAAGACTCAGCATTCATCCACGAGAACTGGAGACAGAAATACTAGAACAATGTGGAGTTGAGAACGCAATGCCCTTATCAACAGTAATGTCAACTTTGGGGCTTTTCGCTTCCCTCTGCAGCAGCAGCAGCACCAGATACAGTAGTGGAGTCCCCATCTGTTCTCTCGACCCCATAAGCTGATGACGGAGGAACACCATTAGTCCCTTGTGGCTGGATCTGTGGAGGCGCCTGTGGTGGGGGAACAGTTGGATATGCACCTTGGTAATAACTTGCTTGTGAAGGGGCTTGAGCTGGAGGGTACCCACTTTGCGCATAATAAGGATATGATGCCTGATTTGCAACTTGACCATCCTGTTGTTGCCCATAGCCTGCTTGTGGATAACCGGTTTGGCCATAAGCTGGCTGAACAGGTGGTGCAGCAGAATAACTTGGATAAGCACTATAACCATTACCAGGAGCAGCTGCAGCCTGACTGTAGCCCGTTGCATATGCAGATGGAGGCTGAGCCGTTGCATCAGGCTGCCCAGAAACAGCTGGGGTTCCATAACCTGGTTGAGAAGTGAGCCCAGCAGCTGATCCATCAGACTGGGAAGATGTAGCTGGAGGTGCATAGGCAGAATTAGGTGGTTGAGTTTGTCCTGTTACATCCTGCCCATAACTTGGTGGCTGCTGTGGGTATCCTTGATTGTAACTGTAGGCAGCAGTCGGTGGCATCTGGCCATAATTATAGCCAACATTTGGGGGAGTCGAAGTAGGTGGAGGTTGGCCGTAAGTGTTATAGCCAGTACTCTGCTGCTGGGATGGAGCTGCTGCGTTTGTTTGTTGGTCCCAGCCAGTGGCCTGAGGGGGGTAACCAGCGTAGTATGTTGGAGGTGGCATAGCATATGTTCCAGCCTGAGTATAGCCATATGCAGGAGGCTGCTGTGCGGGGGGTTGACCCTGGGAAGCCCAACCAGCACCCGCACCATAGGCAGGCTGTGTGTAGGTATTAACCTTCAAACGGTTCTGTATGGACACAATAAGAAAACATGAAGATAGCTATTAAAAAATTGAATAGCCCGAGGCTCAAACAAATACAAAGAGATCATTCACATATAAGTATATAAGACAATGTAATTGTAACGGAGGTCAATTAACTAAAAGGTGAAAATTTTCAAATTCCTGTTTCCAAACATTCGTAGAAATGCATATCTACGGGAGCAATCTGTCACGTGAGTACAGCACACGGAAAATACATTCAAGCCTCTCCAATCGGCCGATCAGTGTTTACCAACAGTCTCAAAGACAGAAATAAAAAGAGTTAGTGATAAAGCAATAGCAACTTACCCCGGAGATGACTTCGTTAACCAAGTCTTTGGCAGAGTCAATCTGGTCCTGTGTTCCATTGATATAAACATTTCTTTCAGTGGAAGTATCACCCGGAGGAAGGTGAAGGGGAACGACCTGGACAAACAGCACAACACAAGGACACGAATCAAATAAGTGGTTATTAGAATCAGGTCAAAAGTCTGAAAGTGGAGAGTGGGAGCGCTGAAACAGTGGATAAACTAGACAAAATGTGTCCAATAATATATCCAAGATATACTGAAGAAGCCATGGGTAGGTTGTTTATAGTAAAGTAGTTAACCAAACTTGTATAGTGAAAGTTAAAATTAGATATTCAAGAAAGAAATAAAAGTGATCAAAAAAAGGAAACAGAAGGAGATGTAAGACCTGAATACGAGCACCGGACTTGGTTTGCATGGTTTTGATGGTTTCACCTCCTTTGCCAATGACTAAGGCAACCTTGTCATTGGGAACTTTGATGACAAACTGTTGGGCACCAGGTTGGAGTGGAGGAGGTGCACTTCTGTTACCAGTGGGGGCCGCATCAGTCTGCATTTTCATGTTTAATCAAATCAAAACAAATCAAAACAAATAGTTAAGTTATGTTAAGTTATGTTATGTTATGATAGAAAGACCTCGGCAATGGTGTCAATGATGAGCTGTTCGGCTCGGTTAATCTGGTCTTGAGTACCCATCAATTCGACATCGCGTGTAACAGAACAAGGATCAGCCTCATTGTCCCTTGTTATCTGAATACGGGCACCTGATTGTAGCTGAAGTGTCTTAATCATATCACCACCTCTTCCTATTATCACTCCCACCTTCCCATTCGGTATTTGTATCTTCTTACTCGTCGGCACTCCATTCTTGCTGTATGACGACACTGCACCATATTTTGCAATTTCATTCATTCATTACAAAACCCTTAAAGGAAAAAAAGTAGAGTAATGAACAAGTAAGTTACCAGGAGGGTATGAGGAGGATGTATTTTGCGAGGAAGCCGAGAAAGAAGAGGAATAGTCGGGCGGCGGAGGCGGACCAAAATCACTAGTCCGAGGCCGTTTAGGATCCCCAGTTGCGGCGGCGTCTGATATAAGACGGGCGGCGATGGCTTGAGCTTTCTGCTTCGCCAACTCTATTTCATCGTCAATCTTCCTCTTTCCTCCAACCGATTCCATCTTTACACCCGTTGGATCCGAAACCCCGGTGGTGGGTTTGTTTCAAAGGAGCGGGGGTTTTAGGTCGGATGAGAGAGAGAGAGAGAGAGAGAGAGAGATATTGGGTAACAAAAGAACGTACTAATTCTCTCCCAAACAATACCAATACGTCGTCGTTCTTTTATTCCTCATCAATTCCTTTTTTTTTTTTTTTTTTTTTTATACCCCTCCTGGATCGGCCCAAATACCAGCCCACGCAATACTTTGCGTCTTCAGTTACAAAGATAAAAGGAAAATAAAACAAAAATGTGTGAGATAGACGAGTATAAAGCGATCAAATAAATCAACTTGTATTGCCGTGTTGATGAATGTTAAGTGAGCACCGATATACAAAAAAAAGCCAGCGAATTGCTCAGCTTAATTGGAATGGTGAACCAAATAGAATTATACAAGACAGAGGAAGAGAGAGAGAGAGAGCTATACAAATAAAAATACAAATTACTCATACAATATACGAGTACACACTGTCTTGTCTTGGTCTCGTATGTTCAGTCATCGATCAGCTGCAGAGAAATATGTTGCATGAGACATTCTCCTCGCATTTTGCCTATTATTATCCTCCCTTCCGTTATGGCTACCTCGGAGTTGACACAGTCCTTTTCTGACACTTTTCAGATACGCCTCTGCCTGTCTCACTTTTGAACTTAGCTCTTCATTCTCCATCTTCAACGCATGGTTCTCCTCCTGTTTGTTACATTTCAATCATTGATACCTCACACTCAAATACCGCTGACATTACAACAAACAAGACTTACCTTAATTTTGGCATGATGGTGAATCCTCTGTTGCAGGTTCTGTTGACCTGACAACTTCTTCACCTCTCCTTCCAGTTCAATCACTTGTCTTTTGTGATTTCTTAGCTCCCTCTGCATTCAGATACATTATTAAAATTAATCATTCATTTATTCATTTCCCAGTACAAACCAAAGAGGCAATCAAAACACGCACAAGTATATATTACTGTATATCTCACCTTCAATACATTGTTCTCGGTGGATAGGAACTGTTCTTCCTCGCGAAGCTTCTCTAATGCAATCTGCGCAGCCATAAGCTCCTTCTCTTTTCTATCAATCTCTTCCATCCATCTGATATAACATTTTCATAACAAACAAGTTAACCTCACATAATATTGGTTCAAAATTCCAGACACAGGAATAATTTTGGTACCTACCCTTTTCTCTCAACAATCAACTCATTCAGCTGCTTCTTTAGCTTAACCACTTCACCATCCTGGGATTCTACCCCGTCAACCTGAGAAATCTCCGTCAGCTTTATGACTTGCTGCTTATCTAACAGGTTCTGTTACAAAGAATAATGGCAAGCAAAACAACAATGAGAGCAATGCCAAAGGAACTCTGAACAAACGCGGTCTACACTTTCCAAAAACTTACAGCATAGGAGCTCATGTCCAGTTTCACTCCCAGCAAGTCCCGCATCACGTCATGGGTCATACTTTCTGTAGTAGCCAACCTGGCGTTCAACATGAATATCTGGCCAAAGGAAACAGTTTCTCAGATGAATTAACATAGCAAAGGACATGACCGGAAATCTAATGTAGGCTCCATCGACTTACTTCTTTCTGTCTACTGGCAGCCAAGGCTTCAAGCTCTTCAATGCGGAGCTTTTCAGCACTAATCTCCTCATCCTTCTCGGACTTGAATTGGTGTGCCAATCCCAACCCAATGCACTTGAAAGGAGAACCAGAACCTCTTCCTTTGAAGGGTGAACTTGAGCCCTTTGCTTTGAAAGGCGAAGCAGAGCCCCTGCCCTTGGAGGTATTCTTCTCCAACTTGTTGCACGAAGTATTGCGCTCATGGTTGGAGGCTTCTTCTGCTCTGAACTGTTCCAGCATAGCTTCCAATTCCTTGAACTGCAAATTTAATTAAAAGATTTAAGTGCAAGAGGTGGATTACCAAATTGCAAGTTCTCAATATTAACCATGAGCAGAAAATCTCACCTTCTGTTTGTACTCACAGGCCTGAGCCTCCGCATGCAAAGACAGCTCTGAGATATGTGTTTTGCATTTGGCAATCTAGACAAACAAATCAAGTAGCATTAACATCTAATCAAAGCTGCTACAATATTTCCACCAAGTACACAGAAAGAGGAACCCAGGACTAACCTCTGTATCTCTATGTGCCAAATCCTTCTCAAGAACTTGGACACGCGATAAAGTTTGTTGCAGGCTTCTTGATTTCTGATCCAAATGCCTGAAAATTATTACATTCTGTTAGTATTTCGGTACATTTAACCAACTACCTGCAAAGATGCTAAAGTCCGCATGGTCCTTGCGTACCTTTTGATATCAGAGTCAGCAGTTGCAACAGATTGCATCTGGTTTTTGAAAGAATGGAGCTCTAGTTCAAGCTCCTCCCTCTGCAACCTCTGCCTTTCAGCTTCTCCTTTCAGAACATCGACCTTCACCACCCAAACAGTAGATAAGAATGGAGTACCGCAATAGGCAAATGACAGAACATGTAAAACAATTTTAAACGCAGTACCTTGTTCTCCAACACACTAATTGTAGAATCCAACTCTTGCACAGATCGCTCTAGAAGCTGCACCTCTTCTTCCTTCTCTTCCGCATATATCCTTCTGGATTCAGCTATCTGCAGTTTGAAGAAAGAGATCCAGTCAAAGCTTGTGGCTTATAGAAAAACAAAAAGTTCATAGACAAGAATCCGTGCCTATTTCAAGCACATACCTGCTGAGCTTCTGCAGCAATAGCTTCGTTTTCCCCGGCAAGAGCTTGAGCAGTTTCCAGTTTTCCCTCCAAGATCAATAACTCGTTATGGATGTGGTTCTTTTCACAGTTAACGTCATCCAAGTTGGTCTTAAGTGATTCCACTAAATCATTCATCTGACCCAAAGTGTTGCCCATTTCAAGCAGTTCATTCTCCAAGCTGTCAATAATACTGATTTTTTCACCCAATTCTCTGTCAACAGAACTTTTAGCTGTCGTTATGTCCTCCACTTGAGACTTCAGTACCGCATTTTCATCACTAAGAGTTTTCCAGGACTGATTGGCAATTTCTAAGTCCATCATTGTTGCGGATATGATCTCTCCTTGTTCCTTCACCTTAGTCTCAAGTACTTGGCTGAAACTGACAGCCTCATCAAGTTCACGTGACTTGGTAGCTAAGTCACATTCTGTAGACTCCAAAATACCTTCCAATTCTTCAATCACGTCCTGTTGATCCTTACTGTTGGCAGCAGACTCCTGCAAGAGACGCAGATCGAAAAGCAATCCATTCAAGACCTCATCTTTCCTCACCATCTCTTCTTGTAAGGACAGGTTCTCAGATTCAACTTTCTTGACCAAAAAGTCGATGCTCTCCAACTCTTCCAGGAAATTTGACACTAACTCCACACTCTGACAGCTGTCTTTCGACTTTTGGTCTGATACACACATAATTATTTGTTCCATCTGTTTGAGCATCCTGCAGTTCTGTAGTTCAGTGGAGTACAATGAAGAGGCGCACTTTGAAGCATTGGAACTTAAAGTGTTGAGCGTTTCAAAGCTTTTCTGCTTATGAGATTCAAGTTCATCTCTCAACAGGATATTCTCTTCCTGAAGTCCATTTAGTTTTACACTGTAGCTTTCCAGATTCTGGTTATTGTTGCTTAATGCTTCAGCTGTAGAAGATTGTAATTGTTGGAAGTCAATCATCTCTGCTCTTTTAGTCTCCAGATCCTTCTCTAGTAAAGAAATCCTTGACTCCAAAGTGAAAATACTCTCTTGAAGCTGGCAATTCTGCAACTTAAGCTTATCAGCAAGGTCCTTAGATGACTGAATTTCAGAGTCCTTGTCCTGGACATCATTGAGAAGGATGCAGTTTTCACTTTTCAGCTGCAGTAACCTGTTTTCCACTGCTTCATTCTCCTCTTTCATCATCAACAATTTGCTTTGAATATCTTGAGATGAAGATTGAAGTAGAAACATGCCATTCTGCAAATTCTCAAGTTCAATTTCCTTCTTACTCATTTGTTCTTTTAAACTCTTGTTCTCTGCTTCAAATGCTTGGAATCGGGTCAACACTCTCGATTCGCTTTCCCGAGCTTCTTTAACTGTCATCTGCAAATAATCAACCTCTGATTCTTTACTCCAAAGGAGTTGTTCTATCAAATCGGCAAAAATCTTGCGAGTGACAAATTCGCTGACCAAGGAATCCAAAGCACTGCAGCAAATTTGTTGTTTTTTATCCAAGTCAGCGTTGTGTTCAGCCAACTGCTGAAGCTCTGATGCCAAAAGTGATACTTCAAGGTCTTTTGCAAATAATTCTAGTGAAAACATTTCAGTCTGAGATTCAATCAATTTGGCATTCTCCTCCTGCAACTGCTCTTGATCCACAAGCGATGCACCCACAGTTAAGTTGCTCTTTTTCAAGTCCTCCTCTAACATACCAAGCTTGGAACCCATGAAGTCAAAAGTTTCTAGCATTAACTCCTCCTGCCGCTGAAGAACTGCAAGATTTTCATTAATGCTGTCTAACTTCAAGTTGAATTCGATGGTTTTATCTTTTTTGCTTGAAATAATACTCAAGCTACGGTTGATATCAGACAATAGCCTCTCCTTGTATAATCGGCACATCTCAACCTCCTCTTTTGATTTCAAGTCCTGCTCCCTCAAGTCATCTATCAGGGCCTTTGATTCACATATACTATGGTGAAGAAGGCCATTCTCTGAATATATCGCTGATGCTGATTCTGAAAACCTGCCAATATGGCAGAGATGTAATACAGAAACAGCACAGTCGTTCTTAACAATCTCTGACCAGATCTCCTCGAGTGATGAACGAGTCAGCTTCAAAGTGTCTTGAAGCTGAGATTTAACAAATTTGAAATCATGGGTTAAAGACATCACTGCGTCCTTTGAAGCATTTTGTACAACTGTAACCAGACTCTGAAGCTCCCCAATAAGGGTTGCAGTTTCCTCAGCATCCAACACAAGCTGGCTTTCAAGATAATTGTTTTCTTGATCTTTCAAGTCATTGGCAGATTGCAATGTGTGAACTTCATTTACTAAGTGGTCTCTCTCTCCTGTTAACATGATATGCGTATTCCTAAGGTCCTCAATCTCAAGTTTCATTGCTTCATTTGCTATCATCAGTCCATTGATCATCATATCAGCCTCTTTCATAGTCTCTTGAACCTCCTCAAAGCGAACAAGGACGCAAGATGCCTCTACTGTTTTTTGGGCTGCAACGGCTTTAGACTCCTCAAGCTCACACTCAAACAACTGGAGATAAGTGATGAATGCAGTTAATCAAACAAGCACAAGAATTATGACTGCCAACACATAACAGGTAAGAAGGCAATACAGCAAGGACTAATATTCTTAGGTTCTTACTTTTTTGCCACAGCTAATAATGCTGATCTAATAACTAGTTAGTTATGAAATCCTCCAATGCCAATTCTATCAAATACAAGGAACGAAAAACTTATTTAAGCAACAAGAAACACATATCAGCCAACAGAGCGTCACATGACCAACTTGAAAAGAAAAAATAAAGGACATGGACACGTTAACTCTTAACATTTCACCTTTTGGTTAGTAGATTATTAATATTGGTCAACAGGTAACAAATATGTGACACTTCTGTTCTCAGCAGATGCAATGTTGCCAAAGAGAAAACACATGAATGCTGGAACTGAATGGAAAGCACACTTGCTTTGCATATAGCAAAAGATAAGGAGGTAAGAGTAGTAAATGCAATGATGCAGTCAGGCAAACACAGATCAGGATTACTCAGTCGGTTCAACTAAAATGTCACGACATCCTTAAAAAAAAAAACAACCAGATCAAAGCTCAGCCTTAACCCACAATCCCACAAATCCCAAGTGAAGGTTCTCCGCATTTTCCAAACAACAGAGATGTACCTCTTTCTTTTGATGCCAGGAGCATTTTGCTTTTTGAGTATGTTCTTCAAGCTTGTTCAGTTTATGATTCAAAGCCAAGAGTTTGCTTTGACACTGTTTCTCAAAGTCGGTGAAAGCTGCTTGGAGACTACACACTCCAAGTTCCAGAGCTTGTATGCTTTCGTGATCATTCTTTTCCGACATATAAGTCTCCTCCTTTATAGCTGAGAGGCTAGTCTTTAGCTCTGACCTCAGCTGTAGTATTTCTGCCTCCTTTTCACAACACTCTTGCTGATGAGACTCAGCCATAATGATTGCTGCACCTCTAAGGGACATTAACATGTGCTCCATGTCATTTGTTCTTATATTTGCCTCCTCCAGGCAGTTGTTAAGTTCTTCAATAAGTGATTGCTTGTCACATATCAATCTGATCATTTTACCCATTTGTTCAGAAATTCGGCCCCTTCTGTCAGAGGTTGAAGCACCATCAAGCTCAACAAGTGCACTTCTGAGTGCTTCATGACCCTCAATCAGAGCTTCTTCAATCTCACAGCTCAGTAGCTCCCAATCCTCTACAAGCAACTTTATCTGCATCTCTTTCTCCTGAAGATTTTGAGATAAAGTTGCATTGTCGTGAGACATGAAGTCATAATCATCACACAGCTCTTTCATTTTGGTCTCAAGGATGAGCAGCTTACTCTCTGCCTCTTTCCCTCTCAGATCACTCTCATCCACACGCTGCTGCAGAACACAAAGTTCTTCTTGCAAACAGACAATCACTTCAGCTGTTTCTGCCTCAGCTTGCCTGCGTATTTCGTCCATTTGTACTTCATTGGACCTCTGATACGCATGATCATTCTGGTACCACATATTCAGCCTTTTGGCCTTATCAAGCGACGCTTGCATCCTCTTTACTTGCTCCTGCAATGGTGAATCTTCACATTCCGTGTGCTTCAGAGAAGAGGTAGATTCTGGCCCATATGCATGTTCCTTAAGTGCTATTTGAGGCTCCTGCTTCCCCAAAACCTTCAAATGTACGCTGTTACGATTTTTGAGATCCTCTATTTCAGTGAGCGATAGAAGTTGTTGAGACTCAAGTGATTGAATCACAGACTTTGATTCCACTAGATCCGCTTCAGCTTCTTCACGCTGCTTGTTGATCAACAATATCTGCTGCTCTGCCATCTGAACATCTCTAGTCAAGGAGGATGCCAAGTCTTCCGCTTTAGAGCGTGATAACTTCTCTTCTTTCAAAATTATTTTTAATATATCCAATTCTAACTCCAAATTCACAACTTGTTCCGCAGTCACCATATCTGCATGAATACTGTTCTCTTCCACAACTCTGTCAGATGCTTGAGATGGAATATGTTGCACTTGTGCATCCTGTGACTAATTGAACAAAACAAAATCATGTGACCCAACCTTAGAAGAAAATATTAGAAGAGAGAGCAGGCTAGACTGTTCATGGTTACATCAGAAATTTGTTATATAAATGAGAGTACCTTCATTGTAGTAATAATATCCTGGCAGCCACGAAGCTCCAAGTCCTTGTTTCTTAACTGAGCATGTAATTCCACAATCTCTCTGCAGGACATAAAAATATAGAAGAAAATAAAATAACTCATCAAACAAATACCTAGAGTAGCAAGAATAACTAGACTGGGGAAGCCATCACACAATGAAGAAACTATAAGGGTACACATAGAGGATAGTACCTGCTTAACTTAGAATTGGCTTCCAAGCAAGACTTTAGCTTAGTCTGGCACTCCTCTAGTTCGTTTGCAGTGATAGTCAACTACCAGTAAGCAGAAAAGAGTTAGTGAGTAGACTTATATTGAAAAACGATCCCAAAAGAGTACAATTAGCTGGAGCAGGAGCTGCAACCTTAGAACTTAGAGATTCATTTTCTTCTCTGTCATTTGCTGCTTCCTGCACCAATAGTATCAGAAAACAATTTGTAAGAGACAGAATATAGTCTAATGATACACCCTTCTTGGTTCAGTTGCAAAGAGATTATCTGAATATTTTCCATTTATGGGAAAAGGTTGTCAGCCATTTTGCCCTTTTGATTAGCGCACATAAGTGAAACCAACACTAGATCTTCCATGCTTGGTTTCTTCTTCTTTCTTTTTTTTCTTTCTCTTTATTAAAAAGTCACTCGGAGATCAACTTTCACAGCAAAAGCATCAGAATCTGTGACCTAACAATCTAGATCACCAATTAAGATGGCAAAGTTGGACCATCATACCTGAGCTGTGATTGAAACAACATGCGGCTGCATACCCTTATCATGCAAGCGAATTAGCTGTAAGAGAACATATTAGTTAGATTAGCAGCTCATCAGAAATATTATAAAAGTATCTGTGAAGGAAGTTTCCTACAAAGTAGTAGCACAAACCTGGGCACGAAGTTCAGATACTTCATTCATTAGAAAGTCTCGCTCCCCGTCCTCATAGAAAGCTTGATAACTATAAATGACGAAAAGAAATTCTTGTTAGAAAGCTAATTGATCTAGCAACAGTGTCAAAATTTGAGATCTTTTCATCCCAAGAAGCAGCCACCTCCTAAGTTGTTCCAGTAGTTTAATATTCTCCAGAGCAAAGCGAGTCACTTCTGGATTCCTATCAACTTTAGCTTGCAGCATTTGAATCTCTTTAGAAAGAGCAGCATTCTCCTCAATCAGATAAGCATCGACTGGCTTAAGATCTCTCAGAAGAGACTCCATTCTTTGAATTTTGTCTTCACGGAATTTTAATATCATTTTACTACATTTGGTGTCCTCTTCTCTTTGACGTACCTGAAAGTGCATTAAGTCACATACAGTAGTCAAACCCTCACGAAAACAACTAGAGTGAACTGCATTCTATAACACCTTGATGCTCATGGCATTAGAGAAAATACCAAGCAGTTCAGTTTCTCAATTTCAGCTTCAAGCTGCTTCATAGAAGTTTCGGCCATCTGCTCCCTTCTCAGGGCTCCAGTCAGCATCATTTCCAAGGATTTTAACTACAACAAACAAGAATTGTTATTCACTAAAACTTAAAGGTGCATCTTTGACGTGGTGATCTACAATTCACCTCCAATGCTGGTGTGTACCTGTTTAGATGAAACGCGTACACCACCCTTCGATTCTGCTTCAAGCAAGTCTTCCGCATCTGGCTGATCATCCTCTGTTCTACTTTCTATTTCATGGTTTTCCAGACTTCTCGTGCTACAGGAAGTACCAAATGCCAATGTTCGAGATACATTTTGCCTTTTTAAAGCTGAAAGTTCCTCCTGGACAACATTTTTGTAAAATTAGTAACAGAAAATTCTAAAGTTAATTTTGACAAAATGACATCAACTACCACTATAGATTACAGAGCTTACTTTCAAAAGCCATATTTGTTGCTGGAGCACAGCAACATCCCCGGAAGAATCTTCATTCACAACAGCCTGAAAGACAGGTATGTTACAAAAATGAACAATCTGAAATAAACATATGCAGCACACTCCTAAGAAACCACATACTTACATTATTTTGGATAAGTTTTGCTCTTTGTGCAAATTTCAGTGTGTTGAGTGTTTCTGCAGCACAACTGGACAAAATGATAGCCATGTTAAGGTTAAGCACAAAAACACTGATACAACATTCTCGAAATAAGTTTAATACCAGGTGTTTACCAGATAGAAGAGCTGACATTGGCAATAATCATAGTTTTTGAATTGCCACCAAGTGAGTCCTGGAACAAATAATGCCCTAATTAGATTGAAAAAGGACAAAAATAAGGATCATAGGTAACTAATCTTGAAGCTGAAGAATAATACCTGAAGAAGAAAGGTAAGCCTCGAATCTCTATAGGGAACATGCCTGGCTTTTCCTTGTGCAATATCTACCAAAAGCATGATTACATGACTGCAATATGTGTTATCATCAAATCAAATATCAGCTGTCACAGACAGCAATACAGCACAGAAAGTTGAGAAAGAATGTATTAGTTGAATTACCCCAATGTCGACAGGGATTTGTTTATATTTGCAGCTTCTTTCAGTCGCTCACCTTCAGCACCAGATGATTTCTGCCTGAGAAGGATTGAAGGAGAATAAATACTACAGACATTATATAAGGCTAACCAGCCCGAGACCCGATTGTTTGACATCTACGTCTTACCTTTCGGAACCAGCAAGGTCAACAAGATTTAATCTGGCAAATCGATAATTGGTCACCGAATCCCTCTCCCACTTGCTCTCAATTATGCATATGAAGACACAATGAGACCTACTGCTCTCCCTGTTCATGTTTGTCGCTGCAACTTTCCTATTAGAGGATCCCTGTAGTCGAGTGGTTAAATAACATGATACACAAAATGACAAAGGCAAGGTCAGGGAAACGAATCGAAGGCAAACCTGTATCAGAAGTTGCAGGACATCTGCCACAGTGTGCACCTCAAACTCTGAAAGGTTCTCAACATACACACCCTTCTTAACATCTTCACGCAGCTATTTAGGAATAAAAGCCATATGATTAGAAAGGCAATGACAGCATACATTCCAGAAGATGGCTGTTGTTTTATTCAGATTCACTTACAAGCAGATTGGTGGATGATGGATCAAGCAGATCAGTGATTTGCTCATTGTAAATCTCTAAGAAAGAGCACTTACAACTATACTTGAGTTTCTCATCACTTCGACTTTCCTCTTCCTAAAATGGACAGACATAAGATCAGACATACTCGAATAATATACTAATTCAGGACCTAAGATAGATATAGAATAATATACTAACCGCTCTAATACGGGCAAACAGGAACTCGAATATCCTTGGCGTCATTCCACGATGGGGACTTGGACTGAATTCAACATTCTCCATTTCACCGAGCATAGTGTATGTTTTACCACTTCCAGTCTAAATACATTTTCCATAAGCAACAACCATTTCAAAACGAGATTGTCACACTCACACTTGTTGTGACTTGTGAGGAGAAGTTATGACACATTTCCATAAGCATGAACCAAAAAATAAATAAATAAATGAAGAGAAATACCTGGCCATAAGCAAACATGCAGCTGTTATACCCAGATAAGCAATTCTCAACCATGGGTAAAGCAGCCATCCTAAAGAGCATATCCTGCCAAAATTAAAAAAAAAAAAAAAAAGAGCAGCTTTGACACAACATTCTCTCAAAAATTGAAAGGTTTACACGCAGCAAGGAGTGTATGTATGTATGTACCTGGTCGACAGTTTCACAAGCAACATGATCGAATGTAAATCGAGTTTCAGGTTGGCCAATCCAAGTAATTGTGTGTGCACTTTCCTGCCTCAGACACCTATTGTATCCATACATACTTCTCTCATTCCCATTCAGTGGCCTTACCCTTATTATTACCTACAAATTTTAGAAACAAATTAAACATTTTACTGAAACTAATAATAAATAAATAAAAGATTAAAGTGCAAGTGGGGGTACCTGTACATTGTGATCCATCCAAAAGGAAGGATCCTCCTTGAGATCAAAATGAGAAACATCAATAGTATTCACAAAGCTAGGCGGCGCACCATGACCACCCAATCCTCTGGAATAAGTGGGACCCCGAGCACTCCCATTAGCGGGGTGGCGAGAGCTGCTGTACAAGTAACCGGGATTGGGGGGCTTGCTCACACTCTTAGTCGGCGTAGTATTAATAATCCCGCCGACCCTGGGCGTCAAATTCAAAGACGTCGAGTGGTTTCGACCTAAATAATTGGACATTTCGGAGCGAGCCTCATCATCGCGAGGTTCGTTGAGACTGGAGAATCCGAACCTGTTCTTACCAAAGGCTTGCCTCTCCGGAGTTCGGACAAGGATACTAGGAGTGCCTTTGCCTCCCCTACTTGATTTACCGGGTGTTCTCTTGACTTCATGCTCTGTGGATGGAATCTTAGTGTTTTGGAGTGGGTCTGGAATGGCATGCAATGGCTCCCTACTTGATGAATCTGGGTAGCTTGTGTTAGAAGACCAATCGTTAGGGTTTGTGGGTACATTCTCGATTTCCTCCATTTCACAGCTCTTCCGCCTCGATATTTTGGAATTCATCCTAACCACCAACAATGCAAATGATTATTATTCAACTAATTGGGGGGGGGGGGGGGGGAACATGCATAGGGTTTATGAGTTGAGGAAATTAGGGATTATTACTGAAAATGTACCTGACAGACGATTTGAATTTGAGGAACAATATAGAAAAAGGGGCAAACTTTGAGGCTGAAATTGTTGTTATTCGCAACTCAGATTCAGCAAATCCCTTTGAAATTAATTTTTGAATTTGGGGGTTTTTTCTTGTTGCTGCACTTAATTAAGAATCATACTCACTCCCTCACTCACACTCACACTCACACACACACTCACTGTAGAAATCAATTCAATTCATTTGAATCTTCTTCTACTTTCTTTTACAATGTGTTTTGTCTTCTTTGAGAAGTTTGAAGTTGCAAGTACAGATATTGGGGGTTTTTTGTTTTGCTTTTGTTGTTTTTCAACCTTAAATTTGAAAAATGGGGGTGAGAGAACGTGGGACTGCTCATTCGACGGTCGGATGTTACCTGTATTTTAAATTGGGGTTTTCCTTGTTCATCCTACGGTCCTCCTTCCACCGCGGTTTCAAATGTTTTGAATTTTCACTACTACCCTTTACAAAAGATCCAACGGAGATTAATGACTTGATCTAATCATCACTCATCACTCATCATCCCCCCAACGGCTACTCTTTTTGAATTTCTGCCTTTGCTTTGCTTTCTCATTTTGATTCCAATTCTACTACTCTCATTTGTGTAATAAATGAGTAATTCTATGTCTTAATTCATATCTTACTTTAAAATTCAAAAAACTTATTTTATCTTTAATCATAATAAGGGGACGTATTTAATAATGAATAATCGGTTGAAAATCAAACAAAATAAACTCCAAATAACTCACACTAGTGTGTCTAGCCCATTACCAAGATAACTCACACAATAGATGGTCATTTCCAATGATATTCATTATCTTTTGGTCGTCAAATGTACTATTTTCAAGATGATAATAAGTTGTACTACGACAACATTTTCTTAGGTGCAAGTTTACTAAACTCTTATCTCATAATAAAATTATACGTATTTCATATATTGCCGTTGCTTATGATTTTTATCTTCAAAATGAGTTAAACGATCAAGCATTATACTAAAACTAAAAACAAGGTGTTACACAAGTATGTATACATGATCAGTCCATTTAATATCATAACCATGTCGCATGCATACTAATTGTACTAATATATGGTCAGGGTTAGCCTAGTATGAGTTGTGCATGTCCGAATTCTCGTATCCAAATGCCCGCACCATTATTAATTGTTCCTATGTATAACAAAAAATCACATATATAATTGCATATAGATAGGTTGTGATTTAAACAAAGTTTATCCTGTGGCTTTGATCATCGACTTAGGTTACAAGTTAATTTTCAGAGAATTTTCACTTACCAAGAAGAGTTATATAAGTCATATCCTCTATAGTATACCTGTAAATTATGAATTCATGTGAATTTGGCTAGTTAGTCAAACAAATATAACTTCATAGATTCAAAATTACCATAGTTTACTTAACAACCACACATACAAGCGTCGCGAATTAAACAAAACATACTGATACGTAGATGGTTGATAGTATGATACTAAATACTCCCTTTGTCCCAATGAATACTCGGATGCTTTCTTATTGGGGTATCTTGGTGAATACTTGGAATTTTTATTTGTGGATAGTTTTTTCGCCCACAAAATGTCTTCCCCCACTGCTTGTATTGGTAGGGTCGATACATTATTCTCTTTCACAACTCTCTCCTCTCATTGGCTATTGTGCCGTACAAATATTGAATAAAACGGGGTGAATAGTCCCAATAACAGGATATACTCCATAGAGCATATACGTACTGTTTACCAATTGCAATATTATTGCTATTAACTTTGTCACTTAGAACCTCCAAATAGGGGACAACAAGCAAGCAATGCGAGAGACGTAAATAATGAAAAGCAATATATAGAGAAATAAGTTTGATGTCGACTAAATTTCAATGGGTTAATTATGTATCTATGGATCATACATTTGGTATATTAGTACGGAAAAGAAGTTATCGGAAATAGTGTTGACGAGTTTGTATAATAATAGTGTAATATAAGGATTGCTGATGATTGAAAGATCATTAATTAAGAAAGTCTTTGCAATGTACGTAAAAATATAGGAGCAGTGGCGAATGGGGATGAACAAGATAAGATGGGCCGAGATTTCCAATAATCAAAGAACAAGTTGTCAAATTGAATTCAATCAAAGAAACTTTCAACATAGGCAAATTACATGCTTGTTTAATAACTAACTGTACGTACTCGGAGATGGTCAGATGGGTGTATATATAATACCACTTCATATACTAATAATTTTTTATATTTTTTTTGGCACAAGCATAGCATTTGAAGTAGTATTGCATAATTTGAATTGAAGTTATTAGATAGATCAGAATTGTAATTATTATGACCCAAACATTATTGAGTTTGAATTAGTTTTGAATCGAAATCTCTAGTTAGTTGCGTCGTTTTAAATATTTACGTGTCACTTTTGTTGCATTAGTATGAAACTATGAATACTCAATAGTGTTATAGTAGTGGTAGTTATAGGCTTATAGCTGTTTATAATTTTTATTGGATTTAGATCATTTGGTGTTGAAAAATAATGCTACTATGTAGATTTATTTCTTATTTTAAAAAATATATTTTCATTTATATTTCCCATCCATACACTCTCCGTCCCAACTCAAACGCCTCATTCCTAAAATACTACTGTGTCCAGAAGAGTACATTGTACACATTAATCAGTTTATTAAAGTTTCAAAAACAAATTATATAGCCATGCAATTTTTTTAGAACTTTGGTTAACCAATTAACTGCATTTCTCAATATGAGATTGTTTTTTGCATGAGTCGTTTGAGATGGGACAGGGAGTTATAAACTCTACCAATTCTAGGAAAAAATACCCCAATCAATCAGAATCCATTTTTATATTATTTGTATACAACAATGAAAGAATTTAGCTGGTATTGACCAATATAATACGTGTACTACGAAGAAATGAAGGAAGGTTGGACATTTGGCGGAGAAAGGACACGTGGAATAATAGACAAAGTATAAAAATGGGAGGTAGGAAAATGGAGGATATAAATTAGAATGTGGGCTGTCCACATGGATAAGCTCCGGATCACAATTGGTAGATTGGGTGGGGGACCTGGAAGGTGCAATAATGGTGCATGCATGAATGATTATGATCATAAAGTACCGATTAAATAGTAATTAAGGGAGCGAAAGCGCGGATGATTAAGCAAAATGATGGCGCCACATGTACAATTAAGAATAAAATAGATATTTGGGTAAGAAGGGATGGAAGGGGTCGGAATTAAAAAAAAAAAGAAAAGAAGAAAAGCGGCCTTTGGAAGGAGAGAAGAGGTCATTTAATCGAATTAAGTACATAGAATGAAGAAGATGACAAAGACTTCCCTAACAAAGGGTCCTCATGCAAAGCTAGCGACCACTATTCGTACTATAATTTTAATAATTTTTTTTTATTTAAAATAATAATAATAACAATAATAATAATAATAAATGGTCAGTGTGAGCCGGCGTGTCCTCTGTCTATATATATATATAGCGTTGATGAGTTCATAAGAATGGAAGAAAAGCACAAAGCAAAGCTTATTTACTGCAAATTAAACATCTGTCACAAATCATATAAATAGTTGATAGTAAGTATACATACGCGGCGTACTGAAAAAGCTAGCTAGCAAAGAATTAAAGAGAAGTAGTCGATCGAAAATGGTGGTGCAGAAGGTAGAAATATGCATAGAGATGGTGAAATTGGGTTTGGAGTTGGTGTCGGTGTTTGCACAGGCAGTCAAAGTAGCCATGCACCGAAACTTAACACCACCCTCATCTGAACAGCAACAACAACGGTTGGCTGCAAATTGTAATTCATACAATTACCAAGTTCCATTCCCGTACCCAGGCCTCCTTCCTTGATCTATTATCTCTTCCATCATCCAAACAAAGCATTGTACAAATTCCACGAGAAAATTAAACCAATCCGGCGCCGCCGTCTTTACTTGCTTGTTACTTAATTAGGTTTGATTAGTAGTACAACACTACGTATGTATACTCGATCTTCTCGATTTTGGGCCTAAATACAGTTTTGTTAGTTACTCGTAATTAAGCCATGTATAAGACCGGCTTTGTAGCTACCTGCTACTTGTATATGTATGTGTACCACGCACTTGAGCAGTTGATAGCATGCGTACCGTTTGTGTATATATGTACCTGTTCCACCATGCAATTTATGCACCTAAACTTCTTTATTTGTCATTATTTCTTCGATCGGTTCCCATTATTCGTACGTCGTCTTTCATACGCTCTCGATCTTGTCCGTATTCTCTACCATACAATACTTACAGACTTGAATCTAAATAACACTAGATGACATATAAACTCTAGTTAGCAAACATAAGTTCAACAACAATTCAAGTCACCACATGTATACGATGAATTAGAATGGCATACATTATTATTGATATAGCATAGTCTAAGATCGATGAATTAGAATTAAGCTGAATTTTTTTACTAAATTTTTATTTTTTTCATTTAATTTATATCGCAAAATAAATGAAGTTGGATCTCTGTCATGATCACATGTATGAAACTTTCTAAGACTATATCCATGAACACATATGTTTGGATAATTGAACACGCACATAGGACTATACACACGGCTAAAGTCTTATGTAAAAGGTTGTGCGTCACATTGTATTGGTTAAGCAGCGTCAAAGTAACAAGACATATATACTGCTACTTCATTCAATTTCAAATAATTTTGTATAGAAACCCAAAATTTTAAAGACATCTACTCTGTATATAATATGTGAAAATTAACCCTCATCAATTTGTTAAAGACAACCATTCATCAACTTTGGGCTGAAATTTAAGCAAGAAAATGACTACCATTAAACAATGCACAAAGTCGTTTTACTACTGCAGATGAAATTATTGGACTAGTTTAAATTTTATCATCCCTAAACAGTGTATGATGATTATAAAACACATCGTATCTTATCATATCAAATAACACCTAATATGGTCCCAAATTTATCTAATGGGACTTCTGTTGCGTCTCATGAAAGTGAAAAGGCGCAAAATTCATATTAAAGTGTGCACTTTTGTAGAATCTGACCTACCAAAGATGGATTTGTTAGCTGAAAAGTACAGCTTATCTTGAATTTTATACACATCTTTAAAAAGAGTGCTCCATATGTTGGGTTTACATTCATTCGATCTTATCCAAGCATTATGAGCTTTACTACTAACTATGCGTAGGTTAACATGTTTGGAATCTTGTCTTTTACATAACCTAAGATTTGCATATGCCTCTAGAATCTAGCTAGGCTAATGGATGGTGTACTAAATTGACAGATCAGATTATTGAGTGTAAAGTTAAGTGTTCTTTTTGGTTGATAGGAATCATATATGGTAAACAACATCATCGATCAGATCAGGTTTCACTTTTCAATATCCTACCAGTTCAGATAATTAAGTGGGATATATACGGAGTAATGTGTAGTAGTTCTGTACTCATTCTGAAACCTTCAAGTGCAAACAGACTTGGCCAGTGTTCAACAAATTAAATTAAAACTGCTCTATATATTTGGGTGTACACTGCAGAATGAATTGCATGCAGGTATCAAATATAGCGGCCTAATCTAGTCTGCAATATACTTGTCAAGATTCAACCGAGATCTGAAACATGGATCGTTCTAATAAGCTTTCCAACTCTGTTAGCAGGATTTACGTCTTATAAAATGTACACACTATCTACCTCAACTTCATTCTTCATCCCTTAGCCTGGCCTGCCTAATAATTTCTTCAAAATTAAACATAAACAAACGATGAACTAATCTATCTCTTTCAGCTCACTCGTCAACCACGTACTATACAAGGACCTTTGAGCATGACCTGGGTGTCCTGACTGCTGAAGACTCATGCATAGAGGCCTAATAATCAACATACATCCTGCAAGTGCAAGTGACACAGTTTGATTAATTAATAAGCGGCCTTAAGTAGATTATTAGTGTTATTAGGATAAGATTATACAGCTCTGATGAAAACAAAGTTTAACCAAACATGGTAGTGGTTGGAGTAGTATGTTTATGGATAATCAAACATATATAGGAGCACTTAATTAGCTTCTCTCTCAAATGACTTCACTACTCCATCCTTAATTTAATCATACTACTTCATACTTTTACACAGCACTACTCATTATTATATATATTAAGAAAATTAAAGTGAGTTTCTGTAAGTAGTTAGTAGCAAGTGTATGTAGTTGATCATTACCTCTTAGAGTAAGAGTGGAGACGTTGAAGCATGGCCGAGCATTTTCAGCAATGACGAAAGATCAGATGCACACCATAATCTTATCTGCTGCCCGGAAAATCCTGCATGATGACATGAGAAATAAGCATGCATTCCACCTAAGCTATGACGGTATGATGACCGGCCAATAAGCAAGGATGGCCCTTTCATTAGCTCTACTAGGAGGAAGAGACGGTCAGTATGTATGTAGGTCTGATGAACTGCTTGCTGATAAGGCAGCTCACAGGGCGCGGCGCTTCACTAGTATAGCATGCAGCAATTAACAGTAGGAAGCTAAGTTGTCATGTTCAGAGAAATCAACAGGAAGGCCATTAGGTCTCATAATAAAGTGCATGCAATGCTTCCTGATACATACGTACTCCGTATATAAGCTGATAGCAACAGCAAGCAAATTAAAGACTTCGTTCCCTACCAATTCAAAAGTCTTCATCACCTCATGTAAAGCTAGCTACCACTAGACATGATAATAATAATAATAATAATACTCATTTTCTTTATCTTTTCTTATATTTAGAAAAAAAAATAGTAATAATAAAGGGTCTTTGTGAGTCCCGTCCCCTCTCTATATATAGTGTTGTCGATCAGTTGAGAATCATTCAACAAAAGCACAACAAACATCACAAATCACAAATCATACATATATACATATAAGGAATAAGCAGCGTCTTGAAAAAGCTAGCATATACTAGGAAAAGAAAGCCTGAAAAGAGAAGTACTCCGTAATTGATTAATTTAATCGAAAATGGTGGTACAGAAGGTAGAGATATGCATAGAGTTGGTGAAGTTGGGAATGGAGTTGGTGTCGGTGTTTGCACAGGCAGTCAAAGTAGCCATGCACCGGAACCTAACACCACCCTCATCGGAACAGCAACAACAACAATTGGCTGTTAACTGTAAATCATACAATTACCAAGTTCCATTCCCATACCCAGGCCTCTAAAGAAAATTGATCGAGCACCAATCCTGCTGTATTTACTTGTTTAGCTTAGCTTACCACTACTTGCAGTAATTAATTAATTAGGACTTGTTTCTTATTATTGTGAATTGTTGTCGAATTTTGGGCCTAAATACAGTTTTGTTTGTTGGGATAGATTTTGTAGCAACCACTTTAGTTTTGAGTGAGTGTATAGATAGCAGACCTCCTTTCTGTATGTATTGCAATCTACTATAAACATTGCACCTTAAAGTCACTGGTATGTATTACCCGATCATCTGTAATTTCGAAGTATCTATATATATATATATATATACCATGCATGCATTGATGAGCTATCACAGTAGTAGTGTAATGTGTATGTTTGGTTGAATTGACATGGATTATTATAAGTTTATAACTAATAAAGTAGAGGTCTCAAAATTCAAAGTTTCAGACCTGGCTAACACCGTGATATGAACACAGCATCTTCCCTAAATAACAGGTAGCAAGGCATCTTTGGTATCAAAGGTGGTCCGATTTCAAAGTTATATGCGTCACACTCACAACTCACAGTCACCCTCATGGATTAGTCATCATCCTTGAGCTGAATTCTAAGCACAAAAATGACTCAAATTAAACAATAATGCCCAAAGTTTAGTCTACTGCAAATGACATTATTGGACTAATTTAATTTGAATTCACAACAAGTGAATGATGTATGACTATAGTCTATAAAACATTAAAAAACACCTAATTCTTCTGTGTATAATTAATATGGTCCCAAATTGATCTAATGGACTTATAAAAGTGAAAAAGGTGCCAATTAATTCATATAAATTGTGCACTTTTGTGGAGTCTGACCTACCAAGATTGATATGTTTGCTGAAAACTACATCTTATCTTGAATATTATACCCATCTTTATAACTAGGATTGATTCTTATCCATCCAAGTATCATCAGTTTACTAACATCTTTTGAATCTTGTCTTTTACATTACAGGATTTGCATATCCTTCTAATGCGTGGTGCACTAAATCATCACTTCTCAATATATAAAGTTGCATCTGCTCTTTTTGGATTAAAAACAGAAGTCTGGAATCTGAGTGGGAGTAAACAAAAATGACAACTTACTTATTCTGAAAGTCCTGCAGCATAGTGCACACATTCTCAACACTATGACCAGTATACTTCAACCATAACCTGAACATGGTTCCGATGTTTCCAACTGATCTGTTAGAAGGATTTCCGTCAATTTTATATCTCTCACTTGCCAACTATACAAATATGTCCTGACTGCTGAAGAAGCATAGTGGCCAAATCAATGTCACTGCTACAGCAACATCCTGCAAGTGGCACAGTTTGATCTAGTCAACCAGGTTTATGAAACAAAAGAAAACATAATCCTAGCTAAGATGCTTTGAATTTGATTCCTAAACTAGATTATTAGATCCCAGAGTTAGGATAAGATTATACAGCTCTTATGACAACAAAGTTTCACCAAACATGGTATTGGTTGGGGGACCGTCATCTTATATATGTTTATTGATAATCAAACATATATAGGAGCACTCCCCTCTCCTATGACTTCACTCCAACCTTAGATTAATCATACTACTTCATACTTTTGCATATTCAGTATATAAACAAACATAAAGTAAAAGTTTCTGCAAGTAGTTTAGTAGCAAGTGTAGTTGATTACCTCTTAGAGTAAGAGTTGAGACGTTGAAGCATGGCCGAGCATTTTCAGCAGTGACGAAGATGCACACCATATAATCTTATCTGGAAAATCCTGCATGACATGAGAGTTAAGCACTCCACCTAAGTTATGACCAACAAGGATCGCCCTTCCATTAACTCTGATAAAGTGCTTGCTGATTAGGCAGCTCACAGGGCGCTTTACTAACAGCAAATAACAGAAGGAAGTTATAATGTTCAGAGAAATCAGAACCACACAGACTTTTTAACAGCATTACTAACCCTTGTTTCTCTGAAGGGATAGCCATTTTCTAATCCTAGGCGTAAGCAGATGAGCAGCAGACACTTAAAATGGCCAAGGACTACAGAATAAGGAGTGTTAAAGATTGGTACTTAGCAAAAGTCCACACTTGACTAGGGATCTGACTAGTTCCACATTCTTGTTTCAAAGTAGTCTAAGATAATATACAATTTCAGTTTTGACTTTGATCCTCCTATTAGGGAAGACACCAGAATCTTGAATGTCTCAAGATTATGACATTGACGGCAAACTTGATCTAAATACAGTATTTCTTTCATACTCCGTAGAAGCAGTCTAAATCTGAGAAATGTGTTGGTACTATGTGCCGCACGCAAATCATCAGTAATGTGTTCTGCATATGCACCACTTATCTTAGATTATTCTGCTATGCTAAAATGACGAATTTGGATGTTTTCAACATTAAGCTTCTTAAAGTCGCTGAGCCTTCTTGTTGTGTAGAATTTTCCGTAGTTATACTCCCTGTACTTGGCAGGGTCCTGATCGTCAATCAATTCATCCAGAGGCTTCAACATAACATAATGCGAGGGATTAAAAAAGAAAGGAATTGACAGTCTCTCCTTCTCAGGGTTCACTTTCACTCTATGCTCCACACTCTGGTACTGGTCATTGCTCCAGACCTGCATGAAACATAATCCATCCAACAGCACTCACCATCACATTCTTGAAAATACAAACATCAGTAGTAACTCACAAGTTATGGCCTTTTCGGAAGGAATGATTTCCTATGTTCCACAAACTGAGTCCATTTACAGCCTTACAAACATTCTCTCAGCATGAATGCAAAATCCTTTTTTTTTTTTTTTTTTTTTTTTTGGTAAACTCTTAAAGGGCGCAATAATACTGCTGGAAAAGCGTAAGATAGATGATGAGTACCTGAATAACATCTCCAACATTGATAATATAAGCATCAGGGGTTGGTTTCACAAGGATCCACTCGCCATCCAATTTTCGCTTCACTTCCAATCCTCCGACATCATCTTGTGCAAGGACAGTTAAAGCACCAGAGTCCTTGTGAGGACCAACGCCAAGAGCCAATTGAGGGAAGGGGCAAGGAGGATAGTAATTGATTCGAACAAAGCTCGCATGGTCCTTGAAAAAGCCGGACAGATGGCCCTCAGGCAGACCTAGGCTCAATGCAATAAGCTCCAACAGCTTGAATGACAATCTCAACATTTCCTGGGTGTACTCTTCACAAGCCGCCCTGCCCGTTTAATGAAAGCAGAAGTCACTAATCTAAAGGCCCGTGCAAATGACTACAGTAACAAATGATAACTAGGGTCTATGTTGAACAGGATAACAAACCCTGATTATGAATCTGAACAAACAAAGGATTATACAAAAGATCCAAACTTTAGATCACAAAGTGCATCAATCACTCAAATTACGCATACTATTCTACTTCTAGTGTAATTGAGAAGCCATGTTCTTGTTCACAAACAATCTGATCTTCAGAATTCGGTGCATTAAAACCTAAAAAGATTGAATCTTTACAAAAGGGGAAAAAATAGTACCTGAAATCAGGAGGATAAAGAGGCCACTGATTCCTCAATTCAGTGATGTCATCATCTCCAATTTCATGGGAAGCAGGAACCAAAGTAGGGTCTTGAACAGTGAAATCAAAAATCTGTTTCCAGTCCCTGACATTCTTAGTATGCTCAGAATCATAAAACCCCAAAGGGTTGGCTTCATCTCTACTCACCCTCTGCTTCTCCTCCAGCGGCAAGGCGAAGAACCGCCTCGCCGCCAACTCCACTTTCTGTCGCTTCTGCAGGGGCACACCATGGTTGATCACTTGAAAGAAGCCCCACTTTGTGCATGCTTCCTTGATCTCTGTTATCAACGCAGTTGTTGGTGTAAACGCCGAGGAGATGTCAATGACTGGGATTTCTTGGGTTATTAAGCTGGGTGTAGGCCTGTGATCACTTGGTTGTATGAAGTCTCCCATTATATTCTCAATCAAAAACTTTCAGATTTCAGAATTGTTGGGATGTGTTTTTGTTAGACAAGTTTTATTGTGTTTTTTTTTTTTTTTGTTGTTGTTGGGAGGAGTTGCTGTTTCATGTGCCATCATTTTGGAAGTTTCTGGCTGCAGATGTTTATCTCATCTCTGATTTTCATCCTCCAACAGTGTTTTTATTTTTTACTTTTTAGGGTAGATTTGTCTTGTTTACTGCGTAGTTGTAGTTGCAGTTTGCGGAGGAAATGAACTAGTTTAGTTGGTAAAATCATTAGGTATTGCTATTGTACATGAGTTTCGCAAGTCAGACTTGGATTACTGGCAAAATAAAACTTAATAATATAAAAGGCAGACTCGATTCCCCTGCAGTGGCCTGGTCTGGGATTGATATGCTCCGTTAGTATCAGGGAAAAGAGAACTTGAGACAATTTATTTCCTGGCTACTGAAATCAGTAATTTGTTGGGCATATACATGTTGAAGGCAATGCTCGTTTCACAGACAGTAGTGAGACAGCAATACTTTGTACTGAGATGATTGTGTTTTAGACCCAAAACTTAATCTCCTAATTTGAACTGATGGATTTGAATATTCTCAACATTTAGCTGCTTCTAGTCACTGACTCTTCGTGTAGCATAAAACTTTCCATAGTTGTGTTCCTGGTACTTGACTGTTTCCTGCTTGTCAAGCAACTTGTCAAATGGCTTCACCATGACATAGTGGGACGGATTGAAGAAGAATGGTATTGACAGTCTCCCCTTATCATAGTTCACTTTCACTCTATGTTCCACACTCTCGTAGTTGTCATTGCTCCATACCTGCATAAAAGATATAGTGCAACCAGCAATTACCAATCGATTATTGACAGAACCAAGGGAGGTTAGAATACTTCTAAGAACTTAAGATTGTGGTGAGGAGGCAGATTGACAAAAGACATATAGCGATTTAGATCTTCAAGATTCTCCTACTGTGAGTTGAAACAATACCCGAATCACATCACCAGGCCAACATTAACAATGAAAGCATTGGGGACAGGATTCACGGGGATCCACGAACCATCAGCTTTCCGCTTAACCTCAAGTCCCTCCGGTGTCATCCTGTGCAAGGACAGTTAAAGCACCACAATTCTTGTGTTGGCCGACTCCTAGAACCTGGTCAGGGAAGGGGCAAGGGGGATAGTATTTGAGACGAATAAATCCCGTATGGTCCTTACAAAAGCTATTTAGATGATCTGCAGACAGATCTAAGCTCAATGCTATGAGCTCTAACAACTTGAAAGACAACTTCTCCATTTCATCAGTGTAATCTTCACAAGTAGACCTGGTTTATTCACACATCAAGAAGAAATAATGATCGTAAGATGAACAAATTCAGTCAATGAGATCACTGATCAAGAATATGGACTTGCGGAATAATGATCAGCTCTAGCCAATCTAAGCTACACAAGAAAGTTAAGAAAAGAAGGATCAGTCAATCTGATGTACCTGAATTCTCAAGGGTATTCAGGCCACTGATTCCTCAACTCTTTAGTCTTCCCATCATCAATCTCATGTGAAGCAGGGATTAAAGTGGGATCTTGAGCAGTAAAATCACTTTCCAGTCCTTAACATTCTTTGTATGCTCAGAACAATTATACCCCAGAGGGTTCTTTTCATCTCTCATCACCTTCTTCTTCCCCTCTGCTGGCAACGCAAAGAACTCTCTGGTCGCAATCTCTACTTGTTTTATCTTCTTCAGAGGCACGCCGTGGTTAACCACTTGGAAGAAGCCCCATTTCTTGCATGCTTCCATACTCTGCACAATCAGCTTATCACTTGCTGTTAATGGCCGGCCATTAACTGTAGAGGAGATGTCAATAACTGGAACTTCATATCTTGCTTTAGTTCTCCCATCACCACCACCTTCTTGTTTGGAATTATCTCTTGCAATTTTCAGAGCATGATAAATGGCTTAATTTATTATAAGGTGTGCTTTTCTCATGCACCATAAATTTGATTCTTTCTGAGAGCTGATGCTTTGCTTACTGTCGTCGGTCAAATATAAAATGTTCCAGCTAGCTGTTTGGTGCAAATCTTAAAAGGATTAGTTGGAGACTTATTATACTATTCATCTAACTACTGGACAAGAGGCGTATTGTGATATAATGGAGGGATGTCCTGTTTGGCTGTTTACTGTCAATTTTGCAAGTCTTTTGAGTGGTAACTATAGAATCCCTGAAAGCTAATTGTGTCAACACTTGAGACAATGCTGATTGTACAGTGTAAAAATGGTGGAGAACTTCTGAAGTCATCTTATATTCGTATAGTCGATTGATACTGGCCCAACCAGTCTTAAATCTTAACTTGAACAAGCATTCTGAAATAACAAATTGATAATGGTTCGACTTGCATAAGTAATTAGGAAGCCATTAGCTTCAGTCTACCTTATTTTCAAGTAGTATATTATGGCTTTAAGATAAACTTTGAAGTGTGCTCATTCAGTGATCTTGAAATGTGCAATCTGGAGATTTTCCACATTGAGCTTCTTCAAGTTACTCTTCCTTTTCGTTGCATAAAAGACTCCATAATTGTACTCTCTATATTTCGCAGGGTTCTGATCATCCACGATATCTTCTAGAGGCTTGATCATGACATAGTGTGCTGGATTGAAGAAGAAGGGAATAGAGAGCCTTTCCTTCTGTGAGTTCACCATAACCCTGTGCTCTACGCTCTCATACTTGTCATTGCTCCAAACCTAAATTACTCAGAAAAGACATAATTTTACAACCAACATGAAGAAAAAAAACAGATGGCTTTAGACATGTCTAATGTATACCTGAATTATGTCGCCAACGTTGATGATAAAAGCAGCAGGGTCAGGTTTGACACTGACCCATTCACCATCTGATTTCCTCCTAACTTGCAGTCCGCCAACATCATCTTGCGCAAGAATGGTTAAGCCACCCGCATCCTTATGTCGAGTAACACCAAGAACAAGATGAGGAGACGGGCATGGTGGGTAGTAATTCAGTCGAACAAAGCTCGTATGATCTTCAAAAAATTCATTGAATCTATGTGGTGCGAGTCCTAAGCTCAAGGCTATCAGCTCCATCAGCTTAAAAGCAAGTTTTTCTACTTCTGATGCATATGTCTGTGCTACCTCCCTATAAAAGTGTTGGGAAAAAGAGGTCTTAGCGGAAGCTACAAACAAACTACTCTTTTCCCCGTTTGTGCCGTTAGATGAAACTAACCAAGTGCAATGAAAAAAATGGAAATTTCGGCAGCCCTCCGGGACTGTATAACATCCCCAAAAACAAATGACAAGAAAACAAATGACACAAGGATTTATGTGGAAACCCAAGATGGGAAAAAACCACAGGTACCGTAAGCCCGGTACCAAGCCCTTCCACTAACAACAATATCAATGGAGTACAACACTACAATCCTCCCTAGTAACCACTAGGGGCAACCACAATCTCAAGGTAACAACCTTGGACAAACAACCACACATATCTCCACTACAAAGTAGCAAATAACACCAAAATACACAAAGAGGCAGAGGGAACGAAAGTACCAGCTAGGAAAGTCGAAACGACTCAAAAATTGGCAGGAACGAAGCTTGTATATGCAGTAGACACCCCTCCAAATTTGGCTGCAATGCGAGCTCGGACGGAGCGGGAATCAGGACTTCAAATTTGGGGTTTTTAGGGTTATACGGGTTAAGCTCTTTTCTCTCTTTCTTTCTCTTTTGTGAATGTGTTTAGTGTGTGTGTTTTTGATCTCATTTTTCTGCTCTCAAGCCTTCCTCTTTTGTTTGCCAAGCTTCCAAAAGAAGAAACTAAGTAAGGGCAAAGTGGTCTTTTTACTACCACCTTTACTTACAACATCATATGTAAAAACATATGGCTCCTTCCTCCAATTAGGAGGGAATATCCCAACAAATCTCCCCCTCACTCCTACATGGGAGGTAACACCAATCCCGCTTTCAAGCGGCAAGTAACAAGCTTGTCTTTAGGCAACGCCTTAGTCATCATATCCGATCCATTGTCATCGGTATGAATCTTTTCAAGCTCAAAGACTTTCTCTTCTACTTGTTCTCGAATCCAATGATATCTCCTCCGGATGTGTTTGGTTCGAGAATGGTAAGTAGAATTCTTGGCAAGGTGGATAGCACTTTGGCTATCACAATGGAGGATGAATTTTTCTTGGCTCAAACCCAATTCTTCAAGAAAATCTCTCATCCACACTAGCTCCTTACCGGCCTCATTAGCGGCAAGATACTCGGACTCCGTGGTTGACAATGCAACACACTTTTGCAATTTAGATTGCCATGAAACAGCTCCCCCTGCAAATGTTATCAAGTAGCCCGATGTGGACTTGCTAGAGTCAATATCTCCGGACATATCGGCATCCGTAAAACCATGTAACACGGGCTGCCCGGGACCAAAACATAAACACACTCTAGAAGTACCTCGGAGATACTTGAAAACCCACTTTACTGCTGCCCAATGCTCCTTTCCAGGATTCACCATGAACCTACTAACAACCCCAACAACATAGGCGATGTCCGGCCTTGTGCATACCATGGCATACATCAAACTACCCACGGCTGATGCATAAGGCACCTTTTTCATCTCCTCTTTTTCCTCCTCACTTGTAGGACACTGATTTGTGCTTAATTTCATGTGACCGGCAAGTGGAGAAGTCACGGGCTTAGCATTGTCCATGTTGAAACGTTGCAGTACCTTCTCAATGTATCTCTCTTGTGATAGCCACAACTTCTTGTTCTTACGATCACGAGAGATTCTCATGCCTAGGATTTGTTTTGCGGGGCCAAGATCCTTCATTGCAAAGGACTTGCTCAAATCCTTCTTCAAACTAGCAATCTTCTTTGTATCTCTGCCAACAATCAACATATCATCTACATAGAGCAAGAGAATCAGAAAATCACCCTCGGCATACTTTTTCACAAACACGCAATGATCGGCATGTGTTTTGTGAAAGTCATGGTCATGCATAAAAGACTCAAACTTCTTGTACCATTGCCTCGGAGCTTGTTTCAAGCCATATAAACTCTTTTTCAGCCGGCATACAAGCTTCTCATCATCTTTCTTCTCAAACCCCTCGGGTTGCTCCATGTAGATCTCCTCCTCCAAGTCTCCATGTAAGAATGCAGTCTTCACATCAAGTTGTTCAACTTCCAAGTCTAAACTTGAAGCTAAACCAAGAACAACTCGTATAGAAGACATTTTCACGACCGCAGAGAATATCTCATCAAAATCCACACCTTTCTTTTGACTAAAACCCTTCACAACCAGCCTTGCTTTGTACCTTGGATGTGATGAATTTTCTTCCGTCTTCAATTTGAACACCCACTTGTTCTTGAGTGCTCTCTTGCCCTTAGGCAACTTCATTAACTCGAAGGTGTGATTCTCATGCAAAGATGTCATCTCGTCTTGCATGGCATTGTACCACTCTTTATGATGCACATCGGCCATAGCTTCATCATAGCTATCCGGTTCTCCCCCTTCGGCCAAAGCCGCATGTCTTCCCTTAGGAAGAACAAACTGATCAGGTGGATATGTATTAGAGGCCTTTCGATCTCTGGTGGATCTCCTTAGCTGGAGCTCAGGAGATTGTGGTGGTGCTTGTTCATGGTGTGGCTCATTTTCAGGATGTTGTTCTTCGTCATCACCATTTATACTATCTGCATCACCATCTATACCATCAATATCTTCATTTATACCATCAGGGCCACCATTTATACCATTTGCAGCTCCAGGGATCAGAGGGCGACCAATGAAATCAATAATAACCGGAGCATCAGGAGAAGACATGTTTTTGGCAGCCTTCTCACAATCACCAAGTGTTTCATCTTCAAAGAAAACAACATCTCGGCTTCTAATCACTTTCCGGCCATTTGGATCCCACAATTTGTACCCAAATTCGTCATCCGAATACCCTAGAAAAATGCACTCCTTCGTCTTGCTATCAAGCTTAGATCGCTCATCTCTCGGAATATGGACATGTGCTTTGCATCCAAAGACTCTCAAGTGCTTGTAAGACACGTCTCTACCGGTCCACACCCTCTCGGCAACATCACCTTCAAGTGGAACCGAAGGGGACCGATTTATTAGGTAGATGGCAGTGAGCAAAGTTTCTGCCCAAAATGATTTTGGCAACTTTGCATGAGAGAGCATACATCGAACTCTTTCTTCAATGGTTCTGTTCATCCTCTCCGCAAGGCCGTTCAACTGAGGTGTCTTTGGGACCGTCTTCTCAAGCTTGATACCATGACTCTTACAATAGTGCTCAAATGGACCCCGGTACTCTCCACCATTATCCGATCTTACACACTTCAATTTCTGCCCGGTTTCTCTTTCAACTCTAGCATGAAACTCCTTGAACGTCTGTAAGACCTGATCTTTGCTTTTCAAAGGAAAAGCCCACACTTTCCTGGAAAAATCATCAATGAAAGTGACAAAATATAGTGCACCAGAACGAGATTTAGCATCCATACTACAAACATCAGTATGTACCAAATCTAAAACATGCTTTCTTCTCGAAGGGGGGCGAGAACGGAAAGCTAACCTATGTTGTTTACCAGCTAAACAATGAACACAGGTTTTCAAGGACATACCTTGAACTTCAGGGAGAATTTGCTTCTTTGCAAGCATTTTCATACCTTTGTCGCTCATGTGACCAAGCCTCTTATGCCACACATCAACGGAGGATTCATCGACAACATTTACTTCTCCAGGACATAGTTTAGCTTGCATCACATACAACGACCTCACCTTCGAAGCTCGGGCCACGACCAGGCTACCTTTGGTAAGCTTCCACTTACCATCACCAAAGTGACTAGAGTAACCACCATCATCAAGCATACCCGCTGAAACTAAATTCAGCCGGATATCGGGAACATGTCGGACATTTTTCAAGACCAAATTGCAACCCGCGGGAGTTTCAAGGCACACTGTACCTATACCCACAATCTTGGATGAACCTTCATTTCCCATTCTTACATAGCCAAAATCACCGCTAGTGTAAGATGAGAAGTAGTCACGGTGTGAAGTAAGGTGATATGAAGCACCCGTGTCTATCACCCATGTACAATCATCACAAGCAAGATTCAAAGAACCTTGATCACCAATGAAGAACAACTCTTCTTCCTCACTAGTTGCAATGGCCGTGGTGTCCTTCTCTTCGGAATGACCCGATGAGTTACCTTTCCCTTTCTTTCCTTTGCCTTTATCTCTCTTCATTTTTCGGCAAAACTTTTGAATATGACCCGACTTCTCACAATAGTGACAAATCACTTTACTCCTTGATTTGGATCTCCCCTTGGACTTGTCACGGTTTTGAGCATCTTTATTTTTGCTCCTTCCCCTATCATGGTCATGGACCACATTTGCTTCACTGGAGGTACTCATGTCTTCTCTTCTTGTCTCTTCATTCAAAAGACTAGACTTGACCATCTCTATGGTCACTTTACCTTCCGGAGCCGAGTTGCTAAGAGACACTACAAGTGTATCCCAACTTTCCGGTAATGAGCAAAGTAGTAGCAAGGCTTGCAATTCATCATCAATAGACATTTGTGCAGCCGCAAGTTGGTGTACCAACCCTTGAAAGTCATTCATGTGTACTACTATGCTATCACCCGCTTTAAGCTCCAACTTCACTAGTTTTCTCATCAAAGACGCCTTATTCAAGGCATTCTTTCTCTCATACAGCCCCTCTAACTTATGCCACATCACATAGGCATCGGTGTCTTTGGCAATATGGTTGAGAACACTACTATCGACCCATTGTCGTATAGTAGCAGCCGCCTTTCGATGCAAAATATTCCAATCCTTTTCAATTACACCAGTGGGAACGTCTTTGTTTACAATAGGCTCATACAAGTCTTTGACATACAAGAGGTCTTCCATTTTTATTTTCCAATCCACGTAATTCCCGGATTTTAGAAAAATCATCCCTTGTGTACCCACTTTATCATCCATCCTAAATGACACAAGCTATGAACCACAGGCCTAAACCTATGGCTCTGATACCACTATGTTGGGAAAAAGAGGTCTTAGCGGAAGCTACAAACAAACTACTCTTTTCCCCGTTTGTGCCGTTAGATGAAACTAACCAAGTGCAATGAAAAAAATGGAAATTTCGGCAGCCCTCCGGACTGTATAACATCCCCAAAAACAAATGACAAGAAAACAAATGACACAAGGATTTATGTGGAAACCCAAGATGGGAAAAAACCACAGGTACCGTAAGCCCGGTACCAAGCCCTTCCACTAACAACAATATCAATGGAGTACAACACTACAATCCTCCCTAGTAACCACTAGGGGCAACCACAATCTCAAGGTAACAACCTTGGACAAACAACCACACATATCTCCACTACAAAGTAGCAAATAACACCAAAATACACAAAGAGGCAGAGGGAACGAAAGTACCAGCTAGGAAAGTCGAAACGACTCAAAAATTGGCAGGAACGAAGCTTGTATATGCAGTAGACACCCCTCCAAATTTGGCTGCAATGCGAGCTCGGACGGAGCGGGAATCAGGACTTCAAATTTGGGGTTTTTAGGGTTATACGGGTTAAGCTCTTTTCTCTCTTTCTTTCTCTTTTGTGAATGTGTTTAGTGTGTGTGTTTTTGATCTCATTTTTCTGCTCTCAAGCCTTCCTCTTTTGTTTGCCAAGCTTCCAAAAGAAGAAACTAAGTAAGGGCAAAGTGGTCTTTTTACTACCACCTTTACTTACAACATCATATGTAAAAACATATGGCTCCTTCCTCCAATTAGGAGGGAATATCCCAACAAAAAGTAATATACTTGTAATAATCAAGTACATGTTACCAGCTAAAGAGTTCCAACTTTACGTCAACTCTATTAATTTTGTTGACTGATGCAACTTGTGATGAAGTAAACTTTACTGAAATGAATATCAAATGACAGGGAAATTGGTTGAACTAAACTGAATTTTGCTCTGAACTAGATTTCATTCCAAAAAATGAATTATGGTTAGCCAATTTACCTCAACTCCGGGGGAAACTGGGGCCAGCGGTTCTCCAACTGCTTGGGCTCAGGATCATCAGGTGAAACATTAATTACAGTGGGATCTTTGGCAGTAAAGTCGAAAACTTGTTTCCAATCTCTGACATTCTTGGTGTGCTCGGAATCGTAGTATCCCAGTGGATTGGCTTCGTCCCTAATCACCTTCCTTTTCTCCTCCTCAGGTAAACAGAAGAACTTGAGCGCAGCCAATTTGAGTTTATCAAGCTTCTCTAAGGGGACACCGTGGTTTGTCACCTGAAAGAAGCCCCAATTTGCACAGGCCTCGCGCGTTTCTCTGATCAGATCAGCAATGTTGTTGTTGTCATAGGTTACGTGATGTGTGGAGTTGATTGAGGAGAGATCAATGATTGGAATGGCGTCGGCTTGTGTTATGATGGGTTTGGGCCTGTGTTCAGTTGGTTGGATGAATGCTGGATCAATTTCTCCCATCCCTGCAATCTCTGATTGTGATACAGGCTCAACATTAATATGACATTTCAACTGCGCTTTATACATTGATTGAATGAGGACTAACGTTGAAATGCTCTACTGAGATTTTACCTGTCAAACTTTCCTACCAAAATTGTTTTTGGTGACGGCTGATGTGACAACATTTCAAAGACTGCTTTTGCCATTTGCTGTTGACACAACTTCAGCAACACTTCTTAATGCTGACCAACACCAAACGGCTATCTTCTTACGCTACGTACAGTTGAGATGTATAATGATGCAAGCAAATATGTAATGAAACAGTCTCACATGAGTTATGACCAAGTGTCGTAGTAGACTTGTAGAAATAAGTGATGTATACCGAAAATTACATTGCATTACAGGAATACTTGCAGTCTACGCTAGATGTGTTTCATACTTACATTACAAAAGCTGCAATCTTAGCTTGAGGCAAAGACTCACAAGCTTGATCTTATTCCCTAATTATTATAGCATCTTTTGATATTGATTAATGTGATATTGATTATTCAGCTATATATCCTGAATTGAGAAATCTGTATGTTTTCAACATCGAGCTTCTTATAGTTGCTCTTCTTCCTGGTTGCGAAAAATTGCCCCCAATTATATTCCCTGTATTTGGCTGGAGTTTGATCACTGATTAACCCTTCCAAGGGCTTCACCATTACATAGTGCGACGGGTTGAAAAAGAATGGGATTGATAATCTATCCTCCTTGGAATTCACCATTACTCTGTGCTCTACACTCTCGTACTTGTCATTGCTCCAAACCTGCACAAGAGGCGATTCTCTGTTACACAATGAAGATGGATGGAAGATGCTTAACTGTATGATGTTAGGAATACCTGAATAATGTCGCCAATGTTGATGATGAAAGCACCAGGAGTGGGCTTGACCCTGACCCATTCACCATCAGATTTTCGCCTAACTTGGAGTCCCCCAACATGGTCTTGGTGAAGGATGGTTAAGGCTCCTGCATCCTTGTGTCGTCCAACGCCCAGAGCGAGATGAGGTGAAGGACAAGGAGGGTAGTGATTCAGCCTGATGAAGCTAACATGATCCTTGAAGTAGTCACTTAAACTATTTGATGACAGTCCTAAGCTCAGTGCAATCAGCTCCAGAAGCTTGAATGCCAGTTTCTCCACTTCTCCTGCATAAGCCTGCGCTACCTCCCTGTTTTATCACAATAAAAATTCTGTTAAGATTATGTCATCATGCATAAATGTAACTTGACAGTTGATAAATGAGTGCACACCTTAATTCAGACGGATGATCGGGCCAACGATTAACGACTTGCTTTACTTCAGGTTCATCAGGTGAGACAGGGAAGACAGTATGATCTCTGGCAGTAAAGTCAAAAACCTGTTTCCAGTCTCTCACATTCTTGGTGTGTTCAGTATCATAGTATCCCAATGGACTGACTTCGTCCCTGCTCACCTTTCTCTTCTCTTCCGTGGATAAACTAAAGAATACCCGAGCAGCAAGATCGAGTTTTTCCAGTTTATCCAATGGTACACCATGATGTATCACTTGGAAGAAGCCCCATTTTTCACAGGCATCTCCAATCTCGGCCACAAGGCCAGCTATGTTTTTAACAGCTTGGGGCTCAGATAAGCGATCAAGAGAGCTAACAGATGAGAGATCAATGGTTGGGATACCGTCAGCTGCGGTTATTGTGGGTTTAGGCCTATGCTCAATGGCCTGGATGAAAGCAGGATCGACTTCTCCCATGGTCAAATTCTCGGAAACAGGTGATGAGACGAAAGATCAAAGGTGCAGGTGAACCGTAAAAGTACCAACACTCACAAGGACGTGCTTTATATTGTTGAAAAACTGCAAGATTAGGACTTACGAGTTACGAGTGTATCCGGAGGTTCATTGAACATGGACTATGTTTGAACATAGACAAATATTTGTAGTAAGATCATTCTTGGAGGTGACACCAAACACTTGTATCAATCTGGATACTCAACATTCATTCAACACGACAATTTGCTTCCTGAGCATAATTCGGACGGCCTTCAGGAATAGACACTGTAAAAATATACTGAAATGTCTACTGATGGCTTCTGTTTTCTATGACATCCTACTGCAACCTAACTAGGAGATGACGATGTCACCGTGGCTCATCTCAATATTGAACAGATTGAGGGGTAGGCCAAAATAAAAGCTCCTGCTGCTATGCGTCTATTTACAGATGACAGAAATCGTTGAAATGAAAGTAACATCTTTAGGCAGACGGCATGGAGGTGGACACAATGACAAAGCACAGGTATTGAAGGCCATCTTGGATCTTGCCAACAGCTGTAGTCTGATCAGCCTGGAGGTGCTCAGAATATGCGCTGGCTTTATCTTGTACTGACTTTTCTAGAGGAGGCTCAAGAGTATCCGCTGTTGTTAAGCCTTTGATGGCAGCAAGGTATGCTTCAGTGACGTCTGATATACCTGATCAATCAGAAGCATCTCTATAAACACTCATGTATGTATTAACCGTGGCGATCGAAGGGCAGGAAAAACAATTCAGAAGCATCACTATAACTACTCTAGTTGACATTAAAACAAAAGGCAAGCGCGAGGCTAGTGCAGGTCACCCGGCCATTGGCAATCATCATCGTGACATTCCACTAGCCCCATGCCGACAAAACCACCAAGGCAACCTTGCATGTCAGGTAAACCGGATGTCCATGGTAAAAGCAAGATCTTACCAGTAATAAAGCTGTTAGAAACAGCCTCCATGCTCTCTGACATTGACTGGGCTTTCATTCTGATAATTTTTGCTTTTTCATGAGAATCCTCAGGCCATTCGATTTTGATATTGTCCTCGTCATCATTTTCCCCCTGACTCTTGTTTGCAGTGGATATTATGGACTTCCCCAACAAAAACAGTTGAGACACAGCAAAACAGCAAATCTCTGACAGTCTCTGGGGAAATTCAAGTAGTATTATGGCGACTTGATTAGAGCTAAAATAAAGAGGCACACACTATTAAGACAAATCAAAAAAAGATGCAAGCTAGTCTCTTACATGAACCCCTTCGGAGTGTAAAGAATCCAGTCTACCAGCAGTCCTTTGGACAATGTCATTTGCAGCTAACCCAGATAAGGTGCTTGTGAAACTGAGAACATGGTGAACAGCAGACCAGCAGTAGAGTTACACAAACAATAGCATAAATGCATAATGAGTGTTGAGAAACATCTTTGCCTAAAAGTCGTGTCCCTAAAAATCTAAAATAATGCCAGAAAATAATCACCTTGCATGTTGCATCATAAGTTGAAAGCTATATTCACATCATAAGATACACACTATTATTATTGAGTTATCAAATAATCATATTTACAAAGACTCCACAATTCTATACAACATTAAGACTCCAAGACTACACATCAAGGGCAATACACAAAAAGGTCGTCCATTAAAGAATAAAAAACATTAGTTAATGATCAACAATTTGCTTGCAACTTCAGCGCAGTATTTAAATAATTAAATTTCAAATAATCACATAGCATATTGATCTCACAAAAAAACACACTTTAGTTAACCAAAATCTAATCGGCTCAAGGCTCCAACTCTAACTATCAGTGAACTTCAAGCATCATTTCTTTTAAGCCGGTCGATCAGGCGTTACGATAAATACAATAAAGTCCTCGAAGAGAGAGATGACAGACAAAAAATAAAACGGTTGGCCACTGGGTACTCCAAGAGTTAAGACTAGAATATTAAATCAGAATTAAGTCAGAACCTCATAAACATTACTTTCGCAGAGATAGAAATAATCATCTGAAATTACTTACCCAGCGGCCATGTCAGCAGCCTTAGTGACACTTGATTCATGTAAGTTTTTCATCTCAATGTCACTGCTTTCACCTCCAATTTCTGTTTTCTTACCTTTGTCTGACGCCACAATAGTTCCATCAGTTACAGAATTCAAATCAAGAATTTGCTGAACCTGTTTCAACATTCCGTCATATAAGGACTTTTGTTCAGATGACAACTTTGCTTTTCTACGGTTGAAGAGTAGAGTATAATGGCTAGCCAGCGCCTCCAGTTCCTGACAGCAAGAAACAGCTTTTCAAATCATAGGTTTATCTTCTAATTGAAAAAAGACACATTATGCATGATTACAAACCTCTAATTGTTCAGGGCCTCCATATATGTAAAAACACCGATCAAATGACATTTCTTCATGGTCCTCCTCACCTTGATGATCATCAGACTTCTTGTCAACCTCAATCCCAGTCTCTGAAATTAATAAATCCATGGTCTCCTTGCCAACATTTTCAAGAGCTTGAATCCCCTTATAAGTAAATGCTTTTCCAGTCTAACAATTAAGCACAATAACAGTTGAGGTAAAGTATCTGAGCAGTTTAAGAAACAGCATCAAAATATAGCATAACAGCTCTGACCTCTAACAAAGATGGTGCACCAGAACCAGCTGTGCCTCCATGTTGAACAGATTCGGCAATATTAGCAGCAGAATGCTCAAGCCTGCATAACATGACATGGCATGCTCATTATTATGAGCTTAAAACCTTCATTGATCTTCCAAAACATCTCGAAATCCCAAAGGAAACAAGGTACGTGTCTAAGAGAGTTCATACATTTCCACGATCTAAAAACAAGCACACAATTATCCAATAAACTTCTGAACCATTGTAAAACATATTAAAAGTTCAAATGATTTCTATTGCCCCGCCCCCAATAAGGATTGAACATTAAGAGGACCATGCTAACAGCAAGTCCAAGTCAAGCTTAAGCTCAAGCTTAAAAGATAAAGTTTGGGAGAACTACGTGCCTGCCACGAAGATTGTAGTCGAGGGAGGGGAAAGTGAACAACCACCTCTAGTTGGATGCAGGCAGTTGAGACAGGCTAGACCAATGCCTTTAAGGTAATGCAACAACACATTTGGACTCAATAAGTAAGGGAAACCTGGTTATATGGATGTGTAAACTAAATCGGGACTTATCATACATTCATATGTTTCTGACTGTCAATTGATCACTTAAGCAATTCTTCCAAATAACACGAATCAAAGCAGAAAAACTGTTGCCAGAGTACGTAGGTCGGGCTACAATCCACATTAAAACTTACTTTTGAATGAAGTCTGAACCACCTTTCAATGCACTTCCGAATGCTTTCCAAGCTCCCGAGGCAAAATTTTCCACCGAGTCATCAAAAACCTTCAAACCCTGCAAATGGGAAAGTGAACACCATGTGTCAAGACAAACAAGCACAAGAAACAAGAATACGCTAAATAATGTAGTTGGATTGCTGTATAAAATTTTCTGGTGTAGACTGTAGAGATGGCCAAGCATAACATACAAAGTATTCCTTTCATGATAATAATCAGTCATGTCAAACAAGAAATTGTGCAGAGAATATCAACAGCAGAACAAAGACCACGCAAGTATGCAACCAATGGCCAATCACACAGAAGACAAAAACCCACAACCAGGGAAAGTAAAGGAAAACAGCTTCTGAATTTCAATTTCATACAGGATCAATGACTTCAGGTAAGCACTCACGAAAACACGGCAAATCATCTACAAGCACCATATCCACACATAAGAGCGAGAGCTTAAAAGTCTGCTCGGATCATTCTTTCATAGTCTTACCTGGCTAAGCAAGGTATCTTCACTAGCATTTTCCAGCTTCTCCAGTGCAGATTTCCTCTTTTCGTCCTCATGTTCATCTTGTCCTTCTGTGGCAGAATGTTCGACTACATTTTCCTCCTTAGAAGGCTCTGATTCCTCAGTAACATTATCAATATCAGCAATATTCTTCGCAGCTGTTTGAGCAACAGCCACCGCCTGCAACCAACACCAATAGGATTTTGTGTAAAATGAACATAGATGGACAGAAAGAGACCTTTACTGGCATTACGTGAAGAATTTGAATATACATAAATGATCCCCAGCTATATATTATTCAAAAACAGAATCGTGTGTGTGTAAAACAGCAAACTTCGCATCACTACGCATCATGACAATGCCCAGAAGGTTCCTAGACATATGAGTCAACAGGGAACCAACCAACTCCTAGCCTCCTAGGTGTTTTTAATCCCCAGCTTCTATGGGCAATTATTTGTCTACCGTAGAACTCATGTAATATCACAGCTAATAGTCGCGTCTCCAATCATCCCATAAAAGAAAACAAACCGCGCAGCAATGTTGAAACCCAACTCAGCGTTCATTCATAATTAGTAAGAGTATAGCTCATGAATTAATGACAACAACCAGCAGGCGAAACTCGAGACAGACAAAATTGCGAAGGAAGCTAGAATAGTAAACCATTAATCAGAATCCAGAAACATACAATCAAGAAAAACGCGGTGACTATAATGGAAATGTATTTAGCGTCACCAATAAGTTAAGTGCTAAATATCATTCATAATTTTAGCTGGTCTTGAAGGCAGCACATCTGAGGAGACCTAATTTGCACTCATACTGGTAATTATGACTGATTTACCAAAATTAGATGGGGAGTAATTTATCAATAATTTCCACAGTGATGATTTCAGAAAGCATTCAAATAAATATTCAAACTAGTTCGCTTGATCGATTTAAGAAAAATACAAAGAAAATTATCAAACCAGAAACCCTAGGTATAACTTCTACAATAAGCAACAATATAAAAACAAATTGAAGAGAGAAGGAGAGTGTACATTCCGGGAGATCTCTTCGGCAGCTTTCTGGAGATCGGAAAGGTATGACAATGGAGAGAATCCCCACCCGCCCCACCCCCCGCCGCCGCCGCCGCCGCTGCTGCCGCTATCTGTCACCGGCTCCTCCGCCTCCATCGTCTTGGTGTTAATTGGCTGCTCCTCCATGTCCCAAGAATTCTAACCAACGAGTCCGGAAATGTATAAATTGTGATTTGTAGAACCAAATATTACGAGTATCTCATTTTCAGTTTGTTTTCGTGGTTGTCGATTCAAATGTGGACTTGTATTAGTGTATTACAATAAAATTGTGCATTTACAACTACGTATTGTTCCTCGGATATGATAAATATGAAAATACTAAAGCGGTAACGCCCTTTTCACTCTCTATGTCTCATAAAACATGTGATCGTAGCGGATCTAAAACTCAAAATCATATTTGAAATTATTGTCCGAACTTACTTGTTGTATAATGCTACCAAATCTATCTATTGCCCAAGCTACCTAGTAGTCTAGATTCTTCAACACGAGTTATTTCACAAAATACAATTTTGAGTCGTCTTATCTATATCTTGGGAGTTGTCTTGTTTAGAATAGTAATTTACCACATTATAAGCGTTGATACAATGATGACATTGTAGTTAGCCTAATCCAAGAGTATGAGTAGGAATGTTAAAGCTATAAAAGTTGAGAAATAGAGTAGATATAAAATGAAATACTGTATGTCACAAATCCCTCAACTTCATTCGCACTCAACAGATTCAAAGTAAAGTCGTTCTTGCTTAACTTACTCTGCCCCATTGAGATAGCAAAGCGTAGGGTTGAGTTTTGTCAACAAAGAGGGATTAATGTTGAATTAACATAATTACAATGCACATTTTCTTGTCACATTAATGTGCTCTCGGTGTATAATAATATATATATATATATATTTACGAGTATTTGCAAGTCAGATTGTAACCTTGAATTCTCAAAAATACAATATTGTGACAATATAAAACGCTAACAATACAATATATGTAGTAAAATTGGGTAATTAAATAATCAAAGAGATAAAATGACACCTTTAACAGTAGTAGATGATACAATATTGTTACGTATGGACTAATTAATATCCTGGAAACATGGGTGGAGGAGGTGATGAATATTGAAAGCCTAAATTTGGTGGAAGAATAACATCGGGGAAACTTGGAGGAGGAGGGGATGGAGTCGGGGGTGGTGGAGAATGGACTGGGGGAGGGGGAGAATGTACGGGAGGTGGTGGAGAATGGACCGGAGGCGGGGGAGAATGCACAGGGGGTGGAGGTGGTGGAGAGTAAACCGGAGATGGAGGAGGTGGAGAATGAACAGGGGGTGGGGGTGAGTAAACTGGTGGTGGTGGAGAGTGTACCGGAGGTGGTGGTGAATACACAGGTGGTGGAGGTGAGTGTACCGGGGGTGGGGGTGAATGTACCGGGGGTGGAGGTGAGTGTACCGGGGGTGGGGGTGGAGGGGAGGAGACTGGTGTAGGAGGAGGTGGAGATGCTTCTTTCAGTGGAGGTGGTTTATTTTCAGGTGATGGTGTTGGATTTGATGGTCTTATGGGAGATCTTTTATGATCATCTATTGGTGGCGGTGAAGATGGTCTAACCGGTGATCGTTTGTGATCATCTGTGGGAGGAGTAGATTGTTTAGGTTCCTCTTTTGGTTTTGGTTTTGGTTCATCCTCATCCTCCCCATCATGTTCATCCTCTTTTGGCTGCCTCGGTGAACTTGGTTGTCCGCATTTAACTTTATCACATTCAACGGTTGCTGTCATCATTGGTAGACATTCTTTCTGTGATCTTTGGTCAGCCTTGTTTGGCAGGCAATTCTTCTTATCTTCAATCTCAACATCTTTCCTCACGTTTGTGTCGCAATCTTTACCTATACCATTGAAGTAGTTACTTGATAATGTAAGTTCACTTAAAGCGGGTAGCTTACAAATATCATCTGCTACGAAACCAATGAACTTGTTGTCCGAAACATCCAAGGACTCCACTTTATCAAGGTTAGAGAAACACTTTGGGAGAGGGCCAACAAATGAGTTATCGGACAAATCTAGAACTGTTAAATTATGAAGCATGCCAATTTCTGCTGGCATACACCCGCCCAATTTGTTTCCCTTGAAAGCAATTTGTTCTATCGTCGACATCTTGCCAATGGTCTTTGGGATGCAACCAGTAAACTTGTTGTTTGCCAAAACCAAAAGTGACACTGTTGAGTTTCCAATGGTTTCCGGGATTGTTGACTCAAATCTGTTATCGTTCAATAACAATGCATCATAATGCTTGTTGAAAACGTCAGGGGGCAAAGGACCCTCGAAATTGTTGAATCTCAAGTCCAAATACTTAAGTTCCTTCATCTCGAATACGACATTTGGAAAAGACCCCACAAAGCGGTTGTTGCTTAAATCAAATTCAAACATTAACTTAAGCTTGCCAAAACTATTGGGAACAATCCCACAAAACCTATTGGAGTTAATGTGAAAAAGACCCAAGTCTGTCATGAGACCCAACTCCACGGGAAGGTAACCTGCTATGTCCTTGTGGTTTAGGTCAATACCCGAGACCACTGTGACCTTCTCATCATCAACGGCTGGAGAACAAAAAATCCCGTTGTATTCACAGACATTTGGCCCATCCCAATTTTTTGTTGCACCGGAAGGGTCAGAGTATATAGCAGACTTCCATGCTTTGAGGGCGATGTAAGCCTTACGAAGTCTTGTGTTGTCAAACTTGAAGGGTACATCAACCTTCTGGTCGTAATCGTCAGGGAGATCATGACCATTTTCATTTAGTGTATGAAGTTGACGACGAGTGAGAAGTAAAGCCTCTTCATCTGTTAATGAATATGATGAAAGGAAATTTGAAACAATACAAATTACGAGCAATAGACAATAGCCTATTGGTTGCAATGAAAAGGAAATTGTTTCTGCCATTGAGGGCCGTAATGAGGCACCTTTGAGGCAATTGATGTTAATATGGAGGTAGGAAAAAAGAAGTTGCTTTTTAGGCATTAACATTTGCCCTTTTTTTTGCCGCAAATTAAGCTTTTTCTCCCATACTCCTTTCATTTTGGAGGTAAATGGTTATCTTAGGCATGCACACACTTATTGGGTTAAATATAAAATTTACTAAAATTGACCATTGTCTTTTGTTTAATGAAACAAAGTTTACGATGTTCAACGAATTATGCCTAATTATATAAAATTGGTTTTTTTTCCCCAGGGACAAACATGATTATTAGAAAAACACTATCAAATATAAAGTTATTTTGTAAAGTTGAGCGACAATGAACTATGCCAGTTTAGTTATTAATCAACAAAGCCATAATCCACTTATATGATGTAACTATCATTCAAACAATCATTATATAATATCTTTATCATTTCATAAACATTGAAAATCAAAGTAGTTTAACGAAGAATATACAAGTTTTATGTGTGACCAAGTTAAAAACAATTTATTAACACAATTTTAGCGGGCGAAATGTAAATTAAATCTCGGACACACACAATGATGATCCTTGAAGATGGTTAATAAAGTTGATAGAAGTTAACAATTTACAATCGATAAATAAACACGCTAATCAATATCACACACGTTAATTTAACTAAGACAAAAATGCATGCTTTCACGATACTTAATAAAAACATGCATATCAAATCTTGAACTTGTTTATTAGTTGAATCTAGTGTATGAGTACGTATATGATCGACCTTGAATGTGATTCATTTCTACTTGCAAAGTTTGTTTTGTTTTGTTATGTTGTACTTGCAGCATGAGGTTACTATAGACATAGTAGCGCGCGAGTGCGTGGCAACAACGACCACTGCAGCTGCAGCTTATAAATATCGTCATAATCATTATATATATATAAAGAGAAACCAAGTTACATAAAGGCCCATGAAGAAAGGTTGACGAAAGCCCAAGTGAGAGGGGCAAAAAGGTAAAAGAGAAGTGAGAAAGAAGGGCATTATAAATCCAGAGGACTTGTATAAACACCTCCAACTCCATTCAGACCTCTCATTCGCAATCGCAGCAACAAACAAATCCTTTTCTTCTCCTTCTTGTTCTTCGATATAAAGCGTGAACAAATCCTTGAAATTCCTACTCATTTATATAAACTCTCTAATTTTCAAATCTTCGCGCTACATACAAATCTTCTTGTTATAAATTAAGCTTTTTTTCTTTTCTTCTAAACCCTAACTTTTGTAATTCCATCTCAGGTACTAATTTGTATTAATTAAATCCTTAGATCTTGCTTTGTTTTTCATTTTGATCCACCCTTTCTTCACCCTACTCTCCTTATTCTTCGATTTCGTATAATTTTTCCCCCAATTTAACCTAATATTCCCCCCATCGTCGCATCTGGATCTAGCTTGTTTCTTCCAGATTCCCCCAATTAATTTCCATTTCATTATGATTTATTCACTGATTATGGGGTTTCCCCACTATTTTTTATTTTGATTTTGATTTTGATTGGCAAATTGTCGGCCATTATAACAATAAAAAAGGAATAATTTTTATTTAATCCACCGGCCATTTCTGCAAAACCCCTCTTTTTTGTAATTTGTATTTGTATGTGTATAGTGAAAAATACACAGATGAGGAACTTTTTGTATAGGATTATTATGTAAAGAAAACATATTATTATGGTGTTATATTGTTGTTGAATGTAATGCAAAATGAATAATTTAATAATAAAAGAATAGCATGTTGTGGGATCTATCTTTGAGTATATTTGATATATTGTAGATGATATATTGTGTAGTAGTAGAGTAATGTTGAAGAATGAATGAATGAATGAATGGTTGGTTGGTTGGTTAATTTACATTGATAAAATCCAAACAGGTTGAGCCCCAAGGCAGGCTCGTCCTAAGTTAAAAGGGACGATTCAGCGGCGAATCAATAATAGTATTAGTAGATGGCAGAACAAGGGTTGGAAGGTAGCCAGCCAGTTGATTTGTCTAAGCATCCTTCTGGTATCGTCCCTACTCTCCAGTAAGTCTCGCCACCACTTTTGTGTACCTTCTACATTGACGATTCTTTGTGTAATGACTTATCATCTGGACACTAGTAGTACCAAAACCAACAATCAATTGGGATTCTTTTTAGCATGCCTAATTTTTGAATTTTGACATGCTCTTGTGTTGGTCTTTTTAACAAGTGAGATACGATATATGTTTGACATACTGGCTGTTGTAGCTTCCCACGCTCTCAAAATATACTTTCTTTAGGTTCAATCTTTCAGTGTATATCAAGGAATTTCAATTTGTAGGATACACAAAAGGTGAAGTAGGTATCAGTGTGATTATAATGTTTCCATTGTGATTCCTTGTGTCTCATCATAGGAACATTGTTTCAACTGTAAACTTGGACTGCAAGTTGGACCTCAAAGCCATTGCACTACAGGCTCGTAATGCAGAATACAATCCAAAGGTGTGAATTTTGAAGGAGTACTCAGTAATTGTTGCTGTAATTTGTTATTTAAGGCGATGTGCTGTCTTTATGGTATTATTACTCAAGGTTCGTTGTTATGCTTATCCCACAGCGTTTTGCTGCCGTAATTATGAGGATCAGGGAGCCCAAGACCACTGCCTTAATTTTTGCTTCTGGTAAAATGGTAAGCCTTTTATCTGATTCTCGGTTGAAGGAGTTTTAACACTCAGTGTTCAGGAGTGAACTAATTATATAGGACTACCTGGCTGTTCTCTTGTCCACTTTTCACGTCCCTTTCTAATGTCAACAAGGGTTTGGTTTTAATCATCATTAATGGCTTTGTGATAAATGTTAGTTTTTTTGACGATTTTCTGCCTTGTGTAGGTGTGCACTGGAGCAAAAAGTGAGAATCAGTCAAAACTAGCAGCTCGTAAGGTTAGTTGTTGTTTCTGTTTTGGTTGCGGGTTAATTTTGGTTCTTTAATGCTTGGAATCCTCACAGCCTGTTTTCATTTCAGTATGCTCGAATTATTCAGAAGCTGGGGTTCCCTGCCAAATTTAAGGTATCTGTTCATTTATTTCTGCCTGAGTTATCTGCTTTGCTGTTTTCATTTTCCCCCCTGCTCTGTATAGCAAACACGCAGGTTATCATTGTGTGATGAGGAAATCTTAACTTGTTCATTATTTCCATCTTGTAGGATTTTAAAATCCAGAATATCGTGGGATCTTGTGATGTTAAGTTTCCCATCAGACTGGAGGGGCTTGCCTACTCCCACGGTGCCTTTTCTAGTGTAAGTAACAATCATCTTTCTCTTTCGTTGACCTTTCCTCCGCCAAGTATCTTGCTTTGGGTCGCTCTCTGTGTTTGTATGTTCGTGTCTGTTTACCAGCTTCCCCAGTTGGGTTAGTTGTCAGCTATATTGTGTAGGTGACAGGGAACTTGTATATATTCTCAACAATGAAGCTTCCTTGTGTCTGAGTTGGCATGATCTATCCATTCATTGTTTGAACTTTCTTATCTGGGTGCTGTGAGGGGTTGCTAATTCGTGATGAATCTTAAGTGGTGCTTTGTATAAGCACGTAAAGTGCCGTTTGGATGCTAAATGACGGCCACAATCACCATGTTTGCTGTGCTTAGTGTGTTGGTTTTGTGATTCTTATTGTTGCATCTTCTTGTCTATTGTAAGGCTGGAAATATTGGGTGTGATATTTCGATGGTATAATTTGAGTAACAGCTCTCTTTTGGTTCTTGATTTACAGTATGAACCAGAACTTTTTCCTGGACTGATCTATCGTATGAAACAACCGAAAATTGTGTTGCTTATATTCGTGTCAGGAAAGATTGTTCTTACTGGAGCTAAGGTGCGATTATCTCCTTACATATATCCATTCTGTATACTGAAAGGGTTCTTATGCACCTCTCTCAACGGACAGTTTTGTTTGTAATGCCTTCTGCAGGTGAGAGAGGAGACCTACCTTGCCTTTGAAAATATATATCCAGTGCTGAATGAGTTCAGGAAAAGCCAGCAATGGTACAGACATCTTTATCTTGCTCAATATTTTTTTTTTTTTAAAAGAAAATACCGAATGGTTCTACTAGCAACAGATCGGATTATTTTTTACTGTTTTCACTAATGTAGTTTGGTTGTGTTGGTGGCAGATTTGATCGAGCTGCAAGTACAAAGCTCTGTAGGAGTATAAAAGCCTTTCATCGGATGAACTGTAAATAGATGAAAGCGTATGGCGCCTGGTTTCAGTGGAATGGATTGGAAGATACATATATTCATAAAAGATCATGTGGCTGCTGGTGTCAAAACTTCCCCCCCCCCCCCCCCTCCCCTGGACGATGTAGAACACTGAAATTCTGACAATAACAGCAAGAACTAGTATCCAAAAGTTTTGATGAAATTCTCGTTTGTTGCTCGCTCTTGTCGAATCTCTGTGCGTCAACATTTGCTCATCTAGTTTTTTGTGTGTTACTGTTGGTTGGTCGAATTGAGAACAAAATTAATCGTGGCTGTACATTATAATTGGATATTCCATCATCACATTATGTCTGATATTGCAATGAGATCTGTATATCGCACAATCAAGAAACTGAATCTCCACGAGTCACTCATTGTATAGTAAAAAAAAAAAAAAACCAAAAACTTGTTTTGATATTACGCTAGCAAAATCGAAAGCGGCTGATATATACAGGGGGCAACAAAGGGCTTGGTTACGGAAACAAAAAGGGTTGAGGTTCAGTCAGTTTCGTGGTCAGGAGCAGGGGAGTACCAGGCAGGATGAGTGCCCCTGAGCCTGAGAAGCCTGGTGAAAGCCGAATCAGGCATCATTCCTTTCTCCTCCTCTTCTAATTCCTCGGCGGTCTTGGGCAGGCCGTCTGGTACGTGCATATGTACCTGTGTGGCCTTGTCTTGCTCTTGTTTGGATTTCTTTGCTGCATCAGATCCTGCCTTGTTTGCTTTGTGAATGGCCGCAACACCGTGGACGCACCCTATCAGTGACTTGACACCCCCTGCTTCTATTATAAGCCTCTCCAATTCTTCCTTACTGTACTCTTTCTGCCAATCCCACGAAAAAAAAAAAACCAATCAGAATTTCAACTTTTAAACAACATGGCTATGTAAACAGAAACAAAAGTCCAAAGAAATCCTTACTTCTAGCTCTTTGAGCTCGAAATATGCCTGCCAGCAGTCGTACGAGTTTTCGCCGTCAAGCACCGTGCAGTAATCTGCAATGATGATTCATGTTAGCCGAGTCATAATCATTTTGCGAACAGGCGAAATAATAATAACGAAGAGTTAACTTTACCGGCAAGCTGGTTTTCGGACTTCTGGATCAAAGGAGGGTCTTTGAAAGCACGGTCGAACTTGGTTCTGCTAAAAGGCTCCAACTTTGGGATCTTGTAGTCATGGCTTTTAGATGCACAAGTGATGGTTGAACTCAACATTTTAGGAGAAGAAGAAGAAGAAGATTTGAGGCCATTAACAGTAGCACTAACATCATGGGCCTCTAAGAACAAAGCAGATGTGCTGATTCCAACTGACATATCTTTCTCTACAATTTTTCTTCTTTGTTTTACAGGAAGGATGTAAACTTTAAATGAATTTTGGATATGAAGAAGTAATTGAGATTAATGATGATGATGATGATGATGAGAGAGGAGATTATAATAAAGGGTGCAGGAGGGGAGCACTTTATGGATAAGCTTAACTGATATTTTTATTTGATATTTATGGATGGATCTTGTCTAACGCCGCATTACAGTTTTACCTCCAAGGTGTCACCGTCACGTCATCTCAAACTGTGGGCTGCGCACTTTGTGTTGGTAGGGGTCACTGCTTCCCCAAAATATCCATCCACCTGACTCAAAAGTCCAATTACTCGGTACTTGGGCTAAACTCGCTTCATCCCCTCTTTTAACTTGATGCTTTTGTTTTGTTGTTTTCAGCAAAAACTAATACCCTTAAGCCTTAGCTAATAGCTATGCCTGTAAGAGTATCCGATTTCATGGTGCTTAAATATCGAAAGTTAGATATGATTGCCTTATATGCCTCATCTTTTATAGACACGCCTAATTTTATGTATCGACAAAAAAAGAAAGAAAGAAGAAATCATCCAAATATATTTCCAACACATGTTATTCGTACTTTGAATCCCCAAATTACAAATCTCATCTTTGAGTTTGAGTACCATGTTTATATCATGAAGTCGTTAAATCCAAAGGCCCAACTGATAAAGAATCTTTACCGGTAAAAAAAAGAAAAAAAAAGAAAAAAGGACGAAAAAGGGATAGGGAATTAGACAAGCTCATGAATCTGCCGGTAAAACAAGAAACGACAAAATAACCTGAAAACAGGAGTTACCCAGAAATTGGCCCCCCTGGCCCTTTGTAAATTCTGCGTCCGACGAAGACACAAAACGCAACGCATCTAAGTCTGGAATGTTTCCTTTCCATTATTACAGCTGCTTTACGATTCCCTCTTTGACTTTATTTTCTTTCTCCGGCAATTATCCAAACCCTAACTTTTCGCGGAGCTCCGAATGATTGGATCCAATTTGTATTTGTATTTGTATAGCTCAATTTCAGAATTCCTATTGAATTTCTATTGAATTTAGGGTTTCGTCGCAATGGGGAAGATGGAAACCATAAGTGATCTTATCGAAGAAGCTAAAGTTCGGTTCTTGTGGTGGGCGATTTGTATCTTCTCCGTTACTTACTTCTTATCACGTAAGTTTCTTTCTTTCTTTCTTTCGATGCCTCAATAATTTGGTTACCTTTTTTTTGGGTGGAATTATTGTGCTTCTGATTGCTAAATTCTGTTTTTTTTTTTTTTTTTTTCTCGGGATATTGTCACACACAATTGTATTGTATGGCTCCATAGCTTATAAATTTATTTATCAGAACATTGAAATTAGTTCAGATGGCATGGTTATTGGTTAGAATTTAGTTGCAAATTGCAATCATATACGATACAAACCGTTGTCAAGCCATTTATTCGCGCAGAATTTTACCAATTAGGTTTGTTAGTGTGATCACCATTGCATATACCTAGAGTAGAAGTATGTGAATGTTAGCTGAGCCCTTTAACTTGGAAGCTTCCAAAACAATCACCATGAAACCTTTGAATTCTCAGCCCATCCCATCCCATCTTTAAGACAACGAGGAAACCCAAGGTGGGAATCTAATTTGATTGCATAGATTAATGTAGTTTCATCAGCAAGTTGTGGAGTGCCCCTGCTTGGATGCTGCAGTTGTGGCCCTGAAGACATCATGTTAACAACATTTATGATAAAATGGGATGGTGGAATTTTAGATACATGCATTGTCACAGTGTTACGTGTTTGTGTGTGTAGTTAGAGTTGATTAGTCGACGTATGCTATTGGAGATTTGGAGGATGACTGATCTCCGAAATTTTTTGCTGCTGCAATGGGCTTGAGCCAGGTTGAACCCTTCCGTGAAGTTGGTACAACCATGGTCTGCGGAATCATAGCCTATTATAAAGCAGCATTATGTTACTGCAATCTTTTTGCTACTTATTTTAGATTACGCATAGTGTGTGTGAATACCTCTTCAAATCATCTTATAATTTTAAAAAAATGGGTCCAAATTTCATGCAGACACCAGCAAGTCAATGTGGATGAATGTGCCAATTGCGATCGTGATCGCTTTGGTTTTGCGTTATCTGGCTAACGAGGTAGATTTTAGATGGAAGGTTGCACCAAACAAAAAACACACGTTCCTCTCTTATTTGGAGAAAAAGCAAATCTCTGTGAATGATACTCGTCTCTCTACAGTTCCTCCTGCTCCTAAGTGGAGGAGGAAGTTTGATTCACCTGTTGTAGAGGCTGCAGTTGAGGACTTTGTTGATAAAATTATTCAAGATTTTGTTACAGACTTGTGGTACTCTGATATAACACCTGACAAAGATGCCCCTGATCTCATGCGTGCCATTATATTGGAAGCCCTTGGAGAAGTTGCAGGAAGGGTGAAGGAAGTGAACCTTGTTGATTTACTTACACGGTAAGTATTTTGCTTTTTAGTTCCTCTTTTAAAGTTGGAATGTTATTATTGCGGCTGATTGAGTTGATGCCTCATAAGTAATGAAACCACGTGTAATGTGTCAGGAATACAGTTGATTTAATAGGTGATCATCTGGAATTGTTTCGAAAAACCCAAGCTTCTATTGGTGTTGATGTTATGGTTACTCTGTCCTCTGAAGAGAGGGATGAAAGATTAAAACATCATCTTATGGCTTCTAAAGCTCTCCATCCAGCACTGATATCTTCAGAGAGTGAGTACAAGGTCTGACCAGTCTTTCTTCTCCACTTTAGGGATATGTACAACACCTTTGTGTTTTGTTTTGTACTCTTTAGTTCCTTGGTTAATTTTTAACGTGTTGCCTACACCTCACAGTTTCTTCAGCGGCTTGTGGCTGGATTGCTTGGTGTAGTTCTGAGGCCGAAAGAAGCACAATGCCCCCTTGTTCGGTGTATTGCTCGAGAGTTTGTAACTTGCTTAGTAATACAACCTATAATGAATCTTGTAACTCCAACGTGAGTCAGTTTCTCTTAAATTACCGCAACTGCATCTTATCATATCTAACTTGAGATTGCATCGAATTGCCTAAAGTAATGTTTTTCCTTGTCTTATATTATGTATATATGCTGCATTGATAATTTAAAAGGAAACTTAGAAGAAAAGCATAGGTATTCTAACGTGGATTCCTTTAATATGTGCTACTCTGTACATTCCTACAAGTGAGGAGCTCTTGCTGAGCATTTGCACCAAGTTATTTCAGCACCGAAGCCAATTCACTGCTGGTCATTTTGTTTGCAGAAATTGTATAGGTTTGGATATACCCTGAAGTATTGTATTTGTGTAGAAAATGTCTCTATTTGGATAGTTGTCTTAGTCTGTTAGTTCTTGTATACGTGCTTAATAGCTATTCAATAGCATTAGTTCTTTCCAAAAGCCCAACAAGCCTCCTGTCCTGCCTATATCTGTGATGCTTACTGTTAGGTCACCTGTTACCTTTAAGAAAGCAGCTGTTGGTAGTGTATTACTGTTACAACATTTTTTATTTGTAATCGATTACTTAAGCCTTTTCCAATAATTTGCGCCCTATGGAGATCAGTCTCAACAAGTGTTGCTGCTCCATTATTGAATCTATGCCTGTTCCAATAATTAGCGTCTTTTGGGGGTAAGGCGTGGTTGTTGTTTGACTGTCTCTAATCTGATATGGAGTGGCCTTTGTAGTATTACTATATTGTTATGGCTGTGTGTCAGCTCACTCCGCTGTCTTATATATTTGAAGTTAGCTTATGTATTCTTACCCACTATTTGGTATTTCAGGTATATCAATCAGTTGTTTGAGTTTGTTCTTCTTCACATTAAAGAGTTTCTAGCTGGATCAGATGGTGACGATCATTCATCAAAGGCAGATCATGACCCCTCTGTGTCTGAGGGAAGCTTAGGAAGTGGTGAAGCTGCAATCGTGAGACATAAGAACTTTGGAAAACAAGAACCTGATATGCCGCTGGCTGGAAAGGCTGACCAGAGGATAGTAGCATTGGAGGCTTCGCTACCTTTTTCTGGCAATGTATACCATGTTGAATCCATGCAGCCTAAAGTTGCTGACTGGGCCAGAGTGCTGGATGCTGCAACTCAGCGAAGAACTGAAGTCCTGGCTCCTGAGAATCTTGAGAATATGTGGGCTATTGGTAGACATTATAAGGATAAAATCAATAAATCCGCAAAAGGGCAAGCTCATCATGAACCTAATAAGAAAGTGATCCTGGAACCGCTACCTGGTTCAAGTGTTATTGATGATAGTAAACATGGTAACAACAAAAAGCTGAAAGTGTCCCATAATGAAGCAATTGATTCTGCTTCAAGCATGTCTATTGTTAATCAAGTAGGTGATGGTAATAAAAGTAGGCTTAAGAGATCTAGTAGTACTTCTGATTTGAAAGTTAAACCCGAGGATGCTGGTGAAAGCCAAGGGCTTCTGGTTTCAGAGGACTTTTACAGTCCTGATTTTGGTAGGCAGACCGAAGTGCAGAACTCAAATGAAGTTCCTAGGTCAATGATCCAGGCTCAAGGTTCACAGTTTCCAAAGCTTCGGTGTCGGGTAGTTCTCTCTCTCTGTTTTTTTCCCTGTGTGCTCACGCGCGTGTGAAACTATTAATGTCAAAGCTTATTCCTGTGGTTCTCTTGAGTGTATTGATGATTTTATTCGCATGGGGATAATTAACTTGGCAGGTCATTGGGGCTTACTTTGAAAAAATTGGATCCAAGTCTTTTGCAGTGTATTCAATTGCGGTCACTGATGCACAGAATAGCACATGGTTTGTGAAAAGAAGGTGCGCATTGATAAGTCATTCTGATTTGACCTTTAGATGGAATTCTTTGTTTGATAGCTGCTAATTGCTCGTTGTCTATCTTGGCGTTGGGGAAAGTTTTTAGTCTGCCAACGCTGATCTTCTTCTTCTTCCTGTCCCCCATCGTCTGCTCCCTGAATTATACTGTTTTTCTTACTTCCTAAGATGACCTTTATTTAAAAAGAAGTTATTAACCAGCAATCATTGTTCCCTTCTGGGGGATTGTGTGCAGATATAGGAACTTTGAGAGATTGCATCGACAGCTTAAGGATATTCCCAATTATAACCTTCATCTGCCCCCCAAAAGGATATTTTCATCCAGCACTGAAGATGCTTTCGTGCATCAGCGCTGTATCCATCTTGACAAATATCTACAGGTGTGTCTCTGTCTAAATTCATCAGTTCACCTTTCTCGGTCATTTTCCCAACCTAGATTGATTTGACATCTCTCATTCATTGTATATTTGTATGTTAGGATCTGTTATCTATAGCTAATGTTGCCGAGCAGCACGAAGTTTGGGATTTTCTCAGTGCTTCCTCAAAAGTAAGTTTGTCAGATGCATAAAACTTAAATTTTTTGAACAGATTATTTGGCTGGCATCTAATGATTTTCTCCGTTTAACTTGTTTGTTTCAAGAGCTACTCCTTTGGAAAGTCAGCATCAGTAATGAAAACACTTGCAGGTATGACCTACATTATATAACTTGTTTTGCTATTAGATATGCAGGTATCATATCCAAGCTGATTTAAATTTTTTCTTTGTCCCGAGGTTGAGCTCATAATTTTATGTGCTTGCTCTTGGTACTGTACTGATTCATCTTCATGCAGCAGAATAGGCCATTCCATAGTATTAACCATAAGGTGGTTTTATATATATTTGAACTGTTTTTTTTTCGTGTGTGTGTGTACGTGTGGAGGGGGGGGGGAGGCGTTCTTGCTTGACATTGTTGGTATACTTGTTAGACTGTGTGTAGCACCCTGTTCTTGTCTACAAAATTTCACTAGACTATTCAACTTGTATATTAAGATGATAATGAGTATGTTGTAAAATGTGTCACAGTCAATGTAGATGATGCTGTTGATGATATTGTGAGGCAGTTTAAAGGGGTTTCCGATGGCTTTGTGCGCAAGGTTGTTGGTTCATCTTCTATGAATTATGGACCTGCCGCACCTGTACCAACCAGAAACTTATCCCTGAATGACTTTGATTTCAAGACGAATACAGCACTGGATGCTTCACTGGAAACAAGTATGAGTGTGTCCGATAATGAGGAGGGTGATGTTGAAAGTCATGATATTGTTGCAGATTCTGATGTCAAAGAGAATGGATGGCATTCAGATAATGAATTGAAGCTAAAGAGGTTGCGAGCAAGGGTTGTCAGAGAAACAGGAGACCGTGCACACTCATATTCTGAAAAGAGCCAGCCCTTACAGATGAAATCTGACATGACTGGAATGGAAGGCGTGCCAGTTCTGCCTTCCCCTATTGACGACCCTGTTGGAGTACCTCCAGAGGTATCATTCTTTCTAGAGTGAAGATGTAGTCTATGTTCCCATCTTTGAATGACATTAGGTCTTAGCTTTCTGTTTCACATTATTATCCTTCTTTACTGATGTTATGCCACCTCTCCGGGCATTGAGAATGCAAGAATGCTAAAGAGAGAATCAACTTGTTTAGGTTCTTATTGTCGTCAGCTTGTTTAGGTTCTTATTATCGCCAGCTTTGTTAGGCTCTTATTGTCGTCGTTTTATGTTGCAGTGGACTCCACCTAATGTGAGTGTGCCTGTGTTGAACTTGGTCGACAAGGTATTTCAGCTTAACAGGCGAGGGTGGATAAGGTAAAATGCTCATCTTTTGCAACTTTGTCAAGATGTCCCCTCACATTTTCTGTGCCTACTACGCGATGGAGAGCAACTAAATTAATTTCTCCCACTGGTTCCCCTACATACTTTCTAGTATGCAGATTTCTTTGTGAAGTTTGTAGCTTTGATTGCAAACGGTTTGATGATTAACTACCTTGGCTTTCTAGTAGATCTTATATTATTGTGAACCATCTAGGTTTGTGAAGGTGCCTATTTGATTAAGGCTTTAAGGGTCTGATAGGAGAGCCTTATATAGGAGCATTGTACCTTGTTAGAAGCAATGTGTTTCTGGTTTGGTTTTTGTAGATTTTACAGTGTCTTTCTGTTCCACTGTAATCATCAACTGGAGGCGTGCAGTTGCACTGACTCTGTTATGCGTGAGGATAATTTGGGTTACTGTGTGGTTTGAAGCATAAACATTCTTGTGATGCATTTAGTTTTGGGTGATGTTTACTAAGGTCTTGAAATTGTTACTAAATTTTCACATATAGAGTACCCTCCGCCGTTGCACTTCTGCCTATGGAAGTACGGTACTATGTTTTTCTGATGCTGTTTTGATATTGCCACAGGCGGCAAGTTTTTTGGATCTCAAAGCAAATATTGCAGATAGTCATGGAAGATGCAGTTGATGACTGGCTACTCGGGCAGATTAATTGGCTGCGCAGAGAGGATGTCGTTGCTGAAGGAATTCACTGGGTTAAAGACGTAAGTATTTGAAGCCTTTTAATTCTTTTGAATTAGTGATCGTTTGGCCCTCATTTCCATGGAGATTCTATTCTAAAGGAATTTCCTTTTCTTTGGGTTGTTTGGATGACCCTTTTTATCCAAAGTTGCCCTATGAAGAATAGGAATTAACTTACCTCTCTCCCCCCATGGTCATTCACAATTCCTATGGTGTGAAACACCAGATTTTACTTTTTTTGCCCACTAATTGATTCTCTTATTTGTTATTCCTATCTTACTTATCAAAAAAAAAAAAATAAAAAAAAATAAATAGAGGGGTACACTAGTCATTTGAATAATTATCATGGGATTTTTACCAGTGTATCCAAACTTATGGGAATTGAATTCCATGGCATTTGAAATTCCTAGATGGTAGCCAAATGCTACAAGACAAAATCCCGGCATTTTACCATAGGAATTCAATTCATGGGAAATTTTACTTCCCGTGGTAATTCAATTCCCATGTTATCCAAACAAGCACTTAGTATATAAGCTCGATTCCTCCTTAGCTTGCCGTTGGTGGGAGCCATTGAGACACTAGGGTAATGTTGGCGGTATTGTAGCATGCCCTGATTCTACTTTTCATTGTGTCCCACTGTTTTGTGTCTGTAAGCTGTAGATATGAATAATATATGATGCATCTTTGTTTAAACATAGTTCATCCAGCCTTTGTAATCTTATAGGCGAATTATTTTTGAACCCTCAGGTAGGCCCTTCTTTGTGATATTTAGATTTTTTGTTTCTTTGATCAATTGGTCTGAGCATTATGTTCTGACTAGCTTTGGGCTATGGCTATGAGTGTGTTGTTGAGGGGCACCCTCTGTCAGAACTCAGATTACTGAATCAAGACTAACTTTTGTTCTTCTGTCCTCCTGAACTTTTATATCCAATCATCCAATGTCTCGCGGTGTGTGGGATTTTCACATACTTGTATGTTCACCAGATTCTGTGGCCAGATGGTAAATTTTTTCTCAAGCTTGAGATCACTGGGGGTGGATTGGATGAAATGGACTCGAAGTCTTTTCAAGCAACACCTCGTGCATCAAGGAACAAGGCTTCGCAATCTGGTTCATTTGAAATGGAGCTTGAGGCTATTCGAAGAGCTAGCTATGTGAAGCATATGCTTTTCAGTAAGTTCCTCTAATTGCTTGTAAATCATATGAGCTTCAGTTTTGTAGCTACTAAATTCTGACTCACAATTGGTTCTCAGAAGTTGTCATGGTTTTGCTTTATACACTGTTGTCGTTAATTTTTTCTTTAATTTTGGCGGTTTATTATTTCTCTGGTCTTACCCTTGTTTGTCTCGGTCTTTTGACCAGTTTGTCAGTTTACCTCCTGAAATTAGTTTCTATTGACGGTTCATGCTTTGACTAAATTACCTGCGTATGAGAGTGTGCCTTCTTTCACTGTATCTTTATATCTGTATATTGAGATCATTGTTAATTTGCTATCATGGATGATTTGTTTGGGTAAAGTCTTTTCCTCACATGTTGTCTAGACAGCATGATACTAGATCTGGCTGTCTATAGTTTTGTGATCTCTGATGTAAGGGTGAAGTAAAGAAGGCAGTGTATTAATTTCTTTGTCCTATTTAACCAGATGGAGCTCCAGCACCCTTGGTCAGTTTAGTTGGTCAAAAGCAGTACAAGCGTTGTGCACGGGACCTATATTATTTTCTTCAGGTAATCTCTTAAAAATGCAGACATTCTGTGTAGTTGCACTTGGTCAACTGAGTTTAAGAATTACGATGCAGCTTCTAAAGAGATTTTACTTCACTTTTGCAGTCTTCGATATGTCTGAAACAAGTTGCTTATTCTGTCTTGGAGCTCTTGCTTGTGTCGATCTTCCCTGAGTTGAAGGATCTTGTGACCGATATTCATCAGAAGACTGAAGCTCAGCCTGTCTGACAATTGATCTGGTCTAGTTTGTCACTTTGGATCATGTTTCGTCTGAAAACAATGCCTTTTGCTGGGGGAAGATGGCCTATGACATTTTGTTTGAGGTGCCGACTGCTGATTCATTCTTGTGGATGTGGGAAGCGTCATATTTGGTCCTGCACTGGAGGTGGTCCTTTATTGGATGTGGGGCTGCTGAATGACCAAGTATTTTAGGGAAGGCAATCCCGATCAGGCCTCATCCGGTGTGCAAAGAGAGAACAAACAAATGTGGCAAGCACTCAGCCGGGAATGGTCTTGAGCTGTTGGCTTCAGTTTTGGAAGAAGGGGTGGGAATGGGGTGCTGGTGTGTGTAACTGTATAGAAAGTGTACAGGTTTTGTATAGTTCCTGTTCGCTGCGTATTCTATTCTGAAGCCTTATCACATGGTCTTTGTATCACCTGTAAATTTGTAACTAAACACTGAGTTCATGTTTGGTTGAGTGATTACATTAATTCTTTGTAAAGTAATACTGTAGAAGAGGGGAATGAAGATTGAAGAAGGGCAAGTGGAGCTGTAGAGGAGTGTATTATTTATTCATCACAATTCTTGTTTTAAGCTCAGTCTAGCTAATTAACGACATACTCGTATTAGCGAGTAGCCGAGTATGAATACAGAGTTGTTGATGAGGCTGAGCTGAAAAGTCAGGCCTGAGCTCAGCTATTTCAAACTTAGGGCTGGTTCTGGCCGGTCGCTGCATTTTGCTCTCAATTACCGGAAATTTCCTGAATGATGATTGAACGTCCTATATACCATTCTTACTCCGTATCTTGTAGTTGTATTGATTGAGACAGATGGTACAAATACCCAATACATTTGGAAGTAGAATTTGTGTTTCATGCCGAAGGAAAATATAAAGTTGGTTCTATAAATGTGGTGCCGTGAAAGTCAACGATCTTGATTAACATACTTAATTACTAACCACCTAACATAATGCACTGAATATTTAATGCAAATGGAATTAGCGATAATATGCAGTAACGAAAATCAACAAAAGATTTCAAAATTTAAACCCAAAAAATTACATTTCCCTCCAACCGTTTGAGTAAAAACAATTTGCGAGGGAAAATTGAGGCGCCAAAAAACATCCCAAAAACAACTCTGACACACACAGTACAAGCATTCCTATTTCCAAACAAACCTCTCCCACTTGTAACTCACGCTTCCCACAATTTCTGTTGTTTGAGGAGAGAGAAAGAAAATTCGGCAAAAAATGGTGATGACCCTCAGAAAACGAACGGCCCCACCTCCCAGAAGGAGCCCTTCTCCTTCTTCTTCTTCCTCTTATTCCGACGAAGAGACCACCCGACCCAAGAGCAAAAAAACCCGGGTCGTCAAATCCAAACGCAAGCCCAAATTCGCCGGCAAAGAGAATGCGTACCCTTATTCGTCGGGCTCGGACTCGGGTTCTGGTTTGGAAGATGAAAACGTGTATGAGAAGATACGGGAGCAGAGAATCAAAGAGAACAAAGAGAGGATGCAGAAATTGGGGATATTTGCACTCTCTTCTCAGTTTAACAATGTCAAACGCCCTTCCAAAAACACTAGCATTAAAAAGAAGAGAAACCCTCCTCTCTACCCCCGCCAACGCTCCCCTGATTACCGCAGATCTGATCGGTATCATTTCTCAACCTTTTTTTTTCTTCTAATTTTCTTTGTATTTGGTTGATGATTTTTAAGATTGACTTCTTCACTTGTCAATATTATATGTTTCTCGAATTGGGCTGCTAATTTTGAGTATTTTTCGATTGTAAAGATTACAACTTTATTATTTTCTGTTGCATCATATGTTTACGTCTCTTTCTCTGTATTGTTATGGTCTCAAATTGTATTACTAGTATTTGAAATTGGTTGAAATCATAGTATACTTAATATGGCTTGTTAGGTTTGTCTTATAGTTCATACTAATCGACCCCAAATCATTTTAAGAATACACGGGCTTTGTTGTTGTTGCTGGTGCTATTGATTTGAATAGGGACCAAAATAATGAGTGAAGGCTGAATTATCTTATTATTTAATTAAGACTTGCATTGGCCATTGTTTGTGTGCATCTATGAGAATTTTTTATAATGCAATCACATGTTTTTTGTGACTGAATGCAATACTTTGTTCAATGTGGCTAAAGATAATGTGCCGCGGTCACGTATGCTTGATGTTATAGTACTTGCTTAATGTGTTGATGGAACGTTGTGCAGAATAAAGAAAGAGCCGCGAGGCAATTATTTTGAGACAGAGGGATCACTCAAGGGCATGGGAATCACCATCCCAGACGCATGGAAATCAGAGGTTTATACTGAAGAAGATGAGAAGCTGTTAGGTAGTTCCAAGACAGAATGGACTCTGAATGTTGATGGCTTTGGTGAGGATGGCGAGCGTCTCTATGATCCTGTCAATGGAACATCTTGCCACCAATGCAGGTCATACTTCACTTCCCACATTTTGTATTTTCAATATGATATGACATTTGATCAAAATGATATGACATTTCAATATGATATGGGGAAAGAGTATCGAAATGATGCAGTTTGATCTATCATTGTATTGATGGTGGCATTTGGTCGTCATTGCTTTGGTCTTGCAGGCAAAAAACCATTAGGAAGCACACCTTCTGCGCCAAGTGCAGATCACCAACGGGCCGAATTTGTGGAGACTGCTTATACACAAGGTGCTCACTTTTTACAAATCATATGAATGTTATAATCTTGATTTCTTTGTTGAATTTTTCTACTGTTTTTTTTTTTTTTTTTTTTTTTTTTTTTTTTTTACAGTATTCTCTTTGTGGCAGTGTTGTGCCCTGTGTGTGTGTTGCATCGTGAGTCTCATGGAATATGATTATGTAGTTCCTGAATCCTGATTATCATGTTCAAGTAGTTCAGCTTTTTCTATGCTGTTTTTAGTCATGCTTAGCTTCTGAACAGGCTTTTGTCTGCTATAGGTATGGCGAAAATGTGCTTGAAACTACTGAAGATCCGACTTGGATGTGTCCAGCTTGTAGAGGAATATGTAACTGCAGCCGATGTCGCAGAGCCATGGGATGGCCACCAGTTAACATGCTTTACCAGAAGGTTCTATCTAGACCTTGACTTTTCCTTTGGTTTTCTAGCCATTTCTTGCCGTAATGTCAAGTGCTCGAGCAATTGTCACTCTGAAATATTATATGGACTGCTGCACTTATATGTCCCCCACTTTTCAGTTGTTAAGATATGCCTTTAGGGGAAAAAAATACCTTATTGGAAAGCCCTTGGCAATTTATTTGAGGTGATAACCTGTTTTAATGCTTGTTCTTTTTGTTATAGGTCACTGAATCAGGTTTCAAATCAGTGGCACACTACTTAATTTTCACCAAACGTGCTGGAGCCATGACAAAGGAGCCAGAGGAGGAGACTGCTGTGGTTGATTTGACAGAGGATACGCAAGCACCACTGCGCTATGAAGGATCAGACACATCTGCGGAGTGGTCAGAGTCTGATGGTGATGATTCAGACGAGGAGGATTCCACAGCTGTGAAGAAAAATGCAGCACAATCGGTGGACAACCAAACTGTAGCTGCTGAGGTGCCTGTTGTAGCTGCTGAGACACCTGCTCAAGCTGTCGAGTCCCCTGCTGTAGTTGCTGATGCATCTGATGAAGTTACTAAAGCATAATTTGCAGTCTGTTAGCTGACCCCAGAGACTTTAGAACTTTGCATAGTGAAGTAGGCAGAAAAACCACCAGTAGATCTAGATTTTGATGGCAAATACAGTGTGAAGATGCTTTCTTACTAATGTTTTGCTCCGGCAATCTTCACTCTGTTAGGAACTGCGGCATCTTCAAGCCCTTGTAAATTAATGTGCCAGTGTAAGGCCAAAAAGTTTCTTTTAATGAAGTAACTCTTTAAATTCTCGACCTGTGTTTCCAAACTTATTTGTAGATATGGCGTATGGCATGCAAAAGGAACATGATTTTGCAATAGATGAAGTTGACTTAAGATTAAGCTCATTGTGGTTGCATTCACAAAGTATACAGCAGATTACTCGCATATCAGCTTGCTCTTTTGAACAAGTCATGTAAGCATTGTACAACAAACATTCTTACATTGTGTATGTATACCTGTATAGACCTGCTTGTGTAAATAAACAATTTCACGCCAAAGTTTCAGATGACAGTTTAAGGAGGTTAACACCCAGGGAAGTCATTTGATCTATCTCGAGATTACAGCTGAACGCCAGGGTTAGAAGAAACCATTGGTAAGGCTAGCGAAAAGGCTGTAGAGGGAGAAATGTCTCATCTTTTTCATCTCGTACCATGAGTTAAGAACCTCGTCGTTCCTATCTGTGCCTGAGAAGGTTAATTGAATGCTCATGGTACAGTCAACAGTGCCACCATTGCCTTTGCACTTAGAAGTTGGTATTGCACACTCTTGATTATCGGTGCATTCATGAGTTCCCTTGGTGCATGAATCACACCCAAACTTCTGCCAATATAAGTTTTGGAGAGTACCCTTTTCGAATTCAAGCACCTATCAAACAAGCAAATGACTTTATTTTGGTCACAGTATTCATGCATTTTTTTTATTACCAGGAACGAATGAATGATGAGCTAGAGCAAGAACATACCAGAGTAAAAACTGTTATGGTATAAGTTTGATCAGCAACGAAAGCTGGTGGTGATCTTGCTGCGTATTTCTGTCCTGCAAAGGCTACCATATATGCACCCGACGTTTCCTACATATCTCGAACAAAATACAACTTCATACAAAGCAATAACCACAAGCCATGATCATTATACTCTAAAACATCTTTTCCTTGCAGGGGTAAGAAAAGAAAGACATATTAAATGTATAACGTACAGGTTTGACGGATGAGTTAATAGTGAGGACAGTGATCTCGTCGACTTTAGGCCTAAACATGGCAAGCTGAGCTTTGTTAGCGAGCTGCAGACGGGTGTCACAGGGCGAAAGCTGAACCTGATCAGAAGCATAGAAGGAATCCTTGGACGAAAATGCGAGGCCGAATGTAAAACCATCCCATCTTTGCACCTTTGCATCTGAGCATGGATCATACACTGGGTTTGTATCTGTTGCTGCCTCTACAATTGACATTATCAAAAACAGCAGCATTATAATCAGACCCCTTTCTGTTTCTTGTCCGATTTTGTCCATTCTTTGATCCCTGTAATTCCTGATACAAAACAAAAAGGCTAAATCTTTATCAAATTCATGAAAAGGTACGGATTATTAAATCATGTTTCAGGGAAGAGAAGGGGGAAAACGGAAAAGCGTACCGTAACAAATTCCAGAAAATTTAGGCTTATAAAATACTTGGTTTGCTGGTAGTTTCTGTTTTGTAGGAGAAATGCGTTTCTCTGTGGTCTTGTTTTTTCTTGCACAAGACAAAAAGTGGTAAACTGTTATTTCGGCAGCCCAGGTGGATCATGTCCTAGTGTTACATAACTTTATTTATAGACAACTACGTTCTGTTTTCATTTCCACTTTACCAAAAAAAAAAAAAAATACTACTTTTTCGACAAGAAAATAAATTCAATTGAGATCTCAATATAGGTTTCACTAGAATTCACTCCCACAATATGTAATTTGTTTTTGGTGATGATTTTGCCAAAACAAATTAGCATTTTCTAAGGCACATATGACCATTATATGGATCAGGTTCAATGAATCTACATTGGCGGTAGTAATTACTGGCTTGGCAAAATCATCGGCGTTTATTTTTACCGGAGAATAGTGTAGATAATTTATCAGAAAGCATATGCCAATAATACTCTTCATGACAATTGAAGTGGAAAGTACTTAATAAAACATTACATAGAGCTTGTGAAAATGTAGTCATAAATGTTGACATAGTACAAAGACTTGATACTGGTGATTCTGGTGAGGTGGTAATCTTCATGGTACATTTACACACAGGATTGAAGAGAAGGGGAGGAGAAATGAAACTCTCCTATCCAACAATGTCTTAACATATAGTATGAACTTTAATCACTTTACAGATCTGATTGTTGCTTGGCATGACCTCGAAAACGAGGGTGTCATCCTCTGAAATCGCGTTCCACTGACAGAGCTTCTTCAAGGCATCCTTGATCACAACGCGGCCATCTTTCCAAGGGACTGCAATCCCCTCCCAAGACCTTCCTTTTGGATCCTGCAAGAAAATCTTCTTTTCGAATTTCAGTCCAAACTCCTCCCTAATGTCATAGGGTATGGTCTGTAAATCACAGATCGGAACAATGAAAAAGCTAGTATCAGTGTACTAACTAACTAGGGAGTCACAGATGTACAGAAAGTAAGGAAGCCAAAAAAAAAAAAAAAAACAAAAAAACAAAAAAAATCGCTACCAGCTGATTGAATGGCCATGTATTTCTCGTCGTAACAAAGAATGGATTTTTCAGTGGTAGCCGTTGGGGGGTGATTCCTCTTTCCAAGTTCCTCGGGTGATACCCACTAAATGAACCTGGATTGTCCAATCAAAACAACAAACTAATAAAATTGAATTTGGAAAAACCAGCCTTAAGCATATGAAGACGTTTCTCACAGTTTGCTCCCCTGCCTCCAAGCTTCTCAAACCTGGTTGATCTCCCAATTTGCCCTCTTAACTGCCTCTTTCCAGTATTCCTTGTTTTGTTTTCATTCCTTTCTTCAATTTCCACTCCCTCTAATACTCTTGACTTTCGCCTGGTCTTACGTTGTTGTTCTTGTTCTCCCCTTTCCTCCTTCCGTTGATCATCATCTTCATCTGTCATCATGCTTTTCTCTTGCCATGCATAAGAACAAACTTGTTCCTTTTCACATCCACTTGGCCCAAATATCTTAATATCAAATAAATGGTGTCCATTGTATTTGAACACCAGAAAATCCCCTGGTTGAAGGGAGTTGTCTAACACAAGCCTGGACCAGCCTCCTTGTATGAACAAGCCACCTTCAGTTTCAGCCAATTCCACAGGCCAAAGCTCACCAAAGCGGCTTCTCAAGACCACTTTCTGAGGCATCTTTTTACGTAACTTATCAAGAAAAGCATCTGGGATCTTCTGTCAACAATCATAACAAAATGATAGTGAAAAAATCGTTCTGAACAGGAAATGAGAAGAATATTTGTGTACGATAGTCCAAATGCTACATTAAGACAACATGAGCACCATTTTTATAATATCACTACCATGATAGTCTGGTAGAACATCTCTGTTTTGCTCCCAAATTACTAATAACACAGCAGACTCATGAACAGCGCCCTGCGACTAGACAACATAGTACAAAATTAAAAGCGCATACACACACACACACACACATTCAAAGTAGATGATACATGACTGTTGCAGCACCATGTATCCAAAAAGCATCCACTGGCAATGACAGCATCACCATCATAAAAACTATGCCTAGGATGACACTAGCCCACTTCCATTTTCACCTCCCAAATCTATCTGCCGGCATTATGAAACCCCAACTGTTCCGAATTGGTTTCATTGGGTACAGACATCAAGCAGAAATTTAAGCTTGCTGAAAAGTGAATCAAACAACCAATAATATTCAAAATTATAATCATACATCGTATCCTCTTATAAAACATATGTAGGCTAAGCCAGCAGATCTATGAACATTACTTGGCTAGTGTTGCAAAAATTACGCATCAAGACCTTATCAAACTTGTGGGATGCATCCCTGGTGAAGTAATTAAAACAACCAAAAAAATACTATAATTCTCTCTAAAAAGTGTATGATTCTACAAGTGAAGCCTTCTACACAAATCCCTCTATACTCTCTGCAAAATCTTCTTTCTAGCATAGAGTAATCAAACAAAGATGTAAATGAGAATCTATATAACAAATTGAAGATAAATTCCGTACCATATTCTTAGAACAAAGATGTGGAAGAAAAACTTTGAAGAACTCAGGGTATCTCTCATCTGAGGAAACCATTTCTGAAAGATTTGACAGTATTTGGTGGCAGCGCCCTCCAGCCGGTCTCTTCAACTTCTAAAACTCTATACTGCACCTAACCCAGAAACGTAAGCTTGAATTATCTCATTAAGAAAAGGCAAAAAAAAAAAAAAAAAGGTACAGGGAGAATGCATATGGTAATGCTAGGCAAAAAAAGGTGCTCATATATGGCTAAAAGGACTTACTACACCTGAATATGAGCAGCTCTTCAAAATTGACAGCTCACTTGAGTAATACCACATTGTTTGATCATCAATTTTAGTAAGCTGAGTAACATAGAAGCAACTATATATGGAGTAGTTTTTCCAGATTTGTAATTGTAGATATGATGCCTACATATTACACATTTAAGTAAGATCTATGGTCCCAACCCCCAAGAGATAAGACCCAACCTACCACATTAATTAAAGTGTAAACCTGCGAATATTGCCCTAAGCTGGTATAGTAGGACTATCAATCTATTGTAGAAAGAAGAACCAAGGAGGAACCCGCTGTGCAAAGAAGTGCATGTGTGCTAAAGTCTAAACTGAATCATGTAACTAGGACATGTGATAATAGCAGGCATGACTCATTAGCCTTGTGATTGTAAGTAGTACCCCATATCAAACAACAAAGAACTTCCTCGAATTTCTCTGATTTACACAAGGTTTACCAGCATGACTAAAGAAAAAATAGCAGCATTTTAGAATAACTTTTCAGATATTTTCGTCATTCAGCACTAACCTTAAGGTTAATTTGCTTCGGCGTGACATGGCAGCAACCCTGCAATACACTACCAAAATCATCGTATTTCGATCATGAAACGGATATTTGCTTATTTAACTCAGTGAAACTGTATCCAGGGTCTTTCTTCATTCCCTCTAGTCTGAAAGCTGAGTTAGACATTTCTACTCGATTCCAATCACCCACAGACGCATACATGTTCAAATTAGAGCAGAAATGCCCAGGATCTTTGACGTCAAGTTTCAGTAGCTGCTGGAAAATATCAGCCCCCAGTGTGGTGTTGCTATAGGTTTTGCATGCACTCAACAATGCACCATACACCCCTGGGGGTGGTTGCATAGGCATCTTAACCATCACAGAATAGGCCTCGCCAAGTCTTCCTGAACGACCAAGAAGATCTATTAAACAAGCATAATGTTGTGAACTAGGAGCTATGCCCCATCTCTCATTTATATGACAGAATATCCGAATCCCTTCATCAATCATTCCACCATGACTACAAGCAGACAACGCTGAAATCACAGTAGATTCATTTGGAATAACTCCTGAAGCTTCCATTCTCCACAGTAGATCAACAGCTTCCCCACCACTCCCATTTGCTCCCATAGCCTTAATCATAGCATTCCAACACACAACGTCCTTCCTTGCAAGTGAATCAAAGAACCTTATCCCGCTGTCTAAATCACCAGAATTCGCATACATGTCTATGAGTGCAGATCCAACAAAAACATTATTGCTGAATCCTTGTTTCTCTACCAATCCATGAACCCGTCTACCATGCAACAAAGCTCCTGATCCGCTACAGCTTGAAAGAATGCTCACAATAGCAGTAGAATCAAGAGCCATCCCATGTACACTCATCATTTCATTGAAATGCTTAATCGCCTTACTCCACTGCTGACAAGACGAGAAGCCTTGTAGCATAAGCGTCCAAGCAACCACGTCACTGATAGACATTTCACGAAACACACAATGAGCCTCATCAATTAAATGACAGCTAGTATACATATTGATAAGATCAGTTTGAATGTGATGCTCGTTATAATACCCTAACCTAATAACAAGACCATGAATTGCAGAGTTTGTTCTACCCCAAACAGGACTTGAACCACCCGAAAGCAAGCTCATAAAAGTCCGATGATCTACAAATCCCACATCATTTCGCATCAAATTAAAAAGGCGTAGCGCTTCCAAAGCCATCCCCTTGGTAGCATAGCCAGATATGATGACATTCCAAGAAACAATACTTCTCTCAGGCATTTCATCAAACACTTTGCGCGCAACACCCAAACACCCGAAACGTGAGTACATATCAACAAAACAAGTCTCAACAATCAGATTATGCTTAAAACCGCGGCGAACCCAAAAGGCATGAACCGATTTGCCCGACAAATTGAGACCCAGATTGGCAAAAGCGGGCAAAATGCTTGAGAAAGTGATCTCATTGGGTTCTAATCCACTCGACAACATTTCGGCAAAAGAAGCGACAGCCTCATCAAAAAGCCCTCTTTTTGTGAACCCAGATATTAGAATTGTCCATGAAAATGTGTTCTTTTTAGGGATTTCATCAAATGTTTTCTGGGCATCGGAGATTAAACCTAAGGATATATACGCCTTCACCAACAAGTTACATATATAAACATTTTTGGTCGCACCTGTAACGATGGTATGGGCATGTAATTTACCAAGTGTCGCATAATTCTTTACAGAATTGAGGAGTGATGACAACATTTGATGAATATTGATCAAGATTTCGTTGCGTGGATTTGACGTTTATTTGGCGGGAAAATCAGCTTTGGATAATTTCCCACCTAATTTAACAACATTGGGCCCGGCGTATGTCGTCACATTACTGTTGAAATTGAAATCAAGGAAATGGCGGTTAGGGTTTATAATTTTATCTTGATGGGCCTCCCTCATCCATCTAATTCGGATACAAGTATACGTGGGTAAACTGATTTGGTCATGACTTCTGATACGCGTTTTTTATGACTTGAACTTGTGAATCGTACAAAAATTATGGGAACGAATAGGTTTAAAGGAGGTTTAAACTTTCTATCATTGCTAGGAACGTGCGATGACTATATTAGTTCAATTATGAGACAAACACATTAGACCAATTTAAATGGACTATGGCCGGGAGTACATGAGATTCTATGGAGTAGTTGATGAACAACGAAGACAATCGGAAAAGAGTATCAAGCCCTCACAGATTTGCCTTTAGGTTCATTCTTGAATATCTCTTATCCGAAATTCTCAGACATACGACTTAAATTCACGCCTTTACTAAATTTTGGAGTATCGGTTACATCATGGGCCGGGTCCGATTTTAATTTTAAAAAAAAGTCTAGTACTCACAACTCGTGAACTATAGTTCATTATTGTCATCCGTCCGTTTCATCATTATTGTGGGGGGAGTACATACACACTGTTGTGGAGTGAGTTCCTCTGAAAATTGAAACAGTATTTGCAGAAAGAAGGATGAGATGAGAAAGGAGGGCATGAAAAGAAAGAAGATGGCGTCTCAAGGAAGTTTGAAGAAGCCCTTCAGATTTTTCAAGATTATACTTCCTGCCGTTCTTGATCAAAACATGCTGGTCTCTCTATCTCTCTCTCTTATTTTTTGATCGCATTGCATTTCATTTCATTTCTACATCTTGTTTATATCACCAGTTTAAATTTAAATTGTGGTAGGTCTAATTATGAGCCGCGTCTTATGGACCCAACAGGCCAACATATATAAAATGTTTGTTTGTTTGAATAATGTACAATCAATGTTGGCCTAATTATTCTTGTTAATTCATGAATCAACACAACATGCATCCTCTGTAGTGTATAGGGTGATAATCTGTTAATTGCTAGATTTACAAAGGCTTATGTTTGGCTAGCTATTCCAATTTCCGAATGATGGTTCATGTTAGCCGAACCCGAATCATTTTGAGAATAATTAAGGCTTGGTTGTGGTTGATGTTGCTGTTGTTTACATGTGAACAAATTGCTGGCTACTACTCCCTCCGACCCTTGTCAATAGTTGTCTGCTTATAGTTTTAACCCGTCTCAGTACGTCCATTGTGATTTATCTTTGTCAATCATAGCCATACGTGTCTCAGTTAGTCGATCATTTGCTGTTTGTAAGTAGACTGGATTTGTGTAAGGTGTAGAAAATTGAAGACAATTGTTGTTGTGGTTGTGGTATGTGCTTGTGACAGAGGATACCTGAGAAATTCTCGGAAAATTTCTCGAATCAGATATCAGCAGATGCTAATGCTACTCTAACTGTGCCCACTGGGGTTGCTTGGAAGGTTCTAGTTGTAAACAAGGATAACAAGCTTTACTTTGGTCAAGGGTGGGCACAATTTATGGAGCATAACCTTATAAGATATGGCTACTTTCTCGAATTTGAGTATCTAGGAGATCGCGATTTCCAAGTCTGTATCTTTGACTTATCCTGCTGTGAGATAGACTATCCACGCAGAAACAATCACACCTTTCCTAGAGAAGATGACTATGATGATGATGATCAACCCATAGCTGAGCAGCCGGGTCCAGTTGAAGGGATGGAAGGATTAAAGCCAATTATTGATAGTGTTGGCAGAGTGACTGATTGTGAGGCCTCCTTTACCATACAAGTGCGAGCTTGTCACATTTCCTCAGCAAACTACTTGGTGAGCCTTTAAGCAGAGACGAGCTGAGTACTACCTTTCTGCAAGTTCAACCTCCCTTGTCTCAGTTTTACGGAAAAAGGAAAATTTAACTTACGGGAAGGTTGGACTTGAAGGGAGGGAGTATATTTCACCTCGATTATGATCTTCTGTTTAACATATGCACTGATACCGGTATTCTATTGTGCTACTTTGAAGCATATTCCGATAAGTTTTGTGGAACAATACATGAGAGGATACTTCCACGAATTTGTCAAGTTGCAAGTGCAGGACAGAAGAGAGTGGTGTGTACATTGCTACAGATCTAAAAATGATTTGCGTCTAAATGGACCAGAATGGAGGAGCTTTACAACAGAGAACCATTGGCGTCTTGGGGAGATGTACAGCTTTAGCATTGCGAAGGACGAGCATGACTGTCTTGTGTTTAAAGTTGTACAATTACAAACATAGGGCTCATAATCTCCTTGTGCACCAAGTCTAAAACAGCATATCCCTGAACTCATCTTCACCTGCACTGCCACTACAACTGCTATCTCGGAATTAAGCAGGTGATTTTTATTTTCATTTAGTAAAAAAGAAAAAAGTCCCTTGTAAACCTTCTACTTGGTGGTGTTGTATACAATAAACTTGATATGAAATTTCATCAGCAGTACATTAGAAAAAATTTTGGATCAGTTGATTTGTGACTCAAAGTTGACCTCAAAAAAAAAAAAAAAAAAAAAAAGTGAAAATAAATTGTGCTGGTGATGCACTGTGTACATGAGCAATCTCATGAATGAATCAATCAGAATAAAAGTTTGGTAATTTGAAAAGATAAACAGAAAGAACATTTATTTGGTGAGAGATTCATCATCATCATATTTACATGGATGGAAACCCCTGCATTTACTTTACATTTTTACTGAATTTGAATCCAAAGGATTTGCATGAATTAGGCCGAATAATAATCTTTGTTCAAAAGTCAAAACTTAACTCTTTTTTTTCATTCAAACTTCCGTTTTTGGTAGTGTGAAACTGTCAATTTGTCTATCATGTTTATATGTTTTTTTTTTTGGGTTTCATTCAGAGCTAATCAAAGATAACATTAGCCATTCCTTTAATTCTTTCGCCCTTTGATTTATCTCCCTCATTTTTTTGGTTCTTCCCTTTAATCTGCGCTTATAAAGATGCATCCGTTTGTACTGCAAGACATTAACATTCACCCCCAAACCCGTACTATGACTGCCGTCTGCGCCTTTCTTTTCATATTATCCTTTTTCTGTTCGCCGTCTTTTGGTTTAGCAGATAATGCTGTTGATGGTAGGATCCAAACGTTCATAGTCAGGGTCGAAAATAGATTTAAACCTTCTATGTTTGATGATGTTCGAGAGTGGTATCAGCACACTCTTAGCAGCATTGGGTTTGATAATGTGAATAACAATGTAGGTAGCAAATCCACTAGTGATTTCCTATATGTTTACGAAACAGCTTTTCATGGCTTCTCAGCTAGATTGACCCCGGACCAAGCCGTGTTGCTTGGAAAGCAACCTGGCGTAATTGGAGTCATCCCAGACAAAATCTACCACCTCCAGACCACTCGCTCACCCCATTTCCTTGGCCTTGATTCGTACCATAAGCCTAAAGGGCTGTTAAAGGAATCTGACTTAGGTTCCAATGTTGTGATTGGTATGTTTGATTCTGGAATTTGGCCTGAGAGCCCTAGCTTCAGTGACGAGGGCCTAGGTCCTGTTCCAGCCCATTTCAAGGGGGTGTGCAAGGGAGGGACAGGCTTCTTGTGCAGCAAGAAAATAGTCGGAGCCAGGTTCTTTTCTGATGGACTTCAGGCTATGGCAGGTTCTGATGAGAAAGAGGAGCGGTCTGCCAGGGACAATGATGGGCACGGCACTCATACGGCTTCAACTGCTGCAGGGAGAGCCGTTAATGCCTCTTTCTTTGGGTATGCTAAAGGAGAAGCAACTGGGATTGCCCCCAAGGCCAGATTGTCCATTTACAAGGTATGCTGGAAAGACGGATGTGCAGGATCCGACATACTGGCTGGACTCGACACTGCAGTCAGGGACGGAGTTGATATCCTGTCCCTCTCCCTTGGTACCACCCCAGTTAGTTACACACGTGACCCACTCGCAATAGTGATCTTTGCAGCTGTAGAGAAAGGCATCTTTGTCTCAGCTGCTGCAGGAAATAACGGGCCTAGCTCAGAAACCGCAACAAACATAGCCCCATGGATCACCACTGTTGGGGCGAGTAGTATTGACCGATTCTTCCATGCAGATCTTGTCCTAGGAACTGGTGAGATTTTCACTGGTGCTTCTCTGTATACTGGCAAACCATGGAAAAGAAGACAGTACTTTCCAATCGTTGATTCGCACGGCTCATCATCCGAGCCTGGCAGTTTAGACTCGTCGGTTAAGGGGAAAATAGTAATTTGTGCTATTAGTGGTAGCCTTGTTCAGAAGGGATTGGCTGTCAAGCAGGCCGGTGGGGTGGGTATAGTTGTTGCCAATTCCGGGCATGAAATTGACGGTTTAAGGAGCGATCCTTTTCTAATTCCTGGATTACTCATCACCCAAACTGCCCATGACAAACTGTTTCACTACATGAACTCAGCTTATAAATCACGATACTTGCTAAAGCCTGACGTCATTGCACCAGGGGTTGATATCCTGGCTGCTTGGCCTGACAATATTTCACCCTCTGGGTTGGACCCATCCCAGGATCCTAGCAAGTCTGGGTTCAATATTATCTCAGGAACCTCTATGCCAACTCCACATGTGTCCGGCATTGCAGCTCTTCTGAAAGGAGCGCATCCTGATTGGTCACCAGCTATAATTCGTTCAGCGTTAATGACCACCACTTATAACCGCTACCAGAATGCTAAGCGCTTCCTGGGGGGTGAGAGTAATACTGAAGCTTCTGTTTGGGCTACTGGTGCTGGCCATGTTGTTCCGGAGAAGGCTTACGACCCGGGATTGGCCTATGATATCGACGTGGGAGCGTATACTGATTATCTGTGCGCGCATTATACTGAGGATGAAATAATGGGCATAACTAAAAAGACAGTGAAGTGTTCCGAGGTGACTCTCAAGGAATGGGACCTGAATTACCCTGCCATTGTCGTGGTTCCCGGTAAAAATGAGGGGAATAGAACCAAACTGACATTGACAAGAACATTAACCAATGTGGGTGTCGCAGTGTGTAACTATTCGGCTATAATTATAAAGCCCGAAGGAGCAGAGGTGACTGTTGATCCCCTCAACTTAAGGTCTACGTCGAAAGCTCAGAAGCTAAGTTACAGTGTTAAAGTCTCTGCCCTCAGAAATCCTTCACAGGACGAGGAGTTGGGTTGGCTTACTTGGAGTGACGGCAAGCACAATGTGAGCATACCTTTGATCGTCGATTTTAGGGATAAATAAACACGATATAAGCCTCTTGATTTGTAGTCTTCTTTTATGATCTATTCTTCTAAGAGTTGACCTGTAGTACTACTGTATTTAGAGGATTTTATTGTACAGTTATGGTAACTATCTGTCCTATCTCATGAATTCATGATCACTTATCTGTTGCTTAAATTCCCGTGATCACTTACCTACCTACTTGTTGGATTTGAGTGTTGTTTCCTCATTTTTTGAAGTATTTCATGCGTTTCAACGCTCGTCACTTTGTATGGATTTATGACCGTTTTGGCCGTTTTCATTATTTTCTTTTAAGTTTTTTACTCTAATATTTTTCAAATCCTCATTATATCATACGTAGAGACTACCACCAAAATTTGAGCCGTATTCGCTCCTGAGCCTTTTTATCGAAAAACCGTGGATTATATACTGCGATTCTGGTCAGATTTGATCAATTTTTCGAATAACGTCAAATGTCCTCCAAAAGTTAATGTAGATACCCTAGGACTATATTTGTTGGATTTGAGTGTTGTTTCCTCATTTTCTGAAGTATTTCATGCGTTTCGATGCTCGTCACTTTGTATGGATTTATGATCGTTTTTTGCCGTTTTCATTACCTTCTCTTAAGTTTTTTACTCTAATATTTTGAAAATCCTCATTCTATCATACGTCGAGACTACCACCAAAATTTGAGCTGTTTTTGCTCCGCAGCATTTTCATCGAAAAACCGTGGATTATGTATTGAGATTCTGGTCAAATTTGATCAATTTTTCAAAACAAGTCAAATGTCCTTTAAACGTTAAATTAGATACCCTAGGAGTCTATGACTATATTAGTTGGATTTGAGTGTTGGTTCCTCATTTTGTGAAGTATTTCAGCATTTCGACGCTCGTCACTTTGTGTGGATTTATGACCGTTTTGGCTGTTTCCTTATCTTTTCTTAGGTTTTTTACTCTAATATTTTGTCAATCCTCATTATATCATATGTAGATAATACCACCAAAATTTGAGTCGTTTTTGCTCCGGAGCCATTTTGTCGAAAAATAGTGGATTATGTAATGTTATTTTGATCAAACTTGATCAATTTTCCACCAAAGGATAAGAGCTGATTGCTGGCGATGACTTAAAGTCAAAGGTCCTCCTAACATTACTGAAGATACATTAGGATTATACTTGTTGGATTTGAGTTTTGGTTCCTCTTTTTCTGAAGTATTTCATGCATTTAAACGCTCGTCATTTTGTATGGATTTATGACCGTTTTTGTCGTTTTCCTTATCTTCTCTTAGATTTAAGACTCTAATATTTTGCAAATCCTTATTTTATCATACTTAGAGACCACCACCAAAATTTGAGTCGTTTTTGCTCCGAAGCCATTTTATTAAAAAATCGTGGATTATGTACTGTGATTCAGGTCAAATTTGATCAATTTTCCGAAAAACAGCCAAATGTCCTCCAAACATTACTGAAGATACATTGGTACTATACTTGTTGGATTTGAATGTTGGTTCCTCATTTTGTGAAATATTTCTTGCATTTCGATGCTCGTCACTTTGTATGGCTTTATGACCGTTTTGACTGTTTTTCTAACCTTCTCTTGGGTTTTTGGCTCTAATATTCTTACAATCCTCATTATATCATACTTAGACACTACCACCGAAATTTGAGTCGTTTTTGCTCCGGAGCCATTTTATCGAAAAACCGTAGATTATGTACTACGATTATGGTCAAATTTGATTAATTTTACAAAATACGCCAAATGTCCTCCAAACTTTACTGTAGATACCCTAGGACAACAATTGTGGATTTGAGTGTTGGTTCCTCATTTTCTGTAGTATTTCATACGTTTCGACGCACGTCACTTTGTATGGATTTATAACCTTTTTTTTTGTTTTCTTTATCTTCTCTTAGATTTTTTACTCTTTCAAATCCTAATTATATCATACGTAGAGACTACCACAAAAATTTGAGCCTTATTCACTCCAGAGCTTTTTTATCGAAAAACCGTGGACTATATACTGCGAATCCGATCAAATTTGATCAATTTTTTGAAAAACATCAAATGTCCTCCAAAAATTACCGTGGATACCCTAGGACTATACTTGTTGGATTTGAGTTTGTTTCCTCATTTTCTGAAGTATTTCATGCGTTTCGACGCTCATCACTTTGTATGGATTTAAGACCGTTTTGGGCGTTTTCATTATTGTAATACCCCGGATTTCAGGGGAAGTTTATAACAGATTAAGGGCTCATATGAGGTGCTTAAAAAAGGAATGATAGTGCTACTCATACCAACAAATTCGACTTTCCTTTTAGGAAGCCCACCTGATAAGAACTCCACAGTTAAGCGTGCTTGACTGAGAACAATTTCAGGATGGGTGACCTCCTGGGAAGTGTCCCAGGGTGCGCACGAGTGAGGTCAAAGTGCGCCGGAAGGACCCGTGTTGGTCTGTGAGGTCAGCCCACAGCCTGGCAAGCTGCCATAGGTGACTACTCTCGGCTCAGGCGATGAGCCGGGGTGTTACAATTATCTTCTCTTACGTTTTTTACTCTAATATTTTGAAAATCCTCATTGTATCATACGTAGAGACTACCACCAAAATTTGAGCCTTTTTCGCTCCGGAGCATTTTTTTCGAAAAACCATGGATTATGTATTGCGATTTTGGTCAAATTTGATCAATTTTTCGAAACAAGCCAAATGTCCTCCAAATGTTAAATTAGATACTCTAGGACTATATTTGTTGGATTTGAGTGTTGGTTCCACATTTTGTGAAGTATTTCATGCGTTTCGACCCTCGTCACTTTGTGCGGATTTCTTACCGTTTTGGTTGTTTTCCTTATCTTCTCGTAGGTTTTTGACTCTCATATTTTGCAAATCCTCATTATATCATATGTAGAGATTACCACCAAAATTTGAGTCCTTTTTGCTCCGGAGCCATTTTGTCGAAAAATAGTGGATTATGTACTGTTATTTTTATAGGCGAACGAAGGGAGTACTTATTAGTATTGAGAAATTATAAAATAAGTTGAATTACTGTCCACTTATAGTACATGAGTGATTTATCGTTGTTAGTATTACTATTTCTAATTCGAAGTTTAAAAAAATAATTTTGGTTCTTATATTTACCAAAATGTAGATAATGTCGTCAGATTTTTTTTCTGACGTATCAAAATGTAAGTTTGACGTATGGAACTTACATATGCTAACTACTCGTACATTTTTATAACACTTAATTAATTTTTTATTCACCTGAAGCTCTAAGAAAATTCGTAGGGCTTTTAACCTATTAGAGTTAACGTATAATTGTTAGTATTGAGAAATTCATTTGAATAAGTTAAACGGTTACCTATTTATATTAGGGTGACCTATAGTTATTAGAATTAGTATCTCAAATTTTAAGGTCATCATTTGGTGCTTATATGTACCAAAATATAGAAAATGTCATATTAGACTTTTAACTTACGAAATATTATATTCCCATAACATATAAAATAATTTCATAATTATGAAAATGTGATATCTTCAGCCTGGTTACCATAAGCTTATTTTCATGATTACCATAAGATTATGTATGGTATACTACATTTCCATAACTAATGCATGAATTTTGTACATGATTACCAAAAACTCACATATGGTATATAACAACAATTTCATAACATAAATTAATTTCTTATTCACCAGAAGCTATCAGAAAATTCGAAGGGCTCTATACCTCTTCAATGCCCACGAAAAAAGCTTCGTTTATAAATATACTAGTTTACTACCCGGGCTATGCCCAGAGTAGTCTTTACCATTTTATTTTCTAGTAAATGAATAATTTTAATATGTAATTATGTATGAGTTATCTATAAAAGTTTCATCGATAATATAATGATGTGATTGACACCAACATAATGTTTCACCCCTACTTTCATATGTTAATGTCACTTCTACTAACTCTGCTCACAAATTGTATAAACTTTTTGTAATAACCCTTGTGAACTACCATATAATCTATAATGATTTCCGTTAATTTTCGAAAGGATGTCATTGTGGCATGATTTTTTAAGAGTGAAATTCAGATAGACATGCCACGTGGCATTAGAGAAGGTATGGTTGAAGCCGGTGAACGTGGTCGTTGTCTCAAACACAGCTTTTAATATATAGTATAAGATTAAGATTCTCGTGATCACTTACCTATTGGAGCTATTGGTTAAATTTTCAAAAATGTTATCACTGGACTTGTTAATTTTTCAAAATTTGATTTTTATAATAGATTAATAGTATAAATTAATCACCTAGCTAGATAATACAGTTTGCCTAGCTAGATAATTGATTTTGGAAAACCTAATTAGGTGTTAAGGTCGGTTAAGCTTCTACCATATATACATGCATACCTGAGGTAGGTTTTAATCTGTAATTCTCGTCTATTCTTTTGGAAATCGATCAGGCTTGGTAAAAATAATAAAAAAATAAAGAAGGAGAGATGGAGCAGCAGTATTCAGAATCAGAGGATGCGAAGGAGACGATGATTACGAGAAAGAAGCAGCAGTAAGATTCATCAGATGATGAGGTTTCGGATGACGAGAATTTGGATCGAATGATGATGGAATATCAGACGATGATGAAGATGAGAAGATTGAGGATTAAGGAGGGCAATAAACATATTGACATCGAAGAGAGAACAAGGAGGAAGTTCGAGCCTGATGAGAGTTTGAGGGAGGAGATCCGTGAGTTGATGAAAACCCTAGCTGATCAGGACCTAATTTTTCAATTGCACCTTTCAACATCCAAAGCTTCTTCTCGAAAAGAATAATATTGAATTTTTATTCTCTTTTTGGATTTATATTCCCAACCTTTATATTTTTATGTTTTTCTCGTTTTATTAATAGCCTTGAATTAAACGGGTTTCGTACACGATTGGTGCCCTACAATAATGTTGGAGGCACCAAGTTTAGAAGTGCTTGACCTAAGACACTGTCAAGTCTCGATAACCTAGATATCGATCGGGATTCGTCAAGTTGAAGAGACAATTGCTTAGAGGCTTTTCATGGATGAACGAATTTGTGCAAGATATCATATCAAAGTCGTCTTGTAGCTTGGAGCACTTGTCCCTAAAGTAATTAGGTGTTATTATACACCAAAGGAAATCCTGATTTCGAGCCCTTCCCTCAAGAGTGTTATTATAGACATGCTCTATGATTTACACAAGGTATCTTCATTCACCTTAGACACAAAGACAAAGGATGTTTTGTTCTTAGCTGACACTGCTTCTACATTGTAATGTTGTGATTCCCTAAAATTAGCGAAATATATAAAAACATGCATTAATTAAGTTTAATTACGGATATAATAATTTCTCCAACGAATTTATAATTGTGACCCGATCTATTGTTTTATATTCTCACTGAATTTTCTAGTGTTTTGATATGATTTTCCCCCAAAAAAATTCACTTGGATTGTACCATCTTTGTAATTTAAAAAGCAACTGACTGATTTGAACAAGAAATTGGTGATTAATGTCTGATCAAACTTACAGCGGTCCAAAAATAAGAAAGGCAACTATCAATTGTGTGCAATATATAAGTTGAAACTATCAAGAAATCAACTACGCAGGTCAAAGGGCTCGATTGCAACAATATTCTTTATTTGAGGGCAATAGAGTGGTGAAATTGTGGGGTTTGCGAATAAAAAAAGTGGTGAAATTGTGGGGTTTGCGAATAGTAGGTTATTCATACATAAACTGAAAATTATACCAAATGAGAAGATTTCTAAATATGAAATTATGAAGGTAGCGACAATAAAAATACTTCAATACTCCATCATTAAGGTATAATTGATACGAGTATTAAAGAAGAGAAAAGTGTATAGTACACATATGAGAATGTGACTTTCAAAAAAAAAAAATACTTCCTCCCGTTTTGAATGATTTTCTTGTTTTCTTGTTGGGCCAATTCTAAATGATCTTCTACTTTTATTATGTTATTAGCGATTCTAATGGATTGTGACCCACCCACATCCATTTTCCACCACATCTTACAACTTACAAAAAACTCTGTGTCACGCCATTGTGGACAAGTATTAATATTTGGCACCAATGTATTGTTACGAAAATGAATTGCTGCTACACATTCCAAACGGTCGTGGCTTAGCGTGGAACATTGGGCTGACTGACCGACAAAATTACAAGTTACATAAATTTAATAATAATAATGGAGTAGACTCCATTCAACATATTTTGGAGACAGCTCTTCTCCACAAGATCTCGATAGCAAAAGCTGATCAAATCTTCATGCGCTCCATTGCTTCCAATAATTAGCAAAGCCCCCTTCTTAAGTAATTAATTACTACTGTATAATCTAATAATCTAATTAAACCTTTAAAATGAAGTTAATTAATCCTATACGGAATTACGGAGTACTTCAACACAGATACGAACACCTGTCTCTCAGCCTGTTCCAGTCATTAACTATTATTATCTATCTAGTTCTACTAAAACAGAAGCCACTAGGACACGTGGCATCCAATGGCTACACATTTTCCCGCTAAAATTTTTGTTCCTAATAGCATGGTTTTTAATAATTTTGTTCCTATTAATTTGCTGCAAATTCTAACAACTCTAAGTTAATAATGAAAAATCAGCTAATAGCTAGAGCCTTCTATTAACAAAAAAAAAAACTTTAATATGTTCCTAATAATTTTCTACGCTAAATTTATGAGACCATTTCAACCAAATATATATACGGAGTATATCCCAAAATTTTGCTATTCTTTATCTACTTTACAATCAAAATTTGTCCTCTTACTCACTGATGTAGTGATTAACCATTTCAATGGCTAAAGACTCGCTCAAATAGAGGTAACTAAAGGTCACTATTCTTTTCTTTTTGTGTTCTTATTTATTTGTGTAATCTTCTAATACAAATTTCATCTCTATTTCTAAGTCATGGGATTGTAAAGTCACTGAAATTTTGAGTTGGTAAATAAATTTGTCATAATACAAATGTTCTCTTACTAATATTCATACTTAGAGATACATTCACGCACACACACTTTGATGAGATTGCATTTTATCAAGTGCAAATTAAAGTCGGACGTATACATGATAGCTAAGCTATTCAGTTTTTTTTTATTTTAAAAGAAGTCCTTCATATCTTGAGTCGGGAAATAGATTCGGGTATATAACTACGTTTCGAACGCCAACAATATAAATCCGTTTTACCAAGACAAAGTTAAGCTAGACGTGTTGCCGCACGTTACGATATTAAAACTTTTGGCTACACATTTCCGTGCATAGCACGGGTATTATACTAGTATGACTTAAAATAGAGTACTTAATTAGTTTTATGATTAATTCATTGGGACGGTTTAGCCAAATCAATATCATCACATTTTAATCAGTAAGTATTATTGTTGATGGAAAACAGAACAAAAATGGCAGAAGCAAAGGAAATCTTAAAGTACATCGCATTTGCAATCTTCTTCCTTCCTGTCTTTGTCTTCCTTCTTCTACTTGGACTTTTCAAGAGTAAGCTTTACTCTACTTTCTTCTACTATTTCTATGTAGTATTTCTGCTTGTATGTTGGTTTTGTTAAGTAAAATCTGGCAACTAACTACTTAATTATTTGCAGTTGCATTGTTTGGCCCTTTTGTTTGTCTACTGATTGCTTTTGGGGACATTGCTATTCTCATTGGATTATGGCCTTGCCACTTTTTTTACAGTATCTACTGCATCCTCAGGTTATATTCTTTGTTACCCTTGAATCTCACTTTTTCTACCTTGCAAAAGATCCTCACTTTTTACTGTTACTTGATTTACTACTTTAGTCTACTTGATTGATTTTGGAATAATCAAACTTACCCTTTCTTGGAAAGATCATTTTGTTAGTTTCGAGGAAATTTGAATTGACGAGTTCATATGACTGTTCATGTTAGCCGATCCTGAATCATTTTGGGATATTGAAAGGTTTAGTTGTTGTAATTGTTGAGCAGGACCAAGAAATTTGGGCCATGTATGAAATGCCTGTTAGTGATACTATCTCCCATACCCATATTGGTGTGGACAGTGGCTGGGTTGTTGGGCACTCTTATAATGGCAGGTTTTTATGCTGTGGTTTGGCCTGTTATGGAAACTTTCAAGGCTGTCAGCCAGGAGGGGTCATCAACTCGTATCAAGTTGCTTAAATGTATCACGGTACTAATTATTATACTTTGACCTTAAGATTTCAAAACTGTTGAGAATTTGGTGGTAGTGTTAATTTTTTTTTTTTTTTTTTTTTTTGTTTTTTTTTTTGCTGAAAATTGGATGCTTATGCTGGTAAGGTTGCTTGATTTTAGGATGGTACCTTGAGTAATATTCGGGGAGCGTGCACCACTGTACGAGATTTTTCAGATTTCTCCTTTCATTCATACTTCTCGGTTATGGATGGTTTGCTCGAGTCCAATGGAGAGGATCCTATTGAGCTCAAGTATGTCTCTCCCTTCTTACACTTAATCAGCTTTTGAGCTGCTACATTGTTTTGGTTCAGCAAGTACGTAGGATAGGTCATAGGTGGATTATTGAACTCGACCAATTCTTAGTTCTGCACTTCCGCTATGCAACTGCCAAAGTGACAGTAAAAGGAAGGCTATCAGAATAGACAGAGAAAAAGTTTCCTGTTGAATTGTATTATTACTCAGATTTCTTGTAATGAGAAGGCTGAAAAGACGTGAATTCTCTTGTCGTCTGTAGGATTCTGCAAATTCCGGGGTGCATCATATGCGCTGTTCTTGGGGTTATAGTTGATGTGATATTCATTCCCCTGATAACACTTTACAAAGCTCCAATATTACTAGTAAAAGGATGGCATCGGCTGGCAGAGGATCTTATAGGGAGGGAGGGACCCTTTCTTGAAACTGTTTGTGTTCCCTTTGCGGGGCTTTTAGTTTTGCTGTGGCCAATTGCTGTTCTGCTAGCTATCATTGGCGGAGTTCTTTCCAGTGTTGGATTTGGGTGTTATGCTGCTGTTGTTGCATACCAGGTATTCTAAAGCCCTCATTTAAAGAGTGTTATTAAGTGACTGAGGCAGGAAAGGGACCATACTAAAGAGTATATGATCAGTTTTTCCGTGTTTGGTCTTAACTTATTTTCCTTTCCGGAATGACCATGATGCGTAGGAAGAGTCTGCAAAGAAAGGATTGCTCTTTGTCATAGCATCAGTGTCCATTTTTGACGAGTACACTAATGATATGATATATTTGAGAGAAGGTTCCTGCTTTCCCAGGTATTATTTGAGTAAACAAATTTCTTATACAATTATTTTACACATATTTATACACTTGCATAAGCTTTGGAGTTGGAATGCATCTTTTTTTTTTTTTTTGATGGCTACATTGCTTGCAAATATGTGACAATTATCCGTTTGGGCAGCCAGACCTACATATCGAGAGGGATTAAGTTCGAGTTCCTTTCTGCCTGTGAAAGGATTGCATGAACGATTCGACAGTGCTTACAGGAAGGAGCCACTTCTAAGGACAACATCTGAAAAGAAGAAAGCACTTAATCCCATGCTGGTACGTACTGGACGTGAATATGAAACCCTGAGAACAATTCTACTTTATTCCTCCTCCCCTTCATGAACAAGGGATGGGAAATATAAGACTGATATTTTGACACTGGTATATTGATCAGATATGGGACAATTTTTTCAAAGGGTGCGAGCAGGTCGGAAAAGAGCTTCTTAGGAAGGATGCCATTAAGTTGGCGGACCTTAATGCTTGGCAACAGACGAAAAATAACAATATAGTCAATGTAGGAATTCCGGCCTATGTATTTCTGGACTGCCTCTTCCGCTCTATTAAGAGTAGCTCCTCCGGGTTTCTTATGGGTAAGTGATCGGCATCTCCCTGGTCTCTGCATTGTTGGAAATATTTTTGCACATTTTGAAGTCTTAACCCCTATTCCACATTACATTTTCAGGTAACAACGTGGAGTTAACAAACCTGAATAGGCCCGAAGGCAGGGTGTTTGACTGGTTATTTGAGCCTATGAGCATTATAAAAGAGCAACTGAGAAGCCTGAATTTGGTCGAGGCTGAAGAGTTATACCTCCACAAACTATGTCTTTATAGCAACGATACGACAAGGATGGAATCTTGGGATAATGGTGGCATTCCTCCACATGAAAAGATCAGGAGGGCTCAGTTGGAGGGCATTGGTAGAAGGTAATGACACAGTCTGTTCCCATAATGTAAAAACACCTACACAAAGCATCTTTATGTTGCAGCATCACACAAGCTAAACTTTTTGTCATGATCCAATACTTTGTCAGGCTGCAGGGTTTTTGTTTGACACTCTCAAGATTGCCTACTTCTCGGAGAAGATTCATCCAAATTGTGAGAGAGATTGGAAAAGAATCAAATCAAACATCTTACTCCTCTGGCGCAGCAGTCGTGTGAGATTTACTTCTGTAAATGACTTAAAACTGATTCTTGTATGGCCTCTTTAATGTTGTACCCCTTGTTGATTCAAACACAGGAGTTGATGTCACCCAATTTCTGTTTCTTTAAAAAAGAAAAAAAGTCAACTTTCTTAACAGTTTAGTGTGAAATTTATACACTGATCATTATTCATACGGAGTAGAATTCAAGGTTCAAAACTGAGTAACTGGTGTTATACTTCATAACAAGAAAAAGAAATTCTTACATTCTAGTGTGGAATTGATAGTGATCATGATTTATACTAGATTCAAGGTTTGCTTTCGCTTCAAAAAAAAAAAAGATTCAAAGTTTGCAAATACATTGTTGCTATATAAAATCTTTAGAGTTCAAGAGGTTGCTTGAAGTTGATTGTTACAGGAGAATCAGATGTCTTATTCTGAAGCTGTTCATATACTGTCAACTGTCGGACCCCTGGGTTGCGTTTTCTGGTGAGAATCATGCTTAATATTCCGGTGATCATCAAGATACCGGCAAGTATCCAACTGAACTGCAGGTTAGCCAGGGCTCTTGCCCTAAAATCTGCCTCAGGGGACGCACAAGTGACTGCCCCGTGCACCATTCGACCACTGCTGACTGTTTTTTGCTGCGCGAAACAGCCCTGGGGGACCAGCTTGGGAACCCACAGCATAAATCCCATGTTTATAAACCAACACCCTTGGAATACAACAGATATTGAGAGAACTAGAGCAGCAGTAAAACTGCCGGGGAAGATTGTGATGGCTATAGCAGATAGAACAGACATTAAAACGATGAGCTGCAGGAGCCCATGGTACTGGCCTTCAAGGCCAACATGATCAGTTGAGTGAAAGTGAAGCAAAAACAGTTCCTGACAGAAAACTGATGCAGCCATGATTCCTGTAAGACCTGCTACAGACTCAGATATCTGAGTTAACTCTGCACACAGAGCGAAACCTGTGAAGATTGCAAGGTGTAGAAACATGGTTGCATGCTCAAAGTTATCAAGCTTGAAAACTAAATGAAAAGACGGGTAGTCAAGGACTTGAAGAATGATAGCTAAGATTGAGAATGAGAAGATGATGATGAGCTCTAACTCTCTGAGCTTCAAGAGAGAGTGGCTGAATGGGTACCAAAATCTTGATACAAAGTTGCTTTCCCCTTTTTGGTAATAAGATCTTAGGTTGTTCATGACGTGCCACAAACCGAGAGTGATCAGGGCCAAACCAGGTACAAAATGCCCAAGAAAAGTTCCCATTTTTGTTGAATCTGTCTTACTGGTTTAATTGTGTTTCACAATCATGTCATTTAGTTGCAATACCCCAGCAATGTTTATATATATATGCACACATTTGCATGAAGCCAAGCAGGGAAATATTTGTCGAGTGGCTGAGATGGAGGTACCGAGTGTATTAGGTCCCCCTTTATCGGGTTTAAGTTATCACTATTGAACCTAAAAACATCTCCATCATACCAAAAGGAGCTTGGTTTCTTATGTCATAGGAACACGGAAGATAATTATGGTGCATGGTGCCTAGATCTTCCACAAATTATGAAAAGATACCTCCAGAACTCCATTAGACCACAACTTTTACTAGTGGACCTTCCAACAGACGTGAAATTATATAATTAGAAACAAAATGTGGTGATCAGAACATGTTAATAGCCAAGCATACAGTGTCACATACGGAGTAGTTTTCAAAATTTCAGGCTCTTGCAATTATATTAAATCTTGAGAAATCCATGTCAACTCTCACCTTGGCAGAGTTGAAGATGACATTACACATACGTGGGTAATACACAGTGACATTTTGCATAAAATCATGGAAATTAAAGCAAACAAAAGAGACTCCTTGAAAAGAAGAATCTCATTGGCCAACCTCACAACCTCGGCCACCCTTTTCTCCGGCCACCATGGTTATTTTAATTTCATTGGCCCGTTGCTCAAATTTTCCTTATTCTGGCCTCGCTTTCCTAATTCCGATTCATTACTCGGTTTCCGTTATACTTCCGTATGTATTGTAACTTATTTCTATCTAATCAGATAATCATTGTTTAAAAATTGGGAAATTAATACACGAAATCGAGACTATGTACACCCGTTGAGCTACTAAGCGCGTGTCAGCTATGTTGGCCGGTCGAGATTAAATGAAAACTGGTTTTTATATCAAAAACAAAACCCGGTCCAGCTTAATAAAAGAAAACTAGTGGAATGCATGATTTAAACTTGTTTCATATTAATTGATTATCGATTAGTTGACCACAATAATAAATAATTTTTTTAAATTAAAAAATATTTTTTTTATATATATAAATATCTTTCATAAGTGTGATGACTCAATCTGGGAAACGTTAATTCTTCCTCTTGCGAAAATTAAAGCCAATGTGAGAAAGTCATTACCTATACGATATTTGTACTCGTTTTCCAAAAAAATAAATTTTCCATAGATGCGATAGCTGAATATGGTAAAGATGAAATTATATATAGAGAGTGTTGTGACTTGTGAAAAAATAATATTGGTTGGTGAGATAGAAGAGAAAAGGCGGAGCAGCAAGCTAAGGATGGCGAGAAACGAAGAGAAAGCTCAATCAATGCTGAATCGATTCTGGGCAGCTAGGCAAGAAGAGAAGGCAAAGCCAGAAAAGCGTCGGCCATACTTTAGCCTCTGAAGGCAAAGCAGCTCCAGTTGATCAATAGGTATTGTTAATGAGAATTAAGGTTCTGTCTAGGTATGTCACTGATTCGATAAGAGTGATGTTATTCGTCGCCCTTGGTTTACTAATGTTGCTCCATTTTTTCTATGTTTACTAATAGCTATTGCTAGTTACACCAATGGAAGACTTTATTTAGTAGCTTATTTCGTTTCTCAATAACTTTTAGTGCATGCTCTATTTTAAACTTCTAATATATTATTTGTTTCACCTTGCTTAATCAATAATAGTTTTTTCTCAAGAGATTAACGATGATATTTTTTGTTTTTAAAAGATTAATTGATGATAGTTGCCTCACTACCATGTTAAATCGTTCTCAAATTATTTTGCCAAGATTGTGATAAAGCCAAACTTTAATTATATATATGTTGATTTTTCTAATATGTGGCATATGTTCAATGATCAGGTTAAATGTAGTATTAATTTAGAATAAGTTTAATTTAGAAGATCCCAACTTCAACATGATCAAAATCATCAATAGTCTTCAAAGCAATCTGTGTAAGAGAATGGCTCTCGTTTCCCTCGGATCCGCCACCTTTCTGTGCTTCCTATTGACAACCTCTACGCTCACATGGAGTTCCAACCCGAGCTCTCTGCATTTCAAATAAAGATTACCTAGTTTATCCATGGGATTCTTACGGTTAACAATCCCATGAACCACCAGCTTGCAATCACACAAAAGAGTGAAGTTATGTCTCTGTTGCATCTTCATCCAATACAAACCCATTAAAACCGCCAAACACTCGGCCAAGTAGCATAAGTGTGCGCAATGACTCCTGACCTCCATCGTCAGTCACAATCTAAAATACAAACTGCAAATTCCTAGACTTAATAAACGAAGAAGCATCAGTAAAGACCAAAGAAGAAAGCCAAGGAGGTGAAGATAGTCTATTTTTAAGAGGAGCAAGAGGAAGCTGTTGAAGAACAGCTGGGAGATGAGAGTGTTTTTGGGCTAAGATTTAGTTTGTGGAATAATCGTTGTTTCAGAGATATTTTTTAGATAAAAAATCCAAGTATTTCTTCTCTTCCAGAGAACCCAACAAGTAACCCCAAAGAAGGGAGGCCAACTGCTATCTTTAGGTTGGTCCAAGTTAGACCTTAGCCTATCAAGTACATCCATATGGAACCAATTCGGATTCAGTCCTAAAGGTTCTCAAACTTCTTTTGCACGAGGACAATCTCTAAAAACATGAAGGAGACTCTCGTTGAGAGTTGGACAAAAATGGCAGGTGGATGGTATAAGGATGTTTCTGACTTTCTGTGAGCCAAAACTGTATGGTAGGTAAATTGTTCCATTCATAAGCCACACGAAAAATTTGACTCTACGAGGACAACTCATCTGCCAATGCAAATCAAACCCCAAGCCTTATCAAAACAAAACTGATTTTTGGTTTTCCATAAGTTCTCGTAAATTTGACCATTTTCTACCTAAACAATTCCCCCCGGCCCCCACCCAAAAAAAATATTTCAAGCAGATTACAAATCAAATATTTTCAAAAAATCAAACGATTATATTTTCAAATTGTTAAAAGTAACTAATTTTCAAAAGTAGGGTTTTTGTTAAAAAATGGAGTATTGGGAGAGAAGAGAAAACTCTACTTTATTATTATGAGGGAGGGTACATATATATAGATCTATACAATATAGGAAAATACACTCTAAAATATTCCAATATATGTACATCCATCTATATTATTCCATAACACTCCCCCTTGGATGTACATAATTTAAAAACATGTCTCATTGGAACTAGTGAAGAAAAGAATACATATATTCTTCAAAATACGCTTTTGAGGTTGCCTCATTAAAAACCTTGCCTGGAAAACCCAGTGGGACAAAACCATGACTAAGGGAAAAAGAGTGCAACACGTATTTACTCCCCCTGATGAATGCATTACTTGAAAAACTTCATTGATCTCATTGTCATGGCATTGAACTTCTTGATTGGTAAATTAGACATTTTTGGATACGCCTTATTGAGATCTTGAAACTTGTACTTTGTTCAAATTCTCATGGCAGTATTACTTCAACTTAGAGAACTCGACAAATTAGGATTTCGCTTCAAAATCTCGTTCCAACTTGAGAGATAAATAAACCAGCAGCAGCATCATCATCTTATATTACAGGAGTTGTAATATGTGCGCGTATAATGCTGCCTCGTTAAAAACCTTGGTAGGAAAAACCCAGTGGGATAAAAACCTTACCGAAGGGAAAAAGAGTACAACAATCGAATCGTGCCATGCGCATTATCTAAATAATATTATTATCATCCACTCAACATTACATGTCTACTAGTCCTCTTCAGGAGGTAAAGCGTTTAAACAACAAATGTCAAATTCAATAGGAATTTGTTTAATATCCAACCTTTATAAATTGGTAACTATCTTTTATACTACAATAACTGATTATGGTGCTTCTAGACCATAAACCTTAATGATAGTAATAATAGCATTGTTATGACACATAAAATTAATTTCGTTTTCATTTAGTTCACTTTATTAGAAAAACTAGGGATAATTTGTTCTTCGGGAACTTTTCATTAAATCACATAGTTAAGTGAACTTTAGTTCTTCTGGAACCACTTGTTGCCTATGAGTAATTGTCCCATTCGAAGATAATCACATTTAAAGAGGTTCTCGAATCACAAATCAAACTAGTCATTTCAGTGACTATTCATATGTTTTCAAATACAGTTCACACTTATAACTCTAGGGTAGCATTTAACGCAATGATTGATATATGCACATGCACTATGAAAGCTAAAAGGTACTTAATAAACTAATGATGCAAATGATATAAAACTAGATATATTATGCCTAATACATTACTAAGAGTAAATATTGTTGGAAATATAGGGTATAACAATGGCTTTCAAGGATTTACGAATAGTGACAAAACTGTGCCGTGGTATTAACCACTGCCTTGAAAGCTAATACGGCCCGACTATGGTGGTAATCGCTACTCGGCCGATTCGCTCCCCAAGGTTAACACAGAAACTTCTAATCGGTACCACTCACGATCAAAAGTGTAGAGAACGCATGTTTTACAATTACCCAGGAGGATTAGAGAGGAGAGTTTTTTTTTTTGTTGTTGTGACTGAAAGTGCAAAAACGTCTCCCTTAAAAAGGGAAGGGGGAGACGTTTTTGACAGTCAAAAGACAGCAATAAGGAGGAATTAATCTTGGATTCAATTGCTGATTAAAGGCATTAAAAGGAAAATAAAACCAGCAATAAAGAAGGAAAATTAAATGGAAAAACGGTCCAATATCCAAACGGTCAAAAGACGAAATTCGGACTGGGTCCAAAAAAAGGAACTAAGCACAGAAGAGTATCAAATGCCCAGCCCAGCCCACACCCACGCCCCGACCCGGACCGGGCGGGCGGCGCGCGCGCGCGCGTGTGGGCTTAGGCCCAAACATCCGAGATCCATAGTGTGCCCTCAGCTTGCCAGCTCAATAGGTAAGTGAAGAGGATTGTTTATAAGGCAAATATATTGCCTTCAAACAACCGATGTGGGACAAGCAGCAAAACAAAAACAACAATGCCCAGAAAATCCAAGCAACCAACAATGGCTTTGTCTGCCATTATCCCAACAATCCCCCACTAATGGCTTGCAAAGACAGATCAAAACCTGGGTAAAGGAAAGGAAATACTTAAGCATCAATATCTTTCGATTTGAATTGACACATTAGTGAAATGAGGCAACAACTTACTTTCTAATGAGTGAATTGCTCTTGAACTCACTAGAGTTCGGTTGAGACCCTCACAACACATACTTACCTTTATAAACATGCATTCTCTGCGATACAACACAAACGCGTTCTCTGGCCATGCGCACACCTTGGGTCTCATGAGTGCTCTAGAGAGACAGCCCAGTCTCTCATAGAAGGCGGCCACACCTTCACACTCACATAGGTGGTCCATCAAGTGTTTCTCTCTAACACCACCCCGCAGGGATATGGAACCATTAAGAGCATGAGCTCAACCTCACAATATAGGTCCATCAAGTGCGTCTCAACAGCACCACCATAAGGCTATGGACTATATATGCACTAATGCGCGCCATAGGGATGGGAAGTGTAGTGCGTGTTAAGGATCATATGGCTTCGTTTGACCACAAAAGGGTATCCACCACGTTACCTCAACTCATGGGCCTCAGCCCCATCCCCCTCGACGACTCAAGAACTACTCTCCTTGGCAACCCCTTGGTAAAGGGGTCTGCAAGATTTCTTTCGGATTTCACATAATCCAGCGAAATCACTCCATTTTTCAGGAGTTGTTTGACCACACCGTGCCTTATCCGTATATGTCTCTTCTTCCCATTGTACACACTATTCTTAGCAACACCGATGGCTGCCTGAGAATCACAATGAAGAGACACGGGAACAGCTTGTCCCCCCCACAATGGCACGTCTGCTAACAAGTTTCTCAACCACTCAGCCTCTTGCCCTGCCAACTCGAGGGCAATAAACTCGGACTCCATGGTGGACCGTGCGATACAAGTCTGTTTCGAAGACTTCCACGAGATAGCACCACCTCCAAGTGTAAACACATACCCACTAGTCGAGCTGATCTCATCATTACCAGAAACCCAGTTAGCATCACAAAACCCCTCGAGAACACCAGGATGTTTAGTGTAATGCAAACACTAATCAACGGTTCCTTTTAGGTACCTCAACAGTCGACGAAGAGCAACCCAATGCTCACTACTAGGGTTATGTGTATAACGACTTAGCCTACTCACCGCATAGGCTATGTCAGGCCGAGTACAGTTCATGAGAAACATCACACTACCTATGATCTTTGCATATTCATCTTGAGAAACACTTTCTACTAAGTTTTTCATCAAATGAACACTAGGATCGTAAGGAGTTTTAGCAGAAGCTACGTCAAACATGTCAAATCTCCTAAGCACCTTTTCCACATAATGAGACTGACTTAGAGAAATGCCAGAAGAGTTTCTCTTAACTCTTACCCCTAGAATCACATCTGCTTCCCCTAAATCCTTCATCTCAAATTTAGATGACAAGAACCGTTTAGTATCATTCACAATCTCTAAACTGTTCCCAAATATCAACATGTCATCCACATAAAGACATATGATAACACAATCTGACCCTCTCACCTTAGAGTAAACACAAGAATCAGAGTTATTCACGACATAACCGTCAGAAACTAAAGTGTTATCAAATTTCTCATACCACTGCTTAGGAGCCTGTTTAAGACCATACAAGGACTTTCTAAGTCTGCACACTTTGTGCTCCTGACCTGGAACCACAAACCCCTCGGGTTGGGACATATAAATCTCCTCGTCTAAATCTCCATTTAAAAAGGCAGTCTTAACATCCATCTGATGTATAACTAAGCAGTGAATGGCCGCAAGAGCAAGGAGAGTCCTAATGGTCGCTATTTTGGTCACAGGAGAGTAGGTATCAAAGTAATCAAGGCCTTCCTTTTGGGTGAAACCTCTAATCACAAGTCTGGCCTTAAACCTCTCGATTGTCCCATCAGGTCTCAATTTTTTCTTAAAGATCCATTTACTGGTAATAGGTCTCGAACCCACAGGTAAATCAGTTAGCTCCCAAGTTGAATTTGACACTATGGAGTCCAACTCACTCTTAATGGCCTCTCTCCAAAAACTAGCATCCACAGACCTCATGGCTTCACTAAAAGTTTTCGGATCATCTTCTATCATGAAAGCAGAAACAAGCTCATAACTAAGCGAATCAACACATCTACTCTCAGACAGATAGGTAGTCACAAAACCAGGACCAAAGTTTTTCGCAACTTTAGGCCTCTTGCCTCTCCTAGGTTCATCTACAACAGAAGAACTATTAGCATGCATATCAACAACAGGAGTACTACTAACATCATTAACATAAGTACTACTAGCATGCAAATCAACAGGATTAACAGAAGAAGATGGCATAGGACTGACTAAACGCACATCAGACACATTAGAAGACGAAGATACTACATTACCTTTTTTCAAAGGAAAAACATGCTCAAAGAATTCTGCATCTCTACACTCACAGATAGTTCTATCACTTAGAGACATGAATCTATATGCAGCATGTGCATAACCAATAAAAACAGCATCAAAGGTCTTTGGTCCGATGTTCCTCCTCTTATGACTAGGCAACCCAACTTTGGCTAGACACCCCCACACTCTCATGAGACTCAAGTTAGGAGGAAAACCCTTCCACATTTCATAGGGTGTCTTGTCTAACTTCTTATGAGGCACACGGTTAAGGACATAACAAGCCGAAAGTACCGCTTCCCCCCACATCTCTCTAGGTAACCCCGAACTTAAGAGCATAGCGTTCATCATTTCTTTCAAAGTTCTATTCTTACGCTCAGCTACTCCATTTTGTTGGGGCACATAAGGGGCACTAAGGTCGTGTACTATTCCAAATTTCTCACACTGGTCATTTAAGGAATTGTTCTCATATTCTCTTCCTCTATCTGACCTAACCCGTTTGATTTTCCTATCAAGCTGGTTTTCAACCAAGGTTTTATATTTGAAGAAAGCTTCTCCTGCCTCTCCTTTGGTTTTAAGAAGGTAAACTTTGGTGAACCTCGAATAGTCATCTACAAAGGTTATGTACCATAATTTCCCCCCTCTACTCGGAGTTTGGTGAAAATCAGCTAGGTCCGTATGAACAAGTTCAAGGAGTTGGGTGTCTCTACGAACCACGGGTTTGCAAGGTCTCTTTGTGAATTTGGCTTCTACACAAATTGGACACTTAGGAAATTCATTTGGGCCAAAATCGGGAATTAGGGATGCGTTCCTAAGTCGTTTTATTGATGCAATGTTCACATGACCTAGTCTACCATGCCAAACATCTAAAGACTCAGCAATATAAGCAGAACCAGAAACATTCTCATTAACGAAATCAGAAACAACATTAAGAACAAACAAACCTCCACTGAGGTACCCCTTCCCTACAAATTCCCCACCCCTAGTCAATACAACCTTGTCAGCCTCAAACACAACTTTCAAACCAGCTTTGTTCAACAAGGCACCAGACACTAGGTTGCGACGGAGGGTAGGAACATACAACACATTGCTAAGGGAGAGGGATTTTCCTGAAGTAAGTTTAAGCAAGACCTTTCCTTTACCAAGCACACCAGCAGAGGAAGAGTTACCCATGTAGACGCATTCACCATCAGCAACGTCTTCAAAGTCTTGGAATAACTCCTTGTTAGCGCAGAAGTGCCTCGTGGCGCCGGTATCAAGAATCCAGTCGGTTGAGTTAGCCACCATATTAGCCTCCAGAACCACAGCAGCAATGACCTCATCGATTTCAGCCAAATTCGCTTGACTCCCTCCGGGCTTCTGAACAGTCTTGAACGACCCTCGGCGTTGAGGACACTGGTAAGCTTTGTGACCAGGTCTGCCGCAAACATAGCATAGCAAATCAGCCTTCTGGATCTTGGAATCGGGCTTGGTAAATTTCGCTTGCTTCTTGTTCTTCTTCCCTTTGCTTTTAAACCTGTTTTTAATTGAATGACCAGCAGATTCAACAAGGTTAGCATTCGAATCATTAAGTGATAAATTCTCAAATTTGTCTTTGAGGCGATTAGCCTCTTCAGTCTTCATATGGCTTATGAGGTCCTGGAGAGTCATGTCCCGTTTCTTGTGCTTGAGACGGTTGCGGTAGTCACTCCAAGAGTTCGGAAATTTCTCCAAAAGAACATTGGCCTGAAGAATTTCGCACATCTGCATGCCTTCGGCGATGATGTCCATGCACAAGTTCTCATACTCGTGCACTTGATCGATGACAGATTTGTCATCAACAAGCTTGAAGGCGAGCCACTTGCCGACCACGTACTTCTTCTTACCAGCATCATCGGCACCATACTTCTTCTCCAAAGACTCCCAAATCTCATAGACAGACAACTGTTTGGAATACAGATCAAACAAAGGTCCAACCATGAAATTCAGAATATGGAAACGAGCCTGCTTGTTGTGACTCTCATATCTCTTGATCTCATCATCATTGGTCCGGAGAACAGCAGCAGACGGTGGGGTGACCTGGACATCGCCAGTGGTAGCGACAATGGGTTTCGGCGCCGGCTTGGTGAGAACATAATCGATCTCAAGTTGTTCGAGGAACATCTGTATCTTCTGGGACCATCGCTTGTAATTTGTTCCGTTAAACAATTCGAGCTTGGTGATGTCAAGGAGTGCCTTACTCGACAAAGACGAAGAAGCCATTGTTAAAGGTATTAGCTTTCAAATTGTTGGAAATATAGGGTATAACAATGGCTTTCAAGGATTTACGAACAGTGACAAAACTGTGCCGTGGTATTAACCACTGCCTTGAAAGCTAATACGGCCCGACTATGGTGGTAATCGCTACTCGGCCGATTCGCTCCCCAAGGTTAACACAGAAACTTCTAATCGGTACCACTCACGATCAAAAGTGTAGAGAACGCATGTTTTACAATTACCTAGGAGGATTAGAGAGGAGAGTTTTTTTTTTTGTTGTTGTGACTGAAAGTGCAAAAACGTCTCCCTTAAAAAGGGAAGAGGGAGACGTTTTTGACAGTCAAAAGACAGCAATAAGGAGGAATTAATCTTGGATTCAATTGCTGATTAAAGGCATTAAAAGGAAAATAAAACCAGCAATAAAGAAGGAAAATTAAATGGAAAAACGGTCCAATATCCAAACGGTCAAAAGACGAAATTCGGACTGGGTCCAAAAAAAGGAACTAAGCACAGAAGAGTATCAAATGCCCAGCCCAGCCCACACCCACGCCCCGACCCGGACCGGGCGGGCGGCGCGCGCGCGCGCGTGTGGGCTTAGGCCCAAACATCCGAGATCCATAGTGTGCCCTCAGCTTGCCAGCTCAATAGGTAAGTGAAGAGGATTGTTTATAAGGCAAATATATTGCCTTCAAACAACCGATGTGGGACAAGCAGCAAAACAAAAACAACAATGCCCAGAAAATCCAAGCAACCAACAATGGCTTTGTCTGCCATTATCCCAACAAATATACATGCACATGCTATTAGACTCGATAATGCAACTGTACGTACAGATTTAATTTAATATTTATAAATCCATGGGACTACAGGTCCATGAGCTCATCTCAATAATAATTTGTCGACAATGAATGGACTTGACATGTAAGATCCCCAATTACATGTCCAAGTTTACATGTTCATCTACGTTCTAATAAATTTACACTTTTATCGGTTCCATATATATACCGGTATAACTATATATTCACCAGAACTCTTTATATAATCTTTTGTAGTCAGGATCCATCCATGATATCTGAATTGAATATTTATTCTTGAGGTACCTTTTTCTTTCATGTAGGCCATCTATTATTATTCAAATATTTTTGTGTAGAATTCTTACCTTCATACTTATCAGTATCTTATAACTCTTCAGGAGTATCAGGCCAACTACACAATCTTACCATATAATTTTATCAATAAACTTGGAACCGATCGAATTATATATAACTTTTCTACCACATTTCAGTAGTAGTAACTATCACGATTGACAAGATCTTTCAATGCTTTATATATACTTGAGCATATCTTAATCTCATAGGAAATTTGAAATTTTGGTTCGATATGGGGATCACTTACTCCATGTATGTTTTTACCAGCTTTCTCCCATGATTCTTCCCCTAAGGTGGTAAAAACTATCTTAAATTGATAGATTAATGGGGCCAATAATCATCAACAAACCCACCTTAAATAAATATACATACCCATAGGCTTAATATATCATGTATATGGGGAGTATATGCAATAGCAGTTGGATTCTCGTGTGCTGTAAATTTTGCCCCTAATCGGAGATCACTTGATCAATACCAATTGAGTCGTACTTCGTAACTATATATCGACGTCAAACTTTCATGTGGACTTCTGGCCACTAAGTTAATATCATCAATTTCGATTAGTGTATAAGCTCACTTCTTATTATCAAGATTTCCAAATGAGCTCTATCTCTGTTGTGTCTTGCCATGAGAATTTAAATAAGAACATGAGAGAGCTTTCAGCACATTATTATATTTCAAGAAAAAGTAACATTTTGATGGCCTATTTTATCACTTTAAATAAACTCACATCACATAAACCTTTATATAACTTTTGTGTTGATCGTATTTCATTTCCAAAACACATAGCCAAATAAATGCATATTTATATTTCTCATAAGTCCAACTTCTGGTTGACTAAACTTTAGAAGTCTCTTGTGCACAAGAATATCAAATTTGCATTTCGGCTAAACATGTGATGTGACATTTAGACATAGTCTAGTGTCTCATTTCATATTGGCAAGAGTAAAATAATTATTACCTCCTTCAGGGAATATAGATAATTTGTACTCTTCTAGAGCACATTTTTCTTGGATGTAGAATCTATATAACCTTCAAGAATAGATTCTAATCCACAAAGGAAACTTATTGACATCTATTGAAATATTTGAACGCTTTATGAGTTATACAATTTTCGTTCACCTATATATGTTCCTTTGGAGTAACTAACTATGATACTTTCATCATATGATTCTGTTAGTTTGTAGGGTAATACATTACTTCACAAATGGTATAGATGAACAATCATAAATTAGGCAAAAACAACAAGGGACAATTTGATAAATCACAACAATACATATGAGTATTATTCCCGCAAACATCGCCATTGAGAGTGAATTTAGCTCTATCAAAGCCCTTCTGTATTAGTTTCATAAATAATCAAGTCCATAATTGTAGTCCACGATGGGTGATTCCCTTTCTGTTAACCATTTTACATCATACCACTTCATACTTTACATTCACTTCAGGGAATGAGGTGACTATAGCTATTTCTCATGTTTCATTAATTCACATATTAAGCCATTATAAGATAATGAAAACTTCTTTCTCACAATCTTACAACGATAAGGGAAAATACCTCGTATTTCTATATATAAATTGTAAATCATAAACTTTGATCTCCCGGTCAAAGGTCTTTCTTCTTTGCTCATTTTGACTATAACTTTAATCTTAGAACTTCTGGCCCAAAAATTCATAGTATATATGACTTTATCAAAGACAAAAAATCAATGACCACAACATTGTAGTATGCGAGACTATTTGAACTAATTTCATTCTTGGGTCATTTTTCCTCACTTAATTGATATATTAGACCACTATATGATATATTCACAAAAATTTCTATGGTCGATCGTTTAATATCGCAAACATACACTTTTAACCTTGAACTCCTGGCCAAAGTTTTGCTATGGGTTGTGGTTTTTATTTAATCCGAATAATCCTTTTATTATTCAAAACTTCAAGTTCGAAAATGATATTAATTATATTACATATGTATATATAAAACATTATCGATTATAAAAAAAAAAAAATATTACATTTGAATTGCATAGTAGTTTATCACAAAAATCAAACAAGACTCGTACGTGAGAGATAATAAGCAAACGTACTTGGCCAGGTTAAAAAGAAGTCAAAAGTACATGTTATTTATGCAAATTACGATACGAGATGCTATACCAAACAAACATGGTCCAAGTTTACACTATGTTAAGCTAATCATGTGGAAATTTAGACCAAAAGGCAAAATTAGAGTAGATTGGTGTTATATGTGTAACTAATCATCAAAAGAGCATAGTGGGAGGCCTTAATCAACCAATACGAAAAGCTTTAACATGACCAAGGATCTATAGCTTAGATTAGTAAGCAAATTGCACTAAGAATGAACATCATCAGGAAGTTTTGCCAACGACGAATTGCACAAATCATTTATTAGAGCCCCGCTCTTGCAATTGTGTTACTTTTGACTTTGTACTTCACAGTTCACCCAATTTTTAACTTGTTATATGCTCGGATAGTCGAATCTTCGACATATGCTTTTACTCTTCAAGTTGTAGAGTAAAAATTTTGTGTTACTTGGAACTTCTGGTCCAGCGAAAATCTATAATACACCTTCGAACTTAGACTTTGAACTTCAGGCCAAAGTTTGGTATACTAAGGTCTCAGTTAATTGGATTACTACAAATCTTTATGCTAATAAGCGAAACCTCTGGTTCAGAATTATATTAGCTCGAACAATTTATTCAAAATCTGAAGTTAAATAAAGTAAGTTAAGATTCCCACATATACGATTTAACATACCACCTTGAGCAAGTCATAAACTTATCTTGTAGGCATATGACGTATCAATATACAACTTAATACTCATATCAAATTCTATAATTGTACGCTCCGAAGTCACAAGAAAAGAAGACTAACAACAATAGATCATGTAAAGTCCAAGCCTAATTTCGGTTAACTCATCACATACAATCTAATTATGCTAGTAAATAAGTATCAGATAGTCACGGAACGTATTAATTGTCTTATAGTACCCCATGTACGTACATGAAAAACAATTATCACAAAAGCCACGCACGTGCTAAATTCTGCTGTTTGATCCCGTAATAAAAGACATTCTTGCAAGGTAATTACACGAACAATATTATTAAGTCACACCAATACCCAATCGTAAATCGTAAACATGTGCATAAAATTTTTAATGAATAAACCAAACGATGATGAGTAACAACCCGGGACTTAAGTTCATAGATATAATAGTGTCCCGATTCCTGAACTAACTAATGCGTAAAGCTGTTAACTTTGATCACATACAAGAGACATGCCAATCGAATAGTTACAGGAAAATATAAAATAAATTGATAACCAAGTATTAATAAAGTGATTGATCCAATGAGACTAGTGTAAAGTACCGAGTAAACTTAGTACGTGGAATCGTATACGGTAAGCCACTTTGTAAGTTAATATGATAAAATAGCAAATAGATCATCATGTACAAATAGCAAGTGTACTGTTATACGCTTGATCATGGTCAAAGATTGAAAACACTATTGATCAATATAAAGACAATAACACTTGCTTGGAAATATATGAATCATGATACTTATCATCAAAGGAGAATTAAACGAACACCTTAACAAGTTGATGTAAACGGCGGAAAATAATTGATTTACGAATGAACAACCTCATGCGGTTATGATCATGATTAATTAAAAGTCAAAGCTAACAAGATATATATAGGCGATAGCTACGTACCGGATCAAAGAGATTAGATTCAATGGAAATCGACAACAAGAACTCGTTTAGGATTAGATCTCGGCTAGAGCAGCGTCACTCATGTACTCGGTTAGAGTAGCGTCACTCTTGTCATTGCTAGGGTTAGAACGTCGTGCTGATAACGTGTTAAAAAATGGAGAGTATTGGGAGAGAAGAGAAAACTCTACTTTATTATTATGAGGGAGGGTACATATATATATATATCTATACAATATAGGAAAATACACTCTAGAATATTCCTGTATATGTACATCCATCTATATTATTCCATAACAGTTAAAATTTTAAAGAACATTTTTGCGATTTTGTCAAAAGTAACCATATTTAATTTCAAAAGTGACGTATTATCAATTTTTGAAAGTGGTGGAACTTAGCCAGTTAGCCATGTCACTCTTCCAGAAATAATAAAATACCCATTGAACGCTCTTTCGTTCTGTCTTCTTTGTTTTCACCTTCGTCTTTCTTCTCATTCTCTCTGTTTCTGTCTGTCTTCACCATGAAGCTTCGCCTGTTCCATAAACACTGCAATTTCTCCTCTCTCTCCAACAAACTTCAAACACAAGCTGCACCACCAACTTCATCTCCAACAACCCAACAACAATTCCAAGATTCAATCTTAAACTCTCAGTGGCATTTCATCAAACACCTTCTGCCCACTCTTTCTCCCGCCATTATTTCCGACACTTTTCTCAATCTCCGATCCAAACCCAATATTATCTCCAAATTATACGATGAAATTAACCCTAATCACCTCGATCCTCACTCTAATTCCCTTGCCCTCGTCATTGTTTCCCGCATTAATTCACCTAAACAAGCTTTGCACCTTGTTAAGCGGATAATTAGCACTAATGCATTATCTAACTCTGACATTTTCGAGAAATTAGGGCATGCCCGTGAGAAATTAAGTGTTGATAGTACTATTTGCTTTGATTTTCTGATCAGGGGTTTGTGTCAGTTGAAGTGCGCTGAGGAAGCTTTCAAGTGTTTTAATTTGATGAAAAGTAAAGGTATGTTGCCAAAGATTGAAACTTGCAATGATATGTTGAGCTTGTTCTTGAAGCTAACTTCTACTGAGATGGTATGGGTTTTGTATGCTGAAATGTTTAGGTTGAAGATTAGTTCGAATACACATACTTTTAATATTATGATTAATGTGCTTTGCAAAGAAGGTAAGATGAAAAAGGCATTGGATTTTGTAGGGTTTATGGAAATTGCAGGGTTTAAGCCTAATGTTGTGACTTATAATACAATTGTTCATGGTTATTGCTCTATTGGTAAGATTGATCGTGCCAGAAAGTTGTTTGGTGAGATGAAAATGAAGGGGATTTATCCTGATTCATATACGTATGGTTCGATAATTAACGGGTTGTGCAAGGAGGGGAGGCTTGATGAGGCTGAGAAATTTTTCGATAAGATGGGGGAAAATCGGTTGGTGCCTAGTGCTGTGAATTACAATGCTTTGATTGGTGGGTTTTGCAATGGAGGGCAGTTAGAGAAAGCGTTTAGCTACCGGGATGAGATGGTTAAAAGGGGTGTTTTCCCGACATTGTCGACTTATAACATGTTAATGCATCAGCTGTTTATGGAGGGTAAGGATGATGATGCTGAGACTTTGATAAAGGAGATGGGAGAGAAAGGTTTGCAGCCTGATGCTGTTACGTATAACATCCTGATCAATGGGTACTGCCAGAGTGGGAATGCCAAGAAGGCTCTTGAGCTACATGATGAGATGTTGATCAAAGGTGTCCGACCTACAAAGGTTACTTACACGTCTCTTATATATGTGTTGGGAAAATCGAAGAGGATGAATGAGGCAGTTGATTTGTTTGAGAAGATAACGAAGGATGGTGTGATGCCGGACTGTGTAATGTTCAATGCTCTGATAAATGGTTATTGTGTCAATGGGAATGTAGAATATGCATTTTCGGTGTTGAAAGAGATGAATAGAAGAAAAGTTTGTCCTGATGAAGTTACGTACAATACTCTGATGCAAGGCCTTTGCAGAGAGCGTAAGGTTGAAGAAGCTCGGAAACTTCTTGATGGGATGAAGGGAAGGGGCATTGCTCCGGATCATATTAGCTATAACACTCTGATTAGCGGATATAGCAAAAGAGGTGACTTGAAAGATGCACTTAAGGTTCGTGATGATATGACTGATATCGGTTTTAATCCCACGCTTCTTACATACAACGCCCTAATTCAAGGGCTGTGCAAAAACAAGGAAGGTGCTCTCGCTGAAGATCTCTTAAAAGAAATGGTAGGTAGAGGTATTACTCCCGATGATAGTACCTATACATCTCTCATTGAGGCCATTGGGGATGATCAAAATGCTGTTGGAAATAAAATGGCAGGGTCAAAGTAAAAATATGAGGTGAAGTCATAGCCAGAGACTTTCGTCACGATTAAAGCTAAAGCTATTGCATAATACACTTGTTTTTTTCTTATATATTTTGTGAATTTAGGAAAATGTTTTACATTACAAAATTAGTTGAAAAATAGAGGTAGTGTGAAATTCAACAAATTGAAAAGTTAAAATGGTAAATTGAATTAGAAGTTAGGGTGTTCAATTGCCCAATTAGTGAGAGTGTAGGGGGCAAATCGTCACTTTTGCCTTTTATTAGATGTAACGAATCCGACTCCAAAATAATGTCCAAAACTCCCTGTTGGGCCACGCAATTTGAAGTCCAAATTCCCTCGCTTTCGCCTCCACGGTATCTGGATCCCATCTTTCCCAAACTTGTGTACAACCCATCCGCAATTTGAAGTATAATTTTAATTGTACATTATAATAATTTTACCACGAATGAGTAAAGTCTTATTTTAATGTCTCTACTCATATAGGACTTCTATACTTCTCTTCAGATGTTGGTATGTATAAAACAACTGCTACAATGGATGACTCATGACGATATTCAATAGTCGAGTGTTGAGTATCTGACACGGATAGCGTAGATGATTCGAAATGTTGGGATCCAGTTAAAATTGTTTGATCATCGAACCCCTAACGCTTGTTGCGTGTCATTAGAAATTTAGAACCCCAAAGAAAAGATCGGGCCGAGCAGGAAGGTGACCTGAGTCTATGAACAATCCGAAGGTGAGATGGTGAAAAGCGCCAAGAATAATAATTAGTATGCAAGGTCTTCATCACCAGCAGCAGCAACTTGCCGCCCTTATCTCCGTCGCCCTCGCCAACGACTCCTCCTCCTCTACCACCACCACCGCCACCACCTCCGCCGCCGCCACCTCTACTAAACATGAAGCCGATGACTCTAATCGACTCGGCTCCGTCAACTCGCTTCACAGACTCATACTTTACCCTCCCAACTCACTCCTCGTCTCTCACTCCGCTGCCTTTCTCTCTCAAGGCTTCTCTCAGCTCCTCTCCGATAAGTATGCTCTGCTCTCTCTTTATTATTCCCCTTATTTTCTCCTATTTCTTTCTGCAATCACCCAATGTGGCGTATACTATAAGTTTAATTACTGGCAGCACTAGGTCATCAGTACCATTTAGGCATACAGCTATTGATTACTAGGGTTTCTGTTTTCATTCCACCTTTTTTTTAATTGTTTGAACATGTAATTTTTTTTTGCTGTAATTTAGAGACAATGCTAATTTTGTGATTTAGTTGTGAACCCGAATTGTGTCGAATTTTGTTAAACCTTAATTGAGTTGAAACTATACTTGGACCGAATTACGATTTAGTTTACTCACATTGCCCTCCATGACATGATTGATTAAGCGTAATCAGAATATCAGATGTCGAGAAGTCGAATTTGATTAACAATAATGTAGAGGATTGCCACTTGAATTTGTTATTTTTGTTGTGGACAAAAGGCAATCTCCAGATATACGTGGTTTTGACCATATGGTCATATACTTGTGTGCAGATCATACGCTGTGCGTCAGGCAGCTGCCACGGCCTATGGGGCTCTATGCGCTGTGTTATGCTCAATCCCATTAACGTCAAATGGAAGGCAGAACCATGTTGTCCTGGGTACTGTGGTGGACCGTTTTATCAACTGGGCTTTGCCCTTGCTTAAGAATGTCACTGCTAAAGATGGGTCATTGGAATTGGCTCTGGAGAGTCTCCGTGAATTTCTTAATGTAGGGGATGTAGGGGCAACAGAAAGATATGCCTTTCCTATTCTTAAAGCATGTCAAGAGGTGCTTGAGGATGAGAGAACCTCCTTGATACTGCTGCAACCCCTTTTAGGTGTTTTAAGTATGATATCATTGAAGTTCTTTAGATGTTTCCAGCCACACTTTGTTGATATTGTTGACGTGCTTCTTGGATGGGCAATGGTTCCTGATCTTGCTGATTCAGACAGGAGAATTATTGTGGGTAGCTTCCTCCAATTTCAAAAATACTGGGTTGTTAACCTGCAGTTTCCCTTAGGTTTGATGTCCAAATTTTTAGGTGATATGGATATGCTGCTTCAAGATGACTGTCCTGGGACTCCGCAAAAGTTCAACAGACTGCTTGCACTGTTTTCTTGCTTTTCTACTGTACTCCAGTCCACTGCATCGGGGTTGCTAGAGTTGAATCTTCTTGAACAGATAATTGAGCCCTTGACTAAAATGATTCCACAGTTGCTGGGGTGCCTGTCTCTACTGGGCAAGAAATTCGGGTGGTCAAAATGGATTGAAGATTCCTGGAGGTGCTTGACTCTCTTGGCTGAAATATTAGGTGAAAAGTTTGCCGTCTTTTATCCCCTTGCTTTCAATGTCCTGGTTCATAGCTTAGATTTTCAGAACTCTGTCAAGCCTATTGGAGCTGGGATACTTACGTCCTTTCAGATTCATGGGGTTCTTAAAACTAATCTTCAGTTGCTGTCCCTGCAAAAGCTCGGCTTTCTTCCATCATCTGTGCATAAGATTCTGCAATGGGATGCTCCAATCTCTCAGCTGCGATTACATCCCAACCATTTAGTGACTGCAAGCTCTGCTGCCACATATGTTTTCTTGCTTCAGCATGCAAATGATGAAGTTGTCATGCATTCCATCGACGCGTTGTCTGATGAGCTAGGGTTGTTGAGTGGCCTCTTGCAGGATCTTGGCAGTAGAGTTTTGGATAACTGCCCTCTCAGTAATGATGCGTACTCAAAGTTAGAGCTCTTTGCATTGATCAAATTTGATGTCAAAGTGTTATTGAGCTGCGTTTGCCTGGGAAAGGAAGATACTTTGTTTCCTCAATCTGACACAGCTTGTTTATTGCTCAAAAGGTCAGAAAAGGTGGCTTCATTTTTAATGACGAAGCTGGGTCCTTCCCATTCACCTGTCAAAAGCTTCATAGAGCTGCAGGTGATCATTCTTGAGGCTCTAGGTAGGGTTTCTTCAGTAGAATTATTGAGCAGGTGCTCCATTATACTATGCGATGGGGATTCTGTTGCAGATGAAGGTTGCATGAAGTGTTTAGGGATAGTTGTTGACCATTTGAACAAATACAATATTATCCTCTTGAGAGCCCTTGACATGAATTCTCCTCTTGCCGTCAAAATGAAAGCCCTTGATTGGGTATGTAACTTTTGTGAGAATATGGCTGGAATATCTGAGAGGTTGGGTGCCAATGTAGCTCCTTGCGAAGATCCTGGATATAGTTCTGCTATGTGGACTCTGGTATCTTCTGTACTCAGTGCTGCTTTTGACAGGGAACCAAAAGTGAGGTTTCAAGTGGCTAATGTAATTGGTATGGTCTTACAAGCAAAACTTGTGCACCCCAAGCACTTTTATGAAATGGCAGAATTCGTACTTGAAAAGCTTGGGGACCCAGATGTTACCATAAGAAATGCTTTTCTGAGGCGACTTTCTCTTTTCCTCCCGGTTGCTGTTTATCTGTGTGGTTCATCAGATAGTGGTATGGTTACCGTAGCCAGGTCTCATTTTTGCAAGATAGGACATCGAGGTGACCTGCATTGGAGGCATGTGTTTGCCCTGAAGCAGTTGCCTCAGCGCCTGCATCCACAGCAACTTGTTTCCATTTTAAGTTACATCTCTCAACGTTGGAAAGCACCTCTTTCTTCTTGGATTCAACGGCTTATTCTACATTGCAATAGTGTGAAGGATGTCAATCAGAGTCTAGTGGAGGAAACAGCCACCTGTGGTGGGAATAGTCTCTGGACGGATGTTGTGCTGGAGACCGATGTTCTTGAAAGAACAAGCTTAGTGAATAACATAGCTGGTGTATGGTGGGCCATACATGAAGCTGCTAGATATTGCTCAACTACTCGTCTTCGGACCAACCTTGGAGGGCCAACTCAAACTTTTGCAGCTCTGGAAAGAATGCTTCTGGATGTTGTGCACATGCTTCAACTAGATACTGAGCAGATTGATGGAGGTTTGAGCATAATGGGTTCAAATGGTACTCGTTTATTGCCCATGAGATTACTACTGGATTTCGTTGAGGCTTTGAAGAAGAATGTGTACAATGCTTATGAGGGTTCTTCTGTACTGCCAGTTGCAGCGCATCAGAGTTCCTTGTTCTTCCGGGCGAATAAAAAGGTTTGTGAGGAGTGGTTTTCTCGTATTTGTGAACCAATGATGAATGCTGGGCTGGCATTGCAGTGTCACGAGGCTGTTGTACAGTATTGTTCTTTGCGCTTGCAGGAGCTGAAGCATTCTGTTGTATCTACAAGGTCTAGATCACCTGAAGATGTTATGCATATCGTGCGACACATGGCTTTGGCTCTGTCTAAGAAACATGAATCGGCGGCTTTGATTGGCTTGCAAAAATGGGTGCATTTGACCTTTTCTTCCTTGCTTGAGGAAAGCCAATCCGCCACGAAGGATGATCCGCTATCTGGACCTTTCTCTTGGATCACTGGTCTTGTGCATCAAGCAGATGGAGAATACGAAAAAGCTGCTGCATTCTTTACGCATTTGCTGCAGAAAGAGGAATTCCTTAGTTCCGTCGGAGCTGATGGCATACAATTTGCAATTGGACGTGTAATTGAGAGCTATGCTGCTGTTTCTGACTGGAGGTCTCTCGATTCTTGGTTACTGGAGCTGCAAAATTTACGGGCAAATCATACTGGAAAAAGTTACTCAGGTGCTTTAACTACAACCGGCAATGAAATAAATGCAATACATGCACTATCGCACTTCGATGAGGGTGATATTCAGGCAGCTTGGGCATCACTTGATTTAACACCTAAAAGTAGTTCTGAACTTACCCTAGATCCAAAATTAGCATTGCAAAGGAGTGAGCAGATGCTGTTGCAGGCATTGCTGTGTAAAACTGAAGGCAAATTGGATCTGGTGCAAGATGATCTGCAGAAGGCCAAGTCCATGTTGGATGAACTTTTGACAATTCTCCCACTTGATGGGTTTCCTGAAGCTGCACCATTTGCCATTCATTTGCACTGCATAAATGCACTTGAAGAGGAATGCAGCTCTAACAAAGTACTGGAGAAACCACAGCAGTCTGATACGTGTGTGAATTCACTTCTTCAAGCAGCACATCTGCCTATGAGTGTAGTCCAGCAAGACTGTGACTCATGGCTGAAGCTTTTCAGGGTCTACAAAACTATTCTGCCCACTTCCTCTGTTACCTTAGAACTCTGCAAGAATTTGATGCGGTTGGCTCGCAAGCAGGGAAATTTGGGTTTGGCAAATCGTTTCAAAAACTATCTCAGGGATCAAATAACGAGTTGCGAGGAGACTAATAATCACCAACTACTAAAATCAAGTTTGACATATGAAGAAATTCTGCTGATGTATGCTGAAAACAAGTTCACGGATGCATTTGCGCATATGTGGTCATATGTGAAATCAAGCTTCCTCTCTGTAGAAAGTGGAGATTTTGGTGTGTCTGATAATCAATTGAAGGCTAAAGCATGTCTGAAATTCTCAAATTGGCTTAGGCGGGATTATGTTGAATTTAATGTTGAAAATGTTGTCCTGGATGTTCTCACCAACTTCAACCAATCCGGCGGAGGAGATATTTACTCTATAGAAGAGAATGCTATCTTTAAACCAAACACACTTCTAGTTGCTGAGGAAATTATGGGAATCGCTGCAAAATTGGCTACACGTCTTTGCCCTACCATGGGAAAGTCTTGGATATCGTATGCGTCTTGGTGCTTTTCTCAAGCTAAAGAGAATATTTCTCCGTCACGTGGAACTGTTCTCCATTCATCCTCTCTTCCTCCTGTTCTTGCTCCAGAATTGCTGCCAAATAGGTTCAATTTGACTGAGGATGAGATATCAAGAGTGAGATCTATCGTCTCTCAGCTTTTTTTTACAAAAGATATAACTGAACGAGACGGGGTGCATTCCTGGGTTGAATTGGTTGATGACCTCAATAATCCCATGGTAGATAAAGTAGTGAATATAATTGAAGCTGCAGCTGGAGCACCGGGTGTGGAAGATTTTGAGGGTGAATCTCTGCGTGCTGCTGTATCTTCTCAGCTTCGGAGGACCTTGCTTGATGAAACTGCGCAAACAGAGGAAGGCATTGCATTGTCTTCTCTCGATGATTTGGTTGATATTTGGTGGTCTCTGAGGAAGAGAAGAGTGTCATTATTTGGGCACGCTGCTTATGGTTTTATACAATACCTGTCATATTCATCCTCGAAGGTTGCTGGTTCCTCTTCAATGGACAATGAATTTAGATCCTTTAGCCAATTAAATGGCAGCTTAATCCTACGGGCCACTCTTTACATACTACACATTCTTCTGAATTATGGTTTGGAGTTGAAGGATACACTTGATCCCGCCCTTTCTGCTGTCCCTCTGTTGCCGTGGCAGGTTGCAAAGTGTTCTATTCTATTAGTTGTTTTTTTGCGTGTGGTGTGAGATGGTCTTGCAAGAATCTTGTCTTGAGATTGACACTAAGATTTTGTGGGACTCCTACGGATTTTAGATCAGTCTGTAAATCTGAGATCAGCTCAAGAAATCTCTTATACAATTGATTTGAATCTAGGATCTGTCATCAGAATCTTAGTCGTCTCATGGAAACTTGTTAAGACCATTCCATACTTTATTTGTATTCTAAAGCTATCCTTTGACCCTAACTGACGCCTGTTCTGCGTAGGAAGTGACACCACAAGTATTTGCTCGCTTAGGTTCTCACCCAGAACCTAAAACTCGGAAGCAATTGGAAGGCTTGGTTATGATGTTGGCAAAGTCTTCCCCATGGTCTGTGGTATATCCGACCCTTGTTGATGTAAATGCTTCTGACAACAGACCAACAGAGGAACTTCAGCATATTCTGGATTGCTTGGTAATCTTTAACTATAGCTCTCAGTTCTATTTATTTTTCTGTTTCTCTGCATGGAAGTGGCATTTAATGCTTTGAATCTGCTTACATTCAACCTGTGCGTGTTCTTGAATGTTGAGGCCTGGCGCTTGGGGATTACCTCGGTTTGGGTTTGTTTCTTGATTGTCTTCTAATATCATGGAAAAGCCTAAATGCTTTTTTAATTACTTAACCTCCGTAAAATTGATTGTGATACTTAGTTTGGAATCTAGTCATACAACTCATGGTGATGGAATTTTATAGTGAACTTTTTGTCATATGAGCGAACATTCTATTAAAAGGTGTTATTGGAATGAAGCTCCATATCATCCACTCCGTACCGGAGCAATGCACTGTGATTTGCATTTTTTTTTTTTTTGCCTTGAAAAGTGTGTAGTCCTCCTCACTTTGTTTAGTGCTTACACTATGTTAATTGGCCATTTGAGTCTATGAAGAGCCTTGTCTGTTTTCTCGATGCAGTTGCCTTGCTCTTGAGATCTTGATGTGTGAGTGAGCTTGTTTTAGATGTATTTGCTTGATTAATTGACTTGTCGCTGGAATGCAGATGAAGCTTTATCCTAGACTTGTGCAAGATGTCAAACTCATGATATATGAGCTGGGAAATGTCACTGTTCTCTGGGAAGAACTATGGCTCAGCACACTCCAAGATCTTCATGGAGGTAACCCCAGCTTCCTCCTTGCGTTGTTTCTTTTGTACCATTCGTTTTGCGAGTGTCTTCGTCTGAGTGCTGCCCATAAAATGCAGACTTTATGCGCGTTCAGTGGTACTCCTTCGATTTCAGTGATCATTAATTAGCTAACTGCTCTATGGTGGCCCATGAATAATCAGGCTTTTCAAATTAGATTTCAGAAATTATTAGCCTTGCTATTCAAGTAGATATAGTGATCTGTTACCAGCTTAAATCTTGAAACGAAAGCATTTCTTGTGATACTAAGATTTTTGTTCTACAGATGTAATGAGGCGGATAAACTTGCTGAAAGAGGAAGCTGCAAGGATATCTGAGAATGTTACTCTTAGTCCCAGTGAGAAGGTCAAAATAAATGCAGCAAAATATTCTGCCATGATGGCCCCAATTATTGTGGCCTTGGAACGTCGTCTGTCTCTGATATCTAGAAAACCTGAAACACCTCATGAGAAATGGTTCCAGGATGAGTACAAAGAGCCAATAAAATCTGCCATTTTAGCCTTCAAAACTCCTTTGGCATCCGCTTCATCACTTGGGGATGTCTGGCGACCGTTTGATAGCATTGCTGCATCCATAGCTTCTTATCAGAGGAAATCAGCAGTTTCCTTACAAGAAGTTGCACCACAATTGGCTCGCTTGTCCTCTTCTGATGTTCCCATGCCTGGCCTTGAGATGCAAGTCATGCTTTCTGAATCTGATAGAGAATTTGGCTGCACTTCACTAGGAATTGTGACAATTGCTTCTTTCTCTGAACATGTAACTATTCTCTCAACCAAGACCAAGCCTAAGAAACTTGTTATTCTGGGTTCTGATGGTGGAAAGTATACTTATCTTCTAAAAGGAAGAGAAGATCTACGACTTGATGCTAGAATCATGCAGCTTTTGCAAGCTGTAAATAACTTTCTTCATCTATATCCTGAGACTAGAAGTCGTTCAATTGGTATACGGTATTATTCCGTCACACCAATTAGTGGGCGAGCTGGTCTTATTCAGTGGGTGGACAATGTCGTAAGCATATATAGTACTTTTAAATATTGGCAGCAAAGAGTTCAATTAGCTCAGCTCTTGACTACTGGTGGCAGTAATGTAAAAAACACTCCTCCTCCTGTTCCCAGACCTAGTGATATGTTCTATGGCAAAATAATACCAGCACTGAAAGAGAAAGGCATAAAGAGAGTTATCTCAAGGAGGGACTGGCCTCATGATGTGAAGCTCAAGGTTCTTCTGGATCTTATGAAAGAGACCCCTCGGCAGCTTCTTCATCAAGAACTCTGGTGTGCGAGTGAGGGTTTCAGAGCTTTCAGTTCAAAACTGAAGAGGTAAAAGCAATGCAGTAAATGCTTGTTATTTGATGGCTGCCTTCTTTTAATTATTGATAATTTCTTAGTCTCGTCCCTTAACCTGTTCAATTGTTCATCAAGTAATGTGAAGTTTTCTGCTTTCTCCACAGGTATTCTGGTAGCTTAGCTGCAATGAGTATGGTGGGTCACATCCTTGGCCTTGGTGATAGACATTTGGATAACATCCTGATAGATTTTTTTACTGGGGATATTGTACATATTGATTATAATGTGTGCTTTGACAAAGGACATAGATTAAAAGTTCCCGAGATTGTACCATTCCGGCTTACTCAGATACTTGAAGCTGCTCTAGGGTTGACAGGATTGGAAGGAGTATTCAGGACAAATTGTGAAGCAGTACTTGGTGTTCTTAGAAAGAACAAGGACATACTTCTAATGTTGTTGGAGGTCTTTGTGTGGGATCCGCTTGTAGAGTGGACACGTGGAGATTGTCATGATGATGCTGCAATTGGTGGGGAAGAAAGAAAGGGGATGGAACTAGCTGTTAGCTTAAGCTTATTCGCTTCTCGTGTGCAAGAGATGCGTGTTCCTTTACAGGTACTCTGATGTCTTGAAAAACCTCATTGTCAAGTCTGTTGAACATTTACCCTGGTTACTAGACTCTCCTAAAAAAAATTCTAAACACTAGCTGAAAAAAAAAAACCATGCATGAAATTTAATAGTATAAATGTCATTTGAAAATTTCGTTGAGCTGTATTGTTTCTTGTAGAGTCTTTAATCATGAATGTCATTTTCTTTTTCCCCTTCCCATTTGTCATTAACTTATCCAAAACAAGTTTTCAAAAGCTCTGAATTTCTATGTTGTTTCAAACTGGAAAACTTTAAAATTGTATTTAAAATTTTAAATTGAAGTGAGAATCCATAAGCTGTGTCCAGGCACAAGGCTAATGGACTAAGAATTGAAAGTTTCTGGTAATGTTGTGAAAATATTTTCGAGACCAAAAGTTGTTGCAAGATGTGTAATTATTTCTTAACTTCGAGACCAGATGTTCACCTCCTCAGGCATCACAAGGATTTGTGTGTAGCTCTGACATGAATTGCATGTTTTCATTATCACATTGCAGTTTACTCAAGTTCCTTACATTCATTTCCTTTTTTTTTCCTTTTGTTGCAGGAGCACCATGATTTACTGTTGGCTACTGCTCCAGCTGTTGAATCTGCTCTCGAGGTATGAAGATTTTACTTGGTATTTCTTTATGGTCTAAATGTACGTTTATTTGAACTTAAAAATTTTTCTGGCAGAGATTTCTGAATATCTTAAACCAGTATGAACTTGTCTCCGCTAATTATTTCCGTGCTGATCAAGAGAGATCTACTCTTCTACTCCATGAATCATCTTCAAAATCAATTGTTGCTGAAGCTACATCTCGCTCAGAGAAAACTCACGCCTTGTATGAAGTTCAGGCTCATGAGTTTGCTCAGGCCAAGGCAGCTGTAGCTGAGAAGGCGCAGGAAGCCAGTAGATGGTTAGAGCAACATGGTAGATACCTTGACGCTTTGCGGAACGGTTTAATTCCTGAAATAAAAGACGGCATAGAAGTGAGCAGGATGGAAGATGCCTTATCTCTTATCTCAGCTGTTTCAGTAGCAGGAGTCCCGTTGACTGTAGTTCCTGAACCCACGCAAGCACAATGTCTGGAAATAGACAGGGAAATTTCTCAGTTAATGTCGGACTTGAAGCATGGTGTGTCTAATGCAGTGACAGCTCTTCAAGCATATTCTCTTGCTTTGCAGAGATTCTTACCCTTAAATTACCTTGCTACAAGCCCGGTGCATAGTTGGGCACAAGTCTTGCAGCTTTCTGTCAATTCCCTTTCCTTTGATATGCTGTCTATGGCCAGAAGGCAGGCTAGTGAGCTTGTCGCAAATATGCAAGGGGATGCTGTTGATTATGTTAGGCATAGCTGTGATGATCTCTGTCTTAAATCTAAGAGGTATGCTCTAGAGATAGATAAATTGGAGGGAGAGTATGCTGGACTTGTTAACTCTATTGGGTCTGAAGCAGAATTGAAGGCAAAGGATCGTGTACTATCTGCTTTTTTAAAGTATATGAAGTCTAGTGGTTTTACAAGGAATGAAGATGTTTCTCCTTCTCTTGCACCTGCACAGTTAAAACATGAGGGTGGTAGAGATGCCAATAGAGAAGCTGATCTGAAGAGAGAGAAGACATTATCGATTTTGTGTGCGGCTTTATGTTCTGTTTATGATGAAATGAAACACAAGATAATTGGGATATTTAACGATTCAACTACAACTGCATTTGTGGACAGACTGCAACAGTTAGACTTCGGAGCTGTCTACTGTGCTCTAGAAGAGCAAATAGAGAAATGTGTACTCGTTCTGGACCTTTTCAATCAACTTCAGCATTCTGTTAGTGGTGGAACTGGAAGTAGTGATACACAGGTGTCCAAAGAGAATTGGGCCTCCACTTTCAGAGCTACTTTGGTTTCATGCAAGGATTTGATCATCCATATGAGTGAGGGTGTTTTGCTTGAGCTTGTCAAGTCCATAGTTTCAATTGATTCAGAAGTAATGGATGCATTTGGGGCTCTGTCCACCATCCGTGGTTCCATTGAAACTGCATTAGAGCAGCTTGTTGAGGTTGAAGTAGAGAGGGCTTCTCTAGAAGAACTGGAAAAGGGTTACTTTTTGAAGGTTGGTCTCATAACTGAGCAACAATTAGCGCTTGAAGATGCTGCAATGAAAGGACGAGACCATCTTTCCTGGGAGGAGGCAGAAGAGCTTGCTTCCCAAGAGGAAGCTTGTAAAGCACAACTAGACCAACTTCACCTGTCATGGAATCAGAAGGGCATACGGAGTTCTTCTCTAATTAAAAGAGAAGCTGATATAAGAGATAGTCTGGTGTCTCTGGAGCGCCATTTTCTCTCTCTACTTGGTTCTGAGGAAGAGAAAGTGGTTCATGGTTTCAGAAGCAAAGCTTTGTTATCTACGTTGGGAAGACCTTTCTCTGGGTTGGAATCTTTGAACAAGACTCTTCTAGATCATTGTGGTGCAATCTCTTGTCAAAAGAATATTCACAGTCTTAAAAGTCTTCTCAGTTCCGGGTGCCAAATGTCTGAATACATCTGGAAATTTAAAGGGCTTCTGAATGGCCAAGAATTCTTTGCCTGGAAAGTTGCAGTAATCGATTTTGTCCTTGATCTGACCATTCATGATGTATCTTCATGTGTTGATCAGAAATTGGGAATGGATCAGCTTGTGGACGCCATCAAGAAAAAACTACTGGTGCAACTTCAGGTTTTGATGAGGCAATACATTAAAGAGTGCATTGCTGTAACATTCTTTCACTGTCTAAACAAAGAGACTGAGAATTTGACGCGACAGATCGAATCTCTAAAAGAACTTGGTTATGACACTTTGAAAAAGGATGCCACCGCTGTGAAAAGGGTGAAACTAATGCTTGATGAGTATTGCAATACACACGAAACAGTCCGAGCAGCAAGGTCAGCTGCATCTCTCATGAAAAGGCAGGTGATTGAGCTGAAAGAGGCTATCAGAAAAACTACGCATGAGATTATCCAAATGGAATGGATGCATGATTCAGCCTTAACTCTTTCTCAAGATAGTAGGATCATAGCTCATAAACTTTTAGAAACTGACGATAAGATGTATCATTTTGTCCTAGATTTGAGTAGGCCTAATTTTTTGGAACACCTAAGATCCGCTGTCTCAAAAATAACTAGTTCAATTGAATGCCTACAATCTTCTGAAAGAACGTCTTCGACAGCTGAAGGGCAGCTTGAAAGAGCTATGAATTGGGCCTGTGGTGGGCCAAATACGACCATGAGTTCCACTTCCTCTCACAAGAGTTCTGGAATACCTCTTCAGTTCCATGATCATCTGAAGCAGCGAAGACAGTTGCTACAGGAAGTTAGAGATAAGGCTACTGATATAACGAAAGTTGCATTGTCGATATTAGAGTTTGAAATGTCAAGAGATGGAATTTTTTGCTTGTCGGGCGATATATTTCCAATTGGAAGTACTGGAGATGGTAGGGCATGGCAGCAAGCTTACTTAAATGCATTGGCAAGGCTGGAAGTGACTTTCCATTCTTATTCTCGTGAGTGCTTTTCAATTCCCTTAAATCTTTTGTAACTTCTTATTTTGTTTAATGAATTAGAATTGTGAAGTTTAGATTCTCAAGTATACTTTCACTTGGATCAGGCGCTGAGCAGGAATGGAAGTTTGCACAAAGCAACCTGGAAGCAGCCTCTGGTGGTTTATATTCTGCGTCAAGTGAACTCTCTGTAGTTTCTCAAAAGGCTAAGTCTGCTTCAGGTTGTTCTTTTTAATCCATCTGATAGTTATATGCGTTCAGTATTTCCTGTAACTTTCAATGCTTAAAGTTTTGTGGTCTTTGAACTTAGGTGAATTGCAAAGCACTCTTCTTCAAATGAGAGACTGTGCAAGTGAAGTCAGCCTTTCACTTTCTGCTTTTAGTCGTGTAGCAAGGGGTCATACAGCTTTGACATCTGAATGTGGTTCTATGCTTGAAGAGGTATGCTCCTCTTTTCTGAGTTTGTGGTGAAACATGGCCTCCATGTGGTAGATGTGTCATGTTCTCTCAGTGCGGTCATTTAGTTTGATTCATATAGGGTTCCAATTTTTTTTATTGGAAGTAAATTGTTTTGTTACGTCTTTTGTTTTTGAGATGTTTGTTCAGACATTCAAATTCGCTTGTGGTTGAAGCCACCGAAAATGAAAATGCTCATAGCTGGGGCATGACAACCAAATGTGTTTCACAAGATTTCTCCGAAACTGTGATATTTTCGTGACAATGACTTGGTGCTAATGACTTGTTTAATATTCTTCGTAGGTGTTAGCGATCAGCAATGGTCTCCATGATGTGCATAACTTGGGAAAGGAGGCTGCCGCTATGCATCATTCTCTTATGGCTTCTATAGGAAAGGTTATGTTTCTCTTGAAGCTTTTTTGTATCTGATTTCATTTTTTCCATCCTCATGGTTTCCTTTCTCTTTCCGATGTCGATCTTTGCACTTCTTTGAGGGTGGGAAAACAAGTTATTACATGGCTGATTAGATTGTTTACTGTATAATGCTTTTGATCTGATTCGTTTAGTCACATTAACAGGCGTGCGAGGTCATTTTCCCCCTTGAGTCCGTGTTGTCTAAGGATGTAACTGCGATGACTGAAGCTATGGCCAAAGAAAGAGAGAACAAGATGGGAATATCGCCTATCCATGGGCAGGCCATATACCAATCCTATTGTCCTAGAACTAAGGAGGCTTTTCAGGCCTTTAAACCTCTTTTACCATCCTTAATGTCTTCTGCAAAGGAACTGCATTCTTTGCTGACTAAGCTCGCTCAAATTGCAAGCCTTCATGCTGGCAGCTTGCACAAGGTAATGCCAATCTAGATTTCGTTTTTTAATGTTTTACTCAAGTTGTCAGAAGGTTTCAAATTGCATTTCACATACAGGCCGTTGGAGGTATAGAAGGAAGCCTTGAAGCCAGGTCACAAAACATGACTTTGTCAGGGGAAGACCTAGTGAACAGTGTATCCGATTATGAAAATGTGGGCAGAGGTCTATTGGACGACTTTGATGGAGATATGGATGATACTGTTGTGAGTGTTAATTTCTCGCCTGTAGAAGATAAAGGGTGGATATCTCCTCCAGATAGTATATACAGCAGCAGCTCTGGAGACAGTATCTTAGGTGAATCAAGTTCTTCAACTGGCTTGAGTATCCAAAAAGATATGGAGCATCTTACCCTTAATTCCAATGACAAAGATGACGTAGATCATGTTGAACAACCTCAATGCTTTGAAACTGCCAGCTTGTCAGATGAGATGAAGGACAAGGATGGTGGCAATGGTAACCATTCAGATACTGCAGTAAGTAGAGATGAACTTCACGAGATGCTTAAGGAAGAGAACTTGGAGGCACACCTTGAGGTTGGAGATGATTCAACTTCATCAAATGGAAATGGAACTGTCCATGAGAGTCAGTTTGGTCAACAACTGAAAAAAGAGAGTGCTCGAGTGACCGGGGGTAAGAACGAATTTCTTGCTTTGAAAATCCGTTGGTATTGTGCATGCTTGTCATATATTGGACAATGAACCACTATCTATATTGTTAAGGCCTTAAGGGGTTACAGATTACAGAATTGGGGACTTTAAATCGCTGTTTATGTGTGTCAAGGGGTTGCGGCTAAGAATATCAGAATAGGAGACTGATGTGCTGTTCTTCTAGATTGGTTCGACCTTCAAATTTCCAACTCGCCTTCTCATGCTATAAGCTAACTTGCAGTAGCTTCCTGTTTCCTAAATTTCCTGTGCAACCACATCCTTTAGTGAAAGAAAAGTTCAATGTTTTCTGTGTGTTTATAGTCTCATGCTGCTTTCAAGTTATATTAAAATATCAAGTATAATTAGAATAGAGAGGATTTGTGCACCTGAAGTAGAGCACTGGTACTGATACTATATGTCATTACGAGTGCAATGTTACGGGGTAATTGTTTGTGTCTGTTATGTAGTATTTGGAAGACTATTACCCTACATGGTAGTATCATATTTGGGGTAAGTAATGCATGTTGATTATGCCTGTTCACCAAGGATCCAGCGGATATTACTTCGCAGTTCAATGTATGCTGCAGGCCTATTAATTTCAATCCACCGCACCATGACCACCACTATCCACTTCATCTTTCCAACTGCTAAATGTGAACCTACTGGTTAGGGATGAAATTGCTTTTTATATGAGCTCTGTGGACTATGCATGGTTGCTGTCATAAGTCTTAATACACTTTATGCCTTTGTGTATTATGATCTTGTTCATGGTGATTATTAATGCTTATTCTATATCCGCATCCTAATTAGAAATTATGAAATTTGGTTTTCCTTGTTCGCAGGAAAGAATGCTTTTGCTATGTCAGTTCTGAAGCACGTAGAGAGGAAAATAGATGGCCTTGACATATCTGAAAACAGGTATCTTACCTTTCACTTCTGTTGCATTTTAAAGATCTTGCATTGGAATATGTGATCAGAAACCCTTTTTGGTATGTATTCCAGAGAATTGAGTATCGGAGAGCAGGTAGATTATCTGCTGAAGCAAGCTACAAGTGCTGATAATCTCTGCAACATGTATGAAGGCTGGACCCCATGGATTTGATTGTTGGAGAGAGTCTCATGTTGAGTCATTGTTGCGGTGCATGAACACCAGCCTCCAGTAAATGACTCCGGTCATGCCATGGACGTATGCAGTTCAACGAACTGCTGCTCCCGTTGTGGGCTGAAATAGGCTGGTCTAGTTAAAGGGAGGTTGACTGCACCATTCAAGTGGACTGCTCATATGCTTTTCAGGTACGGCCAGCCATTATGGTCCCTTTAAAGATTAGTGTTTGTTTTTAGTTGCCTATTGGCATGTGACCCATTATTCGCAGGTGCTGATGTTCTAAAATCGTAAATTGTTGGCTGCACCCCAGTCGGTATATACAACTATATGAGCTATCTCACCTTTTGTGCCTGGAAAACACGTCTGAAGATTTTTGCGCCTTGTCATAACCTTGGTGGCACATCTCGGGCTCTCGGCTATTTCAGACCGAACTTGATTTCCTCAAGCCACGTTGCTATCCAAAAACTTTTCGGTTTTGAGTTGCCAGGTCGGAAGGTCTCGGCATTTAATGCTGATGACCAGTGGATTTGTGGATCCTCAGGGTGATCTCCAGAGAGAGAGAGAGAGACCTTGCTCGTGGGTGAAGCCGACAACTGCAGGAACCGGTCTTCTCTCTGAAATAAATTACTGTCTAAATGGTTTTGGTGGTTACCATTTTAACGCAGGTCCGTCTATCACACGGAGTAGTTCAGTTCTCTTAGTTTCATGAGTATATTTACTCGTCGAAAATCTTAGACCAACTTGCGTAAAAAGTTTGATCATTGCATTATTTTGGATTGTTCCTATACGTACAATGTACTCAGCTTGTCTTTGTATTACTCCGTATTTTCGATTCCTGATGGGTCAAAATTCAAAAGGATGTACTTTTACTTTATGAATGGAGGTGATATGACATGACTGATATCTATGGTCTTGCATTCATATTTCAAAACCTGCAAACTATCTACTGTAATAATTAGCTTGATGCGAAGGTCCATCGTATTTTAGGCTACTTCCCGTGGTCGAATCTGCGAACCAGAAATCGGCGGCTCGTGGCCATTGTATATGTTATTCTCAACATTGTGGGTTTGGCGCTGAGAAAAAGGTGGAGTAAAGGAGGCGCTACAAGTTTTTTGTCAGCAAAACCGGTGGCTAGCTAGTCTGCTACCCACGGAAACAGCCCACTGAGCCAGCAATTCAAGCATAAACAAACTTAATTCATATTCATAGGTATAAATAATCCTGCAATCTCGCATCAATTCATCATCTAATACCAAACATCACAAAGCCAAAAATCAAACATTATTTCTTCTGCTATATCTAAGTTTTAATGTCATCTCTTGTGGATATTTGGAGCAGTGAAGTCGCCAAAATGCGTGAACAGGGTGAACCCGAACCCGTTCCCTCGTTCTTCAAGACCCTTTTCTCCAAAGCGCCTACTGAGCCTGCAGCTCAGTCTAACCCGACCCAAGTTGAGTCGCGCCAGGCCCAATGGGCAAGGCTCTTCCATGTCAAGATGCCAGTTTCTTTGTGCTCTGACTTCACTCTATCTATGCTTATGGACTGCATTAGCGCCTAACTTACGGTGTTTCTAGCGAGAAAGTCGTGTAGAAATTACTACAGAGTAGTACTTGTTACACCTTACTCCCTTTGTTTCTAGTTGTTCTAAGTTATGAAATTAGTTACTTTACATAGTTATGTGAAACTTAATACTCTTTTGGAGTAATTTTCAGCTGGTTTATATCAAATCCTAGATCGGATTTTTTAACCTTATATCTCGTACACATCAACTAACCGAGAATGGATTTAAAAGTAGTGTAACTCTTTATTCAAAACTCGATAATGAAAACAAAAACACTACGAAGTAGCTACATAGCCTACATTATTATGTTCATACGGAGAATTATAGATTCACGACCTTTTTATCTATAATATAAATCGATCATATTAAAGTATAAACCAAGAAACAAGTTGGCGATTGGCAACAATACTTTTACATCATTTGTAATAATTGGCACTTATGTTACTTTGTCTTTGGTTATCAGAAAAAGAGTGATCAAATTTTGTTTCATTTCTCAACTAGAATCTTGAGTTTAGTTAAGATCAATGATAAAATTTCCCCAAAGCATTGTTTAGTAAATACGAGTATACATTTCGAAGACGAGATGAGTACCTAAGAAGCGTTATAAAGTTCAACGAATCTGCTTTGAACTTCAATAACTTTGACAAAAACACTTACAGAGTACTCCGTATAAGTTATGACAACCCAAAGGGTCTCCATGCGTTATTTGCTCCAAGAATGTCTTCTTCCTCCGAAGTCTGAACTTTGAACATGAGCTTATTTGAATTAGATTATGTTTTGGGCCTAGAAGGTTTTACTATGAAGCTTCAGAGTGGGTTGCACGAAACATAAGGACAAAGTGACAAACCACAAAGAATGGGAAACAAGGAAGTGGGCTCATTCATCACATGATCAACATGAAGTTTTGTAGAGTGTCTTGTCCCACAAGCCACATACGTACAAAGTGTGAAAATTAGAGGAAGCTCCTTCGATATTCAAGGGTGACTCTTCCATAAAAAGGACTCTACTTTCGTCTGGACGCGCCATATTCATTATTGGGGACTTCCGCTTCCTCCCTTCAGTATCTAAGCCAATTCTATTGGTGCTCTAAACCACAGGCGGAACTACATTTGAACCTACCGTAAACACTTGTTAAGTCTATGACAAAATGTAGATACCTGTATATTCGAATCGAAAATAAATGTTGTGACTATGGAACAATCCATTCAATGAGACAGTCTCATAATATACACATCCTACTTTCTGATGTGGGCATGTGGGTGATATCAATGTATCACCATGTGGTTCTAAGACGTAAATTGTATTATAATATCATAAAAATCGTTTTTCTAGAAATTTTTACGAACATTAAAGGGGGTTTATTTACGCTTTTTTTTTTTTTTTTCCACATTAGGCATCGTTCTCAACGGATTAAACAACCTCAGGCTCAAATCATGAACCGGTGCAAATTGCAAAGCAAGGCATGTAGGTAGAATAAGATCAAAGTAAAGGTCATAACATGTTAATCAACACAACTCAGAATTCGTAGAATTGTGCAAGTTAAAACATGAAACAAATGGCTGGTGAGATGTCGTGGGTCGGCGTGTGGGACTTGATATTATTCCAATAATTGTTACTTGTCCATAACACCACAACGTGGAATATACCAATACCTATCCCTTTTTAGAACCCTTGTGATTTTTTTCTTCTCATTTTTAGTATAAAAACTCCTCCTTTTGTCATTCATTATTCATCCAATCCAATCAACACTCATCAAAACACAATAAAAAATATACTTCATCGGAAACAAGAAATCAAAACTCCCATATTCTTGGAATACATTTTTATAATCATAAGAAAAAAAATGGCAGGAACATCATCATCATCGTGGGTAGATGAGCTCGCAAAACTAAGGAAAATGGTCGGTGGACCTAAGGCCATGTTTGCCAGAGCTAGAATGGAGACAAATGAAAGCAGTCCACTTAAGGAAGAATCAAGGGTGAATGTTATTTCAGCCAAACAAGTCAAGAAACAAGAAGAAATGGAGGCATCGGCATGTACTCTGTCTGAATCAACTATGTGCTTGCTTCTTGACCGTTTTGTCCCTTGTTGATCCGACGTCAAGACTTTATATAATTAAACAAGGAAAAATTTGCAAAATAAATGTGCAAATCTAGCTTTGTATATACATATCAGATTACATGTTCGTTTTTGTAAGATTTGTGTTTTTTAGCAAAGCAACCAGTTAAATTGTAATTAGCATTTCATAATTAATGAGCCTAGTTAAATTATCAATGTCTTTGCGTTTGTGTGACTACGACTTTGATATTATTGTTGTCTGACGCTCTAACACGACGTACACTTCAACACTTGATGTTGAAAACTCACGCATAGGCACCGAGACTGATGAGAGTTTTCTCATATTTGAAACGAATTGATGCAAATATTTGACGTAATTATTAATTAATAAATACGAGTATTATTCTTCTACTTTTTTAGGAAAATCCGTACAGAGACAATTGCCACCACACAAAGCTATTTCCTCGACTAGACTATATTGAAGTCCTTCACACTATTGCAATGTAGCTTTAGGGAAACAAGTTGTTGTGTTTGCAGGCGCTTTGGTAGCTGCTTTAGAGAAAGCACATCCCTCCAATGCAAAGCACCTGCTCATGCAGAGTTCATCTGCAACAGAATGATCACCTGCAGCTCTACAAAACTTTTGACAGGTTCATGGGAATGAACCATCTTCCACATCAACAACTGATGCCATTTTCTCTGACCCTTTGAGCAATAAACTGGCAGTGTCAGATTGAGAAACAAACTATCTTCCTTTTCCAGGCAAACACCGCTCATTTAGACTTTCCCTTCCAACTTACTCAACCAATACAAAAACAATGAAAACAAAAAACTAAGCTTTGAGTATGCACCAGTGAGAGTGCTGTTGTCCAAAACATGCCAAGAACCTGCAAGATGCCGTTCTACAACCCTAACAATTAAACGAAAGGTTGATGGAATGGCCAACGACTTCATCATTCCCATACTTAAGCAGTTAAGCAAGAAAATTTAAGTAGCAGCAGAGCTTGCAGTCACTAAGTGGTTGGGATGCTACGCAACTGAGAGATCGAAGCATCCAATTGCAAGATCTTCAGAAGATGGAAGAAGGCCCGCAACATTTGGAGGGACAGCAACTGATAATAAGTTAAACTCTGAATTAGCACATCTAACGTAGATAAAGGATAGTAAACTCTTCGCCTAATATTTCAGCCAAGAGAATCAAGCCCCTGCAAAAATCTTCAATCTCTTTCGACCACCCAAATTTCTTTCCCATTAAAGACAAGTACCCCATCAAGTCATCAATTGTGGAATCGTTTAGATACAGGGCTCGATTTCTTTTCAAGAATCTCTAGCAACCCCAATGAAGTGCACCAGAGTACAGTAGAGAGGCAAGAAAACAGTGCAAGCAGTCTGTTAAACTGTTGCAAAGTCCCAGGGTTTCATCAAGAAGCAGCAATTCATATACAACAACATTACCTCAGTGCCTTGAAGGCTCCTTGCTATAAGGCGGAGTAAGGGGGGGGGGGGGGGGATACGCAAGCCTTACCCCCACATTGGAAATATAGAGAGGTTGCTTACAGATGACCCATCATGAAAATTGCTTCGAGAACCGCACCAAGTGACTGTTACTTAACAATACAAGAAATGCAGACTGTTTTGTGAGCCATTTTGCTTTATTCCATTATATCCCAAAGGCAAAGAATAGTTAGTCTTTGCCTCCATTGGAAATGGAACACTGAGGAGTTGATGGTACTAGCTGAAAAAAGGTAAACATCTTACGAATAAAATACAGCAATAACAACATTGTCCTAGTGCCTAAAAGCTCCCATTCATGGCAATGTAGGGGTCGTCTGATGTAACAACCTCACCCTTAAGCATACACAAAGAGACTGTTTCCAAATGACACAAAATGAAAGTTGCATAAAAAAAAAAATACCCATAACAGATCAATCCATGATTGTTCAGCCAACTGCATCTACCTGGCAGTGAGAGCAGTGTTTATCCCATGCCAACCATACTCCCTCTCCGAGCTTTCTAAAATAAAGAACAAGAGGGATGCTGTCGTCAGCATTACCCGATTCCCTACAATGAGGCTCCAAGAGGGATAAGGAGGATCTTAGGAAGCTTTTCTCCTACAATTGAAGTCTAATCTTAGGAAGCTTTTCTCCTACAATGAAAAAAACGAATAGGGTTTTGTAAGAGGGCTTTCTTAGGGTGCACAAGAGGTTGTTGGGAACCGCGACTCCAGATGTCATGTCGGGGCTAAGTCAACAAAATTCAAATACGTAGTTCAACCCATAACATGACTTGTACCAATGAGTACTCAGGCATCATCCGAATAACTAAAAGAAGACAAACACAGTTCAAATCAAACTTGAACTGTTGAAAAATGCTAGTGCTATATGTTTGTTTTCCTACCTAAATTACAGTTACCCCCATAAAAAGTAGAAGTAAACAAAGATATTACACAAGACATCAACATCACAAAGTAGGAGACTGGTGATACATGACATGTGGGAACTAATCCTAAAAGCTAACTAAATGGGAGGAGCAGCCCTTATCCTATACAAACCTCCACATCAGCCCCCCATTTGACCAACGAGGGATTGCAAGTCCAATACTTCGCAATGGGACCGTAACAACTAAACTCTTTTCATTGTACACGTGGTATAGTAACAAACAAGCCATGAAAATACCAAAACTTTCAACAAAAGTGTTGGAAATGATTCAGTTACTGCACAAATGTCCTACACAGCATGTTCACAACAATTAGTAGAGCAGCGAAAGCTGTTAACAAATGGTTTCTAACAATTCTACATTTCTACCAACCACATACGGTTTCCTAGTTCAACACCATCAATTCCACAGTTCCCCCAATTCTCAAGTAGAATTTAGGACTAAAAATTTGAAGCCTTAAATATCTCAGCTTCTGAAGTACTAATATAGAAAGCATAACATACGCTTAACTATTACTTTTAACAAAAATGTTGTCACTAATCAAAGCCTCGTCAGAAACCTAAAATCCCTATAAGTCCTTAAACAAGGGCCACTTTCTGCTATAAGGATAACAGAACAGCAGTGAAACCAACAGAGGGCTTAGTCCTGTCCCCCTGCCCACGAAACATATCCCAGTGAATGAATAAAACCTCAGAAATGAAATACTTATACACGAGCAGGTAAGCTAAGACGCTATGAATATAACAAATCACGAGTCATCAGAGTTTAATCAAACATTGTTATCAAATGTATTCTTAAAGCCCATATCAATAAAATCCATAAAAGCAAGAACATGGTATTTTCGCCCACAGAAGTAAATGAGATCATTTAAGATAATTTACCCATTCATGTCTCCGTCAAAACAAAGGTAACAGAATTAGTTGATCCACAGCTTCCTACTTGCTGTGGTAGCTAACTTCACATTACATAAGGACAAAAATTTATTGCTTAATCCTCAAGGTATTTGCAAGAAACAAACAACAAGATGTGCTTTTCTTTATGCTAAGTAATTAATCAGCTTATGTGTGAAATCCTATAGAAATCAAGTTACTCGACTCAATGGAGGTAAACTTGCATACATTATTTCACACAAAATCAGCAGGGAAACAATGCAAGTATGCCTTCTATGAAATTGCAAGCGACACTAGAGCTAATTGAAGCTTCTAATTAACCAAATCAAAACAGAATGCAATAACGCAGTAGAAAGTACAAACCCAGTCAACAAGAGCTGAAATACCTGTCTGAAATAGATTTTGTCACTTCCTCACAGCTGCCACCTCTCTCCTCAAAACAACTGTTAGCTAAAAGCAAGCAACTGTGTAATTCTGACGTAAGACCCAACACGTTTCTTTTAAGAGAAGGCAGACAATCGTTGCAGACAATTCTTAAGCAACATATTCATATAACCCATAAGTTATAACACATTATGAGAAAACTGCACATAACCCATGCAGCATATTTCTATCAACCCACTCTCCTGTCCGAATCAGCTATATCAGGAACTACCACTCATCCAAGAATCACGTAAACAATTTAAGCAAAGTGCAACTGATATCATACTTAAAACACTTAAATGGGGTTGCAGCAGACTAAAGGAAGTTTCCTTATTCTCAAGCTGTTCTTGACAGTTCAGGATGCCATCCCATCATATCTGGTTTTCTACATTTTATTTTCATAGCATTATGAATTACACACAATTGATCATCTTGTGGAGGAGAATGTCAGTTGACTGTATCCTACTTCACACAAAGCAGTTTAACTCAATTAAGGCTTCAAAAGGTTCCACAAAAATCAGGTTCTTAATCGATTACCTAAACCATAAGCAGAAACCCTAGCAAACAATACCTCCAACTTTGAGTGTGTTGGGCTACTGTCACGGTGAAACCTGTGGATTGCTGGGACTTGCGATCTTTTAGCACAAAGTGCATTCCATTCAAATGATTAAGAAGAGCTACTACAGGATGGCAACTAGAACAATAGATCCATATATAGATTATAATTGACAAACGTCAGCCAATAGCATCACGACTGTGATCACGAGGTTATGGGTAATTTCAGTTCCTTTCGTAATCAGATTAACAAATCTCCAGAAACCAGACAACATATTGTTCACGGCAACCACCACACAACTGTTGAAGTCGAAAATTTTAGTTATGTCACTCAAATTGTCATTAGTGAAAGGCCAATTCCACCAACGATATTTAATGAAACCAGAAACCCCTCCACACCCTATTCCTCTAAACATTCAAGGGCCAATGCCAAGCTAACTAACCTTGCCAGGAAAACTACCATTTTAGATAACAAGTGCTGATTCTGCACGAAACAACTTCAGAACAACTGAGAATGTTCCTCCAAAACTTCTAAAATTCTTAACTACAGAAGACTGAGTATCATATCTACCTTATCCACAAAAACGAATTCATCAATTGTGGTTTCTTTGAATTGAACAGAAAATTGAAATTCCAGAAATATATAGAATCGTACTCACATTATATCGATTATTAACACGAGAAAATATCCAAGATTTCCATTTCATAAACCGGAAGTTACATACTACATTGAATCAGGAGTATAGAAACTCACAAATTGAAATTCACAAATTCTAAGTACATTCTAAAACTATAGACTCTCCAGAAATCATAAGAATGCAAACTCAAGAATCCCAATTAACCCGATCAACTGTTACCCAATTACCTCAAAAAAATTTAATTGAATCAAAAACCATCCTTTCATCAATGTCACTATCCACATGAATATGATCCTCCATAACCAGATTCTTCCCGATCAATTTACTGCAAATGAAATATAATGAAACTTATAAGACAAGCACCATAAATAATATGAAATTAAAGAAGACGAAAAAACCCATAAATAACTTAAAATTAAAGCACCATAAATAACATGAAATCAACATCAATTTCCGAAATCGATGGATGCTCAATCACACCTCTGACATTGCCTCCCATTATCCATTGATACGCACTCCTTGCCGCACCGGTGACCAAGCCAACTTCTTTGTAGGAATCTTCATCTTTACTCAATTTTCCCGCCCTTTTCTCTCTCCTTTTTACCCTCTTTTCTCTCTCCTCGACACAGCCGATATATTGAAGAGTGATGATTAAGTAACATGAAATCAGATTATATATAGTGGTGATCAGTAAACAATGGTGGTTTTCTTTCCTTATGGGTTTATATAATTTGTTGTTCTTTTGTTAATTTTGCGTTCAAGTATCGGAGCCGGTCGCGTACTCACTACTAATTGAAGAATATTTTATGACCTCATTACGTATTAAATCCCGCCTCGATTTTGGTATATAAATGAGATAACGATAAGCTAATTTGTGATTTGGGCGGGTTATAACTTATAATGCCACGGCATACTCGTGTTGTTCCATCATCCATGCCAGACGTGGTGCCAGTGAATAGAGATTACTCAGATTAGGGATGAGTTTGGTCAAAAAAAGCTAAAAATAGCGTAAAATATTAGAAAACATGCCCTTTATTAGGGTCAGCCAAATTTTGGTAAAAGATCGAGCCAAACCGGGACGGCGGGTCTAAGCCTTTGGATTAGCTCTAAAGTTTTGAGATTTCTGAAAATTGGCTCATCAACTTTATACTCCTACCTCTTATTGTGATGTAGTTTGTTTTTTCTTTTTTTTTTTTGACAACGTAATGTTGTTTGACACTAGTAGGGCCAAACTTTTGACGATTGCTGACATGGAACGGTAGTGATCAATAATCTATAATGACAAAACTAGAAAGTCGTATTTACTTTGCACCTGCTTCTTGTGATCTTTTGATCAGACTTTATACATCTCTAGCCATACATAATCCAAGTTGTACCTCAATGTTGTTTGTGGATTATATATGGAGTATACACCAAAGATTGAACAAAAGAATGTTACTATGACAATAATGTTTATGAATATGAGGAGGTGTTAATGTCAATACTCTCTGACGAAGACTCGTTTAAGCTGAACCTGAACTTGTCATCTTCCCACTTAACAATCTCGCTTGCATATCTCAAGGCACTGTCAACAGTATCCGACTCCAAACCAGTAACGGGGCAAACATACAGCTTTCTTCCGGTCAAGGATTTGAATAGCATCTTGAACTTCATGCCAATGTAATGGAATGCTCGTTGTGCAAGTGGGGCAATGTTGTTGCCACTACTCCTGCTGCTCTGGTGACGGCTGTACACTGGATTGAAGTCCTCAAACCACTCACAACGACTGAGGGGTACTTGCTCTATCATTTCGTCCAATAAGTCCATCTTGTTAAGGATTAAAAGGAAATTCGTTTCCTCAAATCTTGGGTGAGTCACAATGGTTTCAAACAGCTTCTTGCTCTGCAACATTCTGTTTTGAAGCTCTCCATTGCAATCCAACTCATACTCGTCATATTCTGTCAGAGATACACAGAATAGTACGATACCAGCATCTTCAAACATCTCCAACCACTTGCAGTTCTCCCCAAGACTTCTTGTGTGTACTCTAATCAGTTGACATCTGCTTCACATTAAGAAAGAGCAACAAGCCCGATTATAATGACGCCTACTGCTTTTCAGGAGAGACACAGTCACACAAAGAGAAGATGGTTTATTACCGTGTAACAGGATCAGGATCTGGTTGCTCTGCAGGATCCTTGTAGTCGTCATTTTTCGATTGAGGAAGCACAAACTCCATTGATTTCAGACCATTAGAGGAGGTGATGCCCTCAGCATACAAGATGTCAGTATCAGAGGGTTCATAATCCACTTTAGCAATCTCAACAGCCTGAAAACCGAATAGATATGATGTAAACAAACATGCAAATTGTAATGTTGGAGGAACCATATAATGGGCAATGCATGTATATTGGCGAAATTATTTCCATTATTCAATTCGATCCAATTTATAAACATATGGCCAAAGGATCGGTCTCCATTACAAATCATTTCCACAGGCATGACTATGTTTTATTGATAGTAAGGAAAGCATATGTACGAGATTAGTTAGGTTCATTTAATCCATCAGTAAACAAAGCATTCGAACACCCAAAAAATACCCATATACTAATTAAATTTCTATCTAATATCTAAGCCATTTAAGAATGCACAACGGATCCAAGCATGACGTGCCATCTTTTCATACTCAAATAGGACAGAGAGATTCCCTGCCATTTCATGCATTAAGTACACAAATACAGAATCAAACCCCCAAAGTTCAGGAGTATGCCTACAGTGTCTTACCCTGTCCAAGAAATAACTCGCAGCTCTGGGTAGACCAAACTCATCTCTTCTGTTGTATGTAGCTTGAATCGATGGATCCTTCCACAACTCCTCAACAGATGGTGCATACTCTCGAGTAGCAGCGGGGAAGATTATGTTCAGATTACCTGACACCATGACATTGATGAGCCAGTCTGAAAAAGCCTTCAACTTTGGGCCAAGACTATAATCAGTCTTAGCTTGGATTTCTAGGTTTGCATCTGTCAGAATTCAAAATACAAAATTTATTAAACAAATTTTCCCATTACTACATCAGCTAGCCAATGAAAAACAGGAAAAAGTTATGATATCTGAAACGAGGTGCAAAAATCATTCCAAGAAACCAAAAGGCCTCAGTGATATAGATGAGATCCTAGTCTAGCAGAAAGTATGACAGATGGGTTCGGAAAACGAATGAAACGAAAAATAAGAACTTCTACTAATGCAGTTGTCTAAAAGAGGATAAACCAACAACAAGAATTACATAACCGACCTGAAGGACCAACTTGGTCTATAGATTTCCCCTTCCAGTTTCTGGACAGACTTTCTTCCTCAAATTGTTCACGCCACTCCAGTAATCTACCAAGATATTCATACAGATTACTCTGGATCATTGACTTGATATCCTCACGCTCTTCTACGGAGAAAGGAACATCGTATAGAACCCTAGCCTGAAAAGAAGTGATTATTTATCAATATATGTGAAGTGCTGCTGTTTAAAATTAAAGTTTAACAAACACTATAGGTGCTACAGCCAGAAAAGGAATATATAACCAAGCAAAAGAAGTTTGAAGAGCGGAGAACACAGTTTTTGCCTAGTAGCACAAACATTAATACTCCGTCCGTTTCTTTTGTTTCTTTACGTTTCGTTTGAATATGTGAGAGGAATTCAAACGAAACGTAAAGAAACAAAAGAAACGGAGGGAGTAAATGAGTTCCAGTTCAGACTTTAGGCCCCTGTGTCACTTGAAGCTCCTAATAACAGATATTTCTGAGAAGCTTGTGCAGAACTCATACCTGCTTGTAAATGGTACTTGTTCCAGATCTGTCATTGCCAACTAGAAGCACTTTACAGAATGATCTATCTTCAAGGTAAGTAGGAAATCCTCCGACACTGGCATGCTTTGATCGGCTTCTGGGATTTGGCGATTCAAGAGTAGGCAACGACAGTAGAGCGCACAAAACCTTTGTCCTTTTCTGCAAGATAAGTAAGAAACGTAGCTACCGTCAAAAACAAAGTAATATAAACATCCAAGGCAAATCAGATAACAGTTCCCAAACTTACCCTTCCCCATATTTTTCCCTTTACTAAGTTCATTCCCTCTTCTTGATACGTTCCATCTGAATGCAGCCAGAAACTAAGATTTCCATCACACTGAACACCGGCTGACTGCAAACATTTAAAAGGAAAGGCTTTAGATATATCATGGTCATTTGCTTGAACAAAGTCAGTAGCTTTTTGCAGTTCATTGAGGGCAGTAGACAACCTGCAGCATCCATAACTCTGCTTTAGTGATTTCCCGTCCATTAATCAGCACATTGGTATTACCACTGCTAGCATCCCGTTTCATCTTTGCGTCCCCAACATTAAGTTGCGGAGTGATAATCTGGCAAGGCTTTTGTCCTTCCTGTTCCATAGACCGAGACCTTAAGACTAAAACTCGAGTACATGTAGCAAATAAAAAGTTTAGTTATGCAATAGAGAGGAATCAGACAATACCTTGCCCCAGAAACCGGAAACTTTATCATACCAATAGTTTCCTGGTTTTAGATCCCTAGGTGGATCGGAGCAGCATCGCAACTGCATCAGCTCCTCCATACACAAAGGGCTTCCATTCACATGAACACACTGTGGTGGCAACTGATTAGCGGCACAAGAAACCTCATAGCTCATGATTTGCTTTACCTCCTCCTCCTTTAGCAGTCGCTTAAGAGCCCGAGAACATTTTCCAAGCATCTGCCTTTTCGAGTCCTCAATAGGATATCCGATACAAGTAAGACATTTTCTCCCTTCCGGCATTGACCCCATTGCTCTAACAATGCAATGACCACAATACTTTGCATCGCAAACCAGACATGCCTCCTTCTCTGTAAGACGATTGCCTTTATGGCAATGGTAACACAATCCTCTTTTAGCCGGCCTTTGAGGCACAGGCCTCTCCCGATAAAGCTCCTCATTAGAATACACTGACTCTTCCTGATCAAATGTCTCACCAGAATCCTGCTCACAGAAAGTGACACCTGTCTTCTTTTTCCTCTTGCACTCAAGATGTTCGCCATCAGATTCCTCCTCTTCCTCACAACAAATCACACCCGACAAACCGGAAGCTCTCTGATCATGTTTATCAGTCGAGTTCCAGTGATCCGGGCTCATACCATTGTGGAAGTTCTCAATTTCATTACAATCAAGTGGGGTTTCCAACATGTCTGAACTCTCAGAAAACTCATGTGAATGACCCCTAATACTACTCGAAAACCCGAGAGAACCTGAACTCCCAATCCCATACCCCTTCTTGTGAAAATCCTCCTCATCCAAATTTTCACTAAATCCCCCATCATTCTTTGCACCATCAAAACTCTTACGACTCCCATTTTCATCAAACCCCTCAAATTTCCCATTTCCATCAAAACCCTCCAATTTCCCAATTTCATGAGTGCCCTTCACACTTCCAGTATCATCAAAACCATCAGAATAAGCATGATCACTAGCATCACTCAAACAACCTTCCAAATAACTCTTCCCATTTATCGAATCCCCGACCCAAGAACCTAATTTAACATCTCTAATTGCCCTAAAATTCCTATTAACAACAGGCTGAACAACAGGTAATGACAAATGATTCAACAAAGCTAATTTTACAGCTTGTTTAGCTGTTGGAATACTATCAATATCAACAGGTAAAACCTTGGGAATAATACTAAAATTAACAGGAGAACCAGTATATTCTAAGGCAATAGAGATATCAGGATCATAATCATCATAAAGAAACTCATTACCAGACATTGATTTTGATACTGGCATCATCTTCTTCATGACGCCCGCCATAGAATTTTCCCTCCAAAAACAACAAAGATTGAATCTTTTAAACTTTACCGCAAAACCCAGAATTAGTAACCCCAAATTTGATTCATTAAATCATAATGTTACTGTCTTTTTTGAAACATTTCATGAAACATCCATGTTTAATGAAAGCTAAAAGTGGGAAGAGGGGGGGAAATTACAAAGAGTGATTAATAATATGGAATAGATGGAAGTAAGTATGAAAAGAAAACCCAAATTAGGGAGCACAAACAACATTAATTAATTAAGAGAGGAAGAGGGGGAAATGGCAGCTTAATTGGTCGTTGTAGCAGTGGTGAGTAAAGTCAATGCAGAGAGTAAAAGCGAAGACATGAAAGAGACTTGAATCTGCAAACGCGTTTCTCTGAAGCTGCTCGGCAATTCAGAGGCAACTCACGACTTACACTCGATTAATCTCTCTCTATTAGTACTTCCGTGTTGGTTAAGTTTTAGGTGTAATCGTTCGACTTAAATTTGATAATGAATCGATTATTATAAGGTGAAAAATGGAAATATATAACACCCTATTAGAAATTGTTTTAACTTTTATGTCACTTACATGAGAGGCCGACTCATAGAAGTCTTATGCAAAAGAGCAATGTTGTTCAATATTTTGCGGAATTGAGCGATGTTGCATGTACTACTCGCTAATATGTCAAATACCTTGGGAGAACTCTTTTCTTTTTCTTTTTTCATATTAATAAAATTTTCATAGATAATATTACGTGGAATGTTAGAGACGACTTCGTTTATGACTAATTTTCAAATCTCTGAGAAATGGTTATCGAAATAGGAAGAACGAAGGGAATATTGATCTTTGCTTAAATGACGAATTCGATTTTGAGTGAGATTGTTGTTGATATGGACCTCTTGTTTTGATTGAGTGTCATTAGACTCATGACCACATGGCTTATGCAATCTAATACAAGGTTGAAATCTCATGTTGATATGGTCAAATAGATCAGAGCCATTACGGCAAAATACTACATGATGGGACGACTGAGACTCGTTCTACTTCTTTTTCTTCTTCTTTAATTTGGTACTGTTTGACTCATTCTACTTGAAGTATGACAAATTGAAACAGTGCAATTTTGGAGAACTTGAGGTCTTGTTTTGTTGGGTGTATTATTGAATCTTTCCACGCAAGTAAATACTACTTAAATCATTAATCAATAGATTAAAGAGGAACAAAACAATACATATCATGCCACTTTTAGTAATACGGTTACAAATGTGCAAACAAGTTTATGTAAACCCATTGTTGGTCAAAAGTTATCCAAATGCAAATACATACCCCGTGTGTTTAGTTTCATTACGTTGTTTACGTTTCGTTTGAACTTTTCTAACATTTTCAAACGAAACGCAAAAAAATTAAATGAAGTGAACGGAGTAGTACATTGTGTCTTTGTGAGACCACCAATTCAACCACAATTCCGTAGACATTACATTACTTTACTCAAGTTAATTTCTCTATATCAATATTGTTGACATTTTCCAAAAGGCGAACATATGAATAATCGTTGAATCAAATAATGATAAAGCCAAAATAAATACCCATAAAAACCAAGAAAATTGTACTCCCTTCTACCCACGAACGTTTTTTTTAAATAATGCTCTAACTTAAAATAATTCGAGTTTTGGGTGTGGAATGAAAGTATTTATGTAGTATGGGTCCACGTAGGATTGGCATTCTCCAAACTAGCTTCGGTTTTTTTTTTTTGGCGAAACAAACCAAAACCGTCACGGCGCGTGACGGTTTTACCATAACCGCTGAGAATTGGGGCGGTTATGGACCAAAACCGCTGCAAATTGGGGCGGTTATGGACCAAAACCGCTGCAAATTGGGGCGGTTATGGACCAAAACCGCTGCAAAATTGAGCGGTTATGGTCATAACCGTCACGCGCCATAGCGGTTTTGGTACAAATTTGGTTCGGGGGTATCCGATCCTACGTGGACCCATTCTACGTAAATATTTTTGTTCCGCACCCAAAACTTGAATTATTTTAATTTAGAGCATTATTTAAAAAAATCGTTCTCTACCCACTATGATGTCCCTCTATTATTTTGCTGTTTATCTAGCCATGTTGGGGACTACCTCTATACCAAATGACTAGTTCGCTTGTTGTAAATATTAATACATATTTGATTCTACATTGCACACTACCAAACCCACTTGATTTTATGACAATCGAGTTTTTCATTTGGTCTATAAATAGCTCCCAATATGGCCACTCAAAACATCAAAATGAAAGGGGAGGATTATTTTAGGTAGGAGAGATTATACTATGGATCTTTAAAACATAAAAAATTGTTAAGGCTAACGATTACTCACATATGTCCGTACAAATAATGAAAGAGAAGATGTAGGGAGCTGACGTGTGAGGTTGTTGACATAGGTGGGTTGACTTGGTGAGTTACGTACTTACGTCCATACGACTTTACGAGCTTGTCAAACACGTTTGTCTGAAAACCAATCATATTCTTTTATATATTTGGTTCCAGTCATAAAGGTCCACGATAAAACAATCAGAGTGACCAATAACCCATTTTATCTTGGGAAATATTAATTAATATCTTGGAAAATATTAATTAATTAATATTTTTATCTTTCGTAATCAGACCGACAGTACTTGTTGGGTTGGGCTTTCAACCTAACAGTCCAAACATAACATCTTTTAGCACATGGGCTAGGTTCTAGGCGGTTGAGCCCAAAAAATTTTAGGATTGGTTCATAGTTTTGAGATTGAGGAATTCAGCCTGGCCTCAAGCTGTCCCTCCCTCTTTTCACAGCTCCATCTTACTCGCACAATTTTTCGTTTAGTGTGATAACATAAGAAAGAATCCGATATAATGAAGAGAGTATAATATCGTGACGCTTTAGAGATGGATGAAATAGGAGTACTATTACTCTTCGACTTTTATATTAATCAATAAAATGTGTACAATTTTAATCTCATCGACTATATGCATGTGCATGCAGTGTTTCTGATCTCTTGTTGACAATGTAACATATTAAGCCAACGATTGTACATTAATACATGTATGCCTTACAAGACAAAGCTAATTACTTAGTATAATCCATCCTAAACCCTTACGCTAAACATAAATGATAAACCAATAGATTTATACACTGCTATCACAGCCTACCAAATTAAAGCCTATCATTAACTTGTTAAGTATAGTAAATATATAAAGTAACAAAATGGCTCAGTGTTGCGACAAGCGCGCCGAATGCGGCTAAAGCTATAGGTAATTATATACGGAGGGAAATGAAATGAATGATGGAGCTAGATAGATAGCTTCAGGTTCAGTAGCTAGCTAGCTAGCTCATAGCTCAACAACTCTTGGATCAGCCCATAATTATAAGCATTGGTGCAAGCATGAATACATGATGCATATAGCTCGATAGGAAGGTAGGCAAAAAGAAGATATGATTCCATTATTTTTTTTACTACATACTTTTTATATTATTTGGTCCATGTTGTATGAGAGCGATAGATAGATCATATTGCTTCATTATTTGCTACTTTTGAAACGAAAATTAAGGGGTAATATGCAAGGTGCATTGGTGCATGCTTTGCAATCTGACAAAATTAAAAAACGAGACCAATTATAACTTAAGTATGTATATAATGAACCAGAGATGGTGCAAAAAGCCTTGATGTAAATTAAAGGTTAAGAATCTGCATGCATGTGTGTGTGGTACCGAAAGTTTTGTCAATCAAAAGCTATACTATCATTACCCTTAAACAACGACTTTACTCTACTAGCTTAGCAAATCTCTGTCAACCTATTCCTTGCTTGTAGGGCGTTACTTTTGTGGTTTTAGTACCAGGAAAATTTCCGCTGTCAATATCTGTTACAGTTGGCCGAATGACGTTATTTTAACAAAGAACCGGTATAAGTGATTAGATATTCATCTCATATAATCGTATATATTTATCGTATAATAACAACTCTATCGTATACTAACGAAAATGGATGGGTGCAGTAGTGGTAGCTATATTGAATTGCATTGGAGTACTATTCGTGCATGTCGGCCGCCAGCCTCTTTAACATATTCAGATTTTGCATCCGAACAATAACTCAGATCACTATCAAAGGATTATCGATGATGATCGAGGCCGATACTAAAATTGAATACTTCAAAGGTTTAATTTAACGTGTATGTTGTTGTAGGTAACTTGCAAGTCTATTATAAATCAAACAAACTTAGCGTAACGGCTCTATTAATAGTATATGTCTATGATCAGCATTATTTGATTTGTTGCCAAAGTCGTAGTTAAGGGGACCATTTCATAAATGCACTTCTTATGGAATATCTAATGAAACGACAATAATAATAATGCAATACGCTTCTAATATTTCTTATGATCAATGTTATCCCCTCTTAGTGAGGGCATAGTGATCATCAGTCGAGTACGTATATGACGACATTGGGCTAAAATAATAGAGTTAAAACAATCTTTGTATTTTAATTAGTTTGTTTGTCATCGAATCATTATTATTGCGGCCGGCGGGATGAGCTAGGCCACTGCCGTGCATGTGGTTCGATCGGAGTAATAAGAAAAATCATGAAAACTTCCAAACTAAACTACATACGAAATCTTGGAATGTCGAAATTATATATAGCTAAGTTAACGGTGGGGAGTTAATTTACAAAGGGGTACCCAACAACTATTACTATGATTATGAATTTATGATGCTCGAAGGCCTTAAACATACATACTACCAATAGCAAGTTTGGAGATATAATTGTTTAATAATACGATTTGATCAAACTTTACCAGCTTCATTTATCACAATTGCCATCATTTTTGGAAATGTTATAGTTGGTAGCCGTGTTAAAATGTGTATATATGTGTTGTATTGACCTGTTGCGTGCCTTGTTATTCACCAAACAATCAAACTTTGAAATATTTTTGGAAACGTTTTAGTTGGATGCTGTGTTAAAAAGTTTATATGTGCGTTGTACATATTGACTTGTTGCTATGTTATGTACCGATCCCAACAATTACAAGCAAATGTATATCATCCCTACAAAGTTTGTAACATAGACCTTGGCATTGTACTAATATAAACACTTCTTTAATTTTCACACCCATGCATGTTTCTTTGCAATAGTCATCAACTAACCATCATAACATATATATATATATATATACATAATCTTTAAATTAACAAAACAGAAAGCCCAATTACAATAGACGATAATATATAGTATTGTATTTGATCATCAAACTTACTGTACAACTTAAGTTTCAGGAAATGAAAATATGAAATATAATGAATCAAAAAAACAAAAAAAGTCATGCCTAATTAGCTAGCTATACAAAAGATACACATTTGATGTCTCTTCTTGAGTTGGGCTCAAGTTTACTCTTGAATCAATGAAACAATTCGGTCACAAATAAAACTCCTCATAAAATTTGTAGTAAACGTTGGCTGCACATCTTGGAAAATCTCCGAGGAATAGTATTCAGCGTAACGGTTAATTTTCAGTCGGGACCACATCTTTTCAACTGGCTATCCACAATTCCCCGCGTGCCACGCACTTTTACCCAAGGTCGGTGGCCTTCACTTTCCAACCCCCCTTTTACCTTCTAGAGATCGCCACCTCACCTAGGCGGCGCGTCATTCGCATCTCCGTATTCACGTACACTACCATACACTCGAGAGCGAGTAAGTAATCACGCTAATTAGTACGTTAACTCGTTATCGGGCGCGTGTTCCGACACTCTCCAAATCTTAACGGACTTATCCAAGCTACCACTATACAGCACCCACTGTTGCTCCTCGTCCTCCTCCTCATCAAACTCACGATCTAGCTCGACAGCTAAGCACTTGACGGGCCCACTGTGGCCAGACAAGACAGCTAGACAAGAGTGGACCCCACATCCATCCTCTTCCCTTTTCCACACGCAGATGGTTTTATCCGCTGACCCGCTGAATACCAAACTACCCGCCATCGCCAAACACAACACCGCCGACTTATGTCCTCTCAACACCCCTCCGTAACACAACTCCTCCTTTTCCCTCTCCCAAAAATTCACCAACCCATCCGACGACGCCGCGTACAACACAAACCCACCACCACTTTCGCCGTCATCCTCCGACTCCGACTCCGCCGCCGTCACGGCCAACGCCGTGACTGCATTTTCTTGCGTAAGCAAGGTGTTAACTTGGATATGCTTTGTACTGTTCCCATCCAACTCCCTCCTCCACGCCTTGACGGACCCATCCGCGGACCCTGAAAACACCAACCCGTCAAACCCGACAACGATCGAGTTTATTGCGTCATCGTGGGCTTCAATGCTCTCCAAACACTTCCCATCCGAAACCCGCCAAACTTTGATGGTTTTATCCCATGAACCCGAATACAACAACCCGGCATCTTCATTCAAGCTCATGCAAGAAACAGCATCAAAGTGTTTTATTTTAGGCACTTTGTGATGCCTTCTCACTTCAACGTAATTCTTCGGGTTCAAGGAACTCATCAAATACTCACCCATTTTCGGCAACGTACCGACCCGTTTCCCCTTGGCGCTCCATACCCGGATCTTCCCGTCTTGGTGACCCGTAAACACCCGGTTATCCACCCGTGAGATTACTATCGCCTTCACCAACCCGCTTCCGGATTTAAACCCACCCGCGTCCTGGAAATCTCTCCAGACTCGGATGTTCTTGCTCTGTGACCCGGTGTAGAGCATCCCTTCCTTGGCAGCTAGGGAGTACACGTGTCCTTCTTCTCTCAACAACGAGCCGACCAAGCAGTTTTTACCACGGGAAAAGTAAATGGTGTTGGCACTGTTATTATTATTCACCGTGGGGTGAGGGTAAGGAGAGAGTTTAATCCAAGGGGATTTTAGGTAAGGTGAGCTTGAAGCTTGACTCCAAGGTGACATAATATTATTATTCGTATTATTATTGGTATAATAATAGGGTGATGCGGTGTTGCTAGTAGTTGAATAATTTTCATCAACGTTGCCAAAACTGCTTAGCCTTGGACTAGCACTGCTGCTTGTTGTCGTTGGTGATAATATTTCGGACGCGTTGCTGAATCTGTAACTACTGTTGTTGTTGGTTTCTTCGAGCAACTCTTCTTCTAACAGTTGCCCGAATTTCACTCTTCGCAATGAAGAATTACTATTATTATTCATTTTGTTTTGAGTGTTTTCGGCCGGAGCCATTTTTAACGATAACAAAAGGCTTGAAAGATTTGAGTATAAGTGAAGTTTCTTTTGTAAACGAAAATAATATGGAGAAAAGTTGAATGTTTGATTTTTGAGACAAAAGAGAAAAAATGGAAATATTGAGAGGAAAGGAGAGGATGGAGTGTATAAATAGGGAAAAGAAGAAATGAAGGGCTGTGTTAGGTTGAAGGTGGGTAAGGAAAGAAGGACACGTGTGAGTTAGATGCGTAAATGTTTAGAAATGCCGAATATGGCCAATGTTTCATAAAACCGGGGCTTCCGGTTAAACAATATTTTTTGACCGTATGTATATGTGTTATGTAGTTTGTTTTATGTGACGCCAGGAATATATTGATGACTTAATATGAATCTACGGATCCAGGAGTATGTGGTTGTATAAAGAAGAGGGGGCATGTCCAAAGTGGAAATGGGATTATTTTATTTTGGCCGCTTAATATAAGCATTGTATTGCTCGACTTTTTACTTTCATACTTACAGTCCAAATAGGTACATACGAGTATTATTAATAGTAGATAGTTTTGTACATACACGCTATAATTAATGACCGTGTTGAGCATGGAGAAGTACATATAGTAACGAGTGTGTTGTTAATTTTAGTGCAATTTGGGCAATAGTATAATATAATGTCAACGTGTGTGCTTACTCTGAAGAACATTCAGATTACTATTTTGTTATGAGTTAGTTTATTTGCTTCTTTATTTGCTTCTTTATGTTCATTGCCGATCTTGATCGTTGAAAACATTTCATAACATGTGGAAAGTGTACTATCATTGAGTATAAGTAATGGCGGTATCCATTACTCAACTAATGACTTAGATCGATATTTCAGTGGATTTGTTAAACGTGAGATTTAAGTCTGAACGAATGGTAAAACCTATTATTGTATGTAGTGCTACATAGGGTATATATTAATGGCAAGTACTCCCTCTATTTCATTAGGTTCTTTAGTTTGCATTTGGTTTGAATTCCTCTCACATATTCAAACCAAATGCAAATAACCTAATAAAATGGAGGGAGTAGTATAAAATCTATCTGGAGTCCATACATTGTTGTTGTCTAATTGAAAAATAACAAAGTAAAGGGGTTGTAGGAATGAGAAGAACATGAAATGCCAAGTTTTGTGTCGAGTTTGAACACAATTATGAGAGATTTTACAAAATAAAAATGTAAGACAATTAATTATGTGAAGGTCCGCACGTATAATAGTTTAAAGCGAACATAAAATAAAATTATTACAACCACGACGATCGACTACTCCACAATAATAATAATGTACTAGTATGCAATTCAACTTGAAAACAATCGTGATATATATTGTTCAATGTGGATGTTATAAGCAGACACATTGACTTACCGGTAAATAAAGACGTACATATTTTTTCATTATTGTGATGAAGAAAAATAGGGAAATGGGAGAAGCATATCATTGAATAATAAAATACATTTTATTCCAAAATTATTGTGCGTTAAATAAAAGATAGGTAATACTTTATAAATTGTAGTATGACTTACGAAACAACTTGTAGATTACTACGTGCTATAAATTTCAACAAGGTTGACTTGTACCATGTACTAATTGAACAAATGGGTGCAAATTGCATTGTTCGTTCTCATTAATTTAATTGTTTTTGAGTTTGGTCAGCTTCATAGTGGGAGATTGGTTAGGAACATGAGTTGTTAAAACTATACAATTCTAGTAAAACACATACAAGATTACAAACGTAACATTAATAATAATGTGCGACACAGTAGTAGTACTCGTTTCACGGTAGTTGACAAATCGGGAATCATTAAAACCCGTTAATGATTCACATTGGATCGGGTCGGAAGTCTAGTCAGTCTGAAAGGTCAACGGTCGTTGCGATTGGCTGCGTTAGGATTTTTTTGATGCGATTGATTAGCCGCCACGTTATCTTCACTTGTCTTGCAAACTTCTATGAATAGCAAGGCCGTCCTGCCACGTGTCGGCCTGGTGTTTATTTTCTCTTATTATTTTTAGCAATAACAAACCATTTTTATTTTTATTGGTGGTGTGATTTCTGCTGAACTATTTCTATTTTCCCCGTACGTGTCGACTGTCGAGAAGGAAGCTACTGCATGCACTATTTCAACAGTCTCGCCAAATAGAAGCTTTTTGTTATTTACTTTAATTTGTTACAACCTGGAGAGTCCCCGATAACTATTCTTCTTCTATTTACACACTGAAAATATGTGATAACTTGTAATTTACGTAACTAGTAAGATTGACTATATCTGAATACTTAGAATGGTAAATTGCAATTTTAACACTACCTTACTATCGACGAGTCAAATTACATTGTAGACATTTAATTTGTTTTATAGCATCTTCTTTACTAATTGTTGAAACTTTCATATTATAGTTGCACGATTGTAGAATTGTAGATTTGTAAGAGAAAAAAAGAAAAAAATCCTAAGATGGTGAAGTGATCATGAGCAATTGAACATCATTCGTCTTTCCTCAAAACGAGTAGTACTAATGAAGTGTATATATTATTATGTGATTATGTCTGAATCTTATTATTAGGCTGACACATATATATACATCTATTCAACCGAAAAATACTGTAGAGCATGGAGCTCTTAGTCTATTACGCGTAATACTAATCAGCCAAAAGAGTGTATTATTCGCCGTCAAATAATGATTTACGATTCATGAACTTAATAACATGAACCATCACGTGGCTAAGTGTGACATCACCGTACACTTGGCTCTACATATTTATGTGATCATGTTACAAATTGGGCAATTCTTACGTACAGTTTACCAACTATTACGTAAATAGTGAGCCATGCATGATATTTTCCCGTCATCGAGCAAGTTAATTCAGTTTAGTCCAACTACAACATAATGTTATCACCAGATATTATATATAATATTCAAGTATCATTAACATACACAGCGGATATTAATTAACTAGTTTAACTAGCTAATCTAATGACTGAAACGTACAATTTATAATCGAAACAATAAAAAAGACGTACCAGATACGTGGATGAACATATATAGATATTGTTTGGACACTTTTGCGGAAGACAACAACTATCTAGTCAAGATTTAGGATGAAATCAGATTTGCATAAATTGTTTATATTAAGAGCCAAATCAAGTCCCAGTTAAACCAAATCAGCATGTAGATTAATGTTTTATTTAATTTGTAATTGGTTAGCAAGCAAGGTTACAAAAAGTGCGATATACGGTAATCAACACTCAACAGAGGGCAGGTGTCCATGATAATCAAGCATTAGAATCAAGTGACGAGAAACTTAGCACAGCTGGAGTTTAATTAGTCAAATAATTAGGAGTTAATTAATCAAGTTAGATGATAAAATTAAGGAGATGTCCTGTTGGCTTATTATGGAACAGTTCCCCTTCTTGCCACAAACAAACACGATCCACACTTCTTATATATTTTGCTTAATTAAAATGATGATTAAGATGCTCAGAATAGTAAACCATGTTATTATAATTAAAAGTGTAATTAAAAGGGACAAGATAGATTAATCCTAGGTTAATTTAAGTGCAGATATTACTGTGATGAGGTTACGGCGATTTGCTTGTGATTTCGATGGTTTTTAATATTAAGATTTGATGTGACGATCCATAAAAAGCTCATAATTGATTGTGAAATGCGATCTAACCAAATTATCCATGGAAACGTGGCTCTACTTATCATTTTTGTGGCTTTGATTTGTGTTGTCATTTGAATTATAAGATGCCCTAATTAATTATCGGCATGCATGGCTGCTGCTAGAAGTTACTCTATTCAAAACTCAAGATGAATTATTCGAACAACTTCTACGTACAAATTTTTGACAGCATACACTTGTTTTGATCACATAGCTAGGTAGCTATGGAAGTTGATTCTAAAATTTCAATCATCTATATACCACCACTACTGCATGAGTGATTGACTGATAGTGCTATACTGCTATTGCACGTCCACACGATCAATACTTCTCATCATCATGTGATAGATGGATACGATCGATCGATATTTCACAAATAAAAGGTTGATTTGATATATATTAGTGACATGAAATTTGGAGGTTGCGAAATTATGTTAGTATTACGATCAATATCTCTCTCATCATGTAATTGATGGATATGATCGATATTTCACAAATAAAAGGTTGATTTGATATATATTAGTGACATGAAATTTGGAGGTTGCGAAATTATGTTAGTATTACGATCAATATCTCTCATAATGTAATTGATGGATATGATCGATATTTCACAAATAAAAGGTTGATTTGATATATATTAGTGACATGAAATTTGGAGGTTGCGAAATTATGTTAGTATTACGATCAATATCTCTCTCATCATGTAATTGATGGATATGATCGATATTTCACAAATAAAAGGTTGATTTGATATATATTAGTGACATGAAATTTGGAGGTTGCGAAATTATGTTAGTATTACGATCAATATCTCTCATAATGTAATTGATGGATATGATCGATATTTCACAAATAAAAGGTTAATTTGATATATATTAGTGACATGAAATTTGGAGGTTGCGAAATTATGTTAGTAATCTTCTACGAGTTAAATTGTTGTTGTCTTCTTGCATGATTGTTTAAATATATATAGTTTCATCACGTACTCGGTCGGAGCAAAAATCATCTTTATATATATCCCGCTCCATGTATGATATACCTATGAATTTCATAAGAGATCAGAAAGGCATGCAATTAGGAATTTAGGATACGATGAGAATGAAAGTTAAAAGAAAGATGACTTTTAACAATAATAAAGCTAATATATATATAGATGAATGACCTCAATGTGCACTACAATGCTGAAAAGGTGAAATCCAATTAATAAGCTAAGCTAATAGGATGTTAATATTGAGTAACATAAGCAGCCACAATATCCTAACGCCCCACTAATTGATATGACATTAAGAAAACCATTTAAGCAAAGGTCACCTTGTTGGTTACCTGCCCGGCCTATTGTTTTTCAGATAACCTTAGCTTTTTTCTGATGACTTGGCCCTTCCTTCCTAATCAAAGTTTTCTAGATGAAGCAAGTACGACATACCAACAAATATAAAAATTTAGAGTAAGATATTTCAATCTCATAAAACCGTTTATGAAAGTATATATGTACATACTTGCAAGTTTAAATTTGTAATCAACGACATTAAAACGGTAATCAACTACCACACTTAGCTTATATATACTTGTTCCATAATAATTACTATACTTGATTTAATTTCTCTTAGTCAAACCCAGGCCACTAAACTAGCTACAAACGATCATGACGCGAAAATGAAATTGACCATAATAATTATACGAATAGTTGTTTATAATGTCAATGTTGTCAATCAATAATGAACATACACTTTAGATTTATTTCAATTTTTTGATATTTGCTTGTGTGAGGTTCAGAAAAATCGAAGGATCTATTCTGTACAGTTGAATAAACCCAGAGTGGTCGGGCCTTGGAGTTATTCATTGCTAAATAGTATTAATACGGTTTATTCATTGCTTTTGCGCATGCATGGCTTTGGAGTTAATGGCATTTGACTTGTTTGCTATACATCGACATTACTCTATAAGTCTATCTAGATCATCAGGTCAACATTATTGGAGGCCTATCTCAAATTCAGAATTTGAAATAAGAGTAAGGTTAATTGTATATGTCATATACATTACAAGACATATATGGAGGGACAGTTTGGATATTTTTTCTACTTTTGTGTGGTGAGATTGGGGAGAAATAAATAGAAATGTGGGAAACATGTACATGTGATAGAGAAATGAGGGATATACATTTGAAAGTGTATATGCATATACAAAAAGGCTTTCTCTTGGAAGTGTATATTGCAATATGGAATTCAACCGTGAAACCAAGTTATATTTTTATTTACAGTCACAAAATAGAAAACCAGAGTATAATAATAGTAATAATCTAATAGTTGGGATCTTAACTTGCCTCACGGAGCATAAACTGCATGTCATTTGTATGTACCCAAAAAAAAAAAAAAAGGGAAATCACCGCTAAAGAAATGTTTGTTTGAAGTAAGACCACGACCCTTTGCTACTTCGACCACATACCTGGCCATGTAGTACGTACGTAATAGTTCAGAAAGCAAATCATAATTTATCAGAGGAGACAATAAGTTCCATCGTATAGTATGTCCAAATTCCAAATTCATGGTTAGTTTTACTCCTTATTACATCACATAACGAGAATTATTGTACCATTAATTTGAATTCGAGTGTTGTATCGTCTATTGTACACAACTACACTAAGCATTCAAAATTTCCATTCAGTTCACATTGCGCGCGGTAGCTTAACCCGTATATATAAGATGGATTAGTACGTAGTAGTTGGTAGTCACAATCTTATAATTGATCAATTAAATTGGCGTGACATAAACATTATTGTTGAGAATTGTGGATAAGTATGAGATACGATGTTGAGTCGTAAGTAGCTTACAAAAGTCAAAACTAAATCTTATAGATTGACTTTAAGGTCGCTTTGAGTATGTATGTGTACGTACGTTGTCAACTTAATAGTAGTTAAATAATTAAACCAGTGCGGCATTCTACATACAAGCTGCGAAATAAAAGCCTTCTACAACACATACACACATAGTACTGTACGTACTCCTCCCGACTGATTATCGATTATTGTCATCAACAGAGCCGTCGTTATCGTCGCCAGCGCCACCCCATCGTTGTCGTTGCTACACGCAGTCATTGCTTCATTATTGAGTTGTAATTCAATTTGATCGAGCCTAACCTAGTTAATGATGCATGGTGTTAGTCTGATGCTACATACTTTTGGAACTTGGAAGTACTCGTATATATTAGGATGAGTATAATATACTACTTAAATTAATTAGTAGTACAGTGCCTGCCTAATTAATGACAAGTTATTAGTCTAAACTCTAATGGTCCCTGGCGGCCTGACTCTATGGTAGTCTGCGGAGTACTGGTTAAGATTGCTATAGCTAACACGCATGCACTTTGAAATTCTTGCTATACTGTTAGTATGTATAGTTGTGTACTGATAAACAAACAACTGTACACTATTATCATACTTAAAAACATGTGAATTTTGTACCGTTATGATGAAGTTTTCTTAAACGCCAAGAAGTGATCAATTTGAATTTGGGTGCTTCGCAATATGCATGCATGTATGCGCGCATCTTGTTTACAGTTAAACACTTCTAGATCACGAGAACATAACTCCGAAAAAAGATATTTCTCTCCATCTATTAAGTAAAATGACGGCAACATCAATACAAACTTGTAAAATAATGACCTAACCACTAGGCCAACCTTTATCAATTCGGTTAGAGTTATATCATGTTACCTTGGTGTTATCGTAGTTTTAAAGGTGGTTTTATTTTAATTTTTATGTTACACCCCAAAAGAAAATAAAAAAAATAAAAAAGACAAGGTTGATTGTGCCATAAAAATTGGGCCAAGTATGTAAATTTTTTAATTGGGCTAGGATAAAAGACGCCCATACTAACAGAACAAAAGTCAGCCCAGCCCAGCCCAAGTGTACCACAGCTTCTTGTTCCTCAAGCTTCAGTCACAGAAATTAAAAGAGGAGGCGTTGTTGGCATTTTGATTCCGAAGCTTCACACACACTTCTGAATTCCGAGGAGATAGAAACAACACCCAGTGAAGTCGCTCTTGAAGATGGAATTGGTGGAGGAAAAAGGCAAGAAATCTCACAGAGAATGCTCAACTCTAGTACTGGTAATCCCTCAATTTCTACTGATTTCACATGAACAAGTAGTACGATGTTTAGATTAATAGAGTAAATTAGGTTTAATGAGAAAATTCGATAATAATAATAATAATAATAATAATAATAATAATAATAATAATAATAATGAATAGATGTTTGTTTGTTTTGAATGGAAAAAAGCCGGCGATATCGATAGGAAATGTGGGACAATTAGCGGTTGATTTGCTGATTTCAACCACAAAAGCTGACAAAATCGGGTACTTGGACGATCCTAACCTCCTCCCTTGTGTTGGTAATGACGCTTTTGGCCCTCTCCCTCTCGGCCACCTCTCTTTGCCTCTTGAAGGTAAAATGTTATTGTAGATACGGAATTGATACAGTAAAACTTACGAGTAGATGTTAGTATTGTTTTAAAAGAAATAGTTGTAAAATAAAAAGTAGAATTTGCAATCAACTTGTGTGTTGCTGAAGAAATGTGATTTGTTGATATGCCGTTTGCAGTATACGACTTGGCCTCCGATGAATTGAGTTTCGTTCAGCAAAGATCCCCGGTTGTTAAGGTGTGGTTGTTTAGTTTGTTCCTACTGTCGGTTTTGATCATGTTGTCGTGTGTTTTCAAATTAAGTATTATTCGTGATCTTGTAGGGCACCATGGTTCAATTCGCTAAAAATCTTGCTGATTTTGCTGTTGCTGCTGGGAAAAAGAATGTTATTTTGCTCTCGAGCTTGGATTTTAGTAGGTGGCAGAATGTCGATACATCTAGGTATCTGATTGTCTTTTCTTAAACTGTTTTGCTAAGAATGTTATGATGAGTTAAGGTTGTGATGGTGTTTGAGCTTTGAGTCTTGTTGAGGCAATAACGAGGTTAAGTTTTGACAACCTTACAGCGGAATGCAGATGCATTATATCTCAAGCGCCAATGCAGATGGGACAGATGATGAGTGTGAAAAACTTGGGTGGAAGAAACTGCAAGAGTACAACCCTTCTCAAAGGCGATGGGCTCATCTCCAGACACTTGCAGAAGGTAGTTGCCCTGAGGAAGATGCTTTTCCTTTCGACGATGATGTAGAAGAAGATGAAGATTATTATGCAAGTTTGCCCGTTGCTGCTCTGTTTTCTTGTTTTAAGGTAAATCACTCTGTCCTGAAGCTTTATGCTGCAATATCGAGAGTTTCCATGGCATCAAATGGTAGTTTCTAGGCATAGATTCCAGTCTTGTAGCATTGCATGTTTCTTTGATTCAAGGTACATCAATATGTCCTGAAGCTTTATGCTGCTATATCGAGTGTTTCCAATGCGTTAAGAGTGTGTTTGGAAACAAGGATTTGATTCTCAAATCCAAATTTGACACAATCTCATGTTTGGGAACTCAAGAATTTGAGAATTTGGATTTGTTTCAAATCCAATTAGGCCAAAAACAAATTACACCTCAAGAGGTGTCATTTTGAAATCCACCCTTCCCAAGCATTTGATTTATATTTGAATTCCACATTCTCAAATGATGGAATTGATATGATTACAAATTATCATATTCTTGTTTCCAAACGCTACCTAAATGTTAGTTTCTAGGAATTGGGTTCTAGTCTTGAAGCATTGCATTAGAGAATGATGAACAAAGTTGCTCTATAGATAGATACTAGATATTTTTCTTGCTGAAGGGAGACATCTGACCACTATTACAGTATTACCTAGTTTTTAGGCAGGAGCCTGAAGCATTGTGTAACGTTGTTGTAGGTGTTGTTGTGACGTTGAAGTCTCCCTGCAAATGAATCATGTTTGGCTAACAGTATACTTTTTGTGATTGGTTAGGCAAGAGGGCTGAAGGTTACTTGCTTGCTATGTTATTGTTCAGAAGGGGATAACATAACTGACTCCATAAATTTGGCTGAGGCAGCATGCAAAGTTCTGGGACTCAACCCAAACAAACTCCCTGGTAAGCTGTTCAAACTTGCGTCTTTTTACAAGCCTTTTTTTTTTCCCTTTTCTTTTTCTGTAAGGGACTTTCTGCAGGGTCTTTGTCTAGTACCTGTAATGTTTTGGCACAAGTTCATTCTGACTTCTGATAGCTTGGCATCATCTGGCTTTTGAAGGCTTTGATTTGGTTTCCATTCTTATCACTGAGATCTGAAGTGTCTTTATTTAGAGGAACTTAAGCATTGTGTAGAATAGAGGAAGAGGGGGGCAGGGGAAATAACATGTCCTGTTTCTGGTGGTGTTACTGGTGTAGGTCAACGTTAGCCTTTTCCATATACTCCCATGATATAACCAATGTCCCGCACATGCCTAACCATGTATTTTGGCCAACTAATATGTTTAACAACTCGGGTTTTTGGATTCAAAAAAAGGAACTCGGGTTTGCATTCTGTTGAGCAAGTCATGAGCAATATGAGGCTGAATTTAGATTGCTGATGACAACAGACTACAGTCCGTTTTAGTCTGATAAAAAGCTGTTACTGCCATACTAGAGTGGTAAGTTTAGGATGTTGTTGGGTTTGTTTTTGAATGAATTTGACCTATTCTTCCAGCCTTTCTGAAAAGTAAGTATCTTTTGTTGTTGAAATGGTGATTCTATTGGTACTCTTCTTTTCGACCAGCATCCTCATTAAGCTTGAATCAAAAATGATATTGAATGAAGTAATGGCCCTTTGTAGTCTAATACTGGTTCTGCTGTTCTTGTTTTAGAGGGTGAAGGCGGTGGATGGGTCATCCCACTTTCATGGAAGAGCGTCTATGGACCACCCCCAGACATGTCAATGTTCTAGACTGATCAGGCCTTGAATCTTTGACCAGTGAATCCTGCTGAAGACAGTTGATGTATGTTATGGTTGTCGTGTGAGAAAACCGAATCAAACTCATGATGGGTTGAATTGCTGTACGTTGCTATGAGTTAGGGGATCCATTTGGCACTCTTTTCTGCTGGCGCCTTAATGAATCAGAAGTTGTATAGCACGCTTAATATTTTGGGTCTTTCTCCAGTTCAGTTTTTCAGAGTAAATCTATGGATAGAGCCCCATTTTAGCCTCTGGGGATTACTAGTTTTGGTATATGCTAATCTAAATAGCTCACGCGTTGATTCTCTTGTTGTTGTTGTGATCTGTGTGTTAGTGTGTGTGAATTTCAACAGTTTCTGAGCCGACATGAATCCCAGGCCATGCCCTCTTGGATTCCATCAGCTTCCTTCTCCTCTTCGACATATCACAGGAGCGTATCGTGTGTGCATACTTTTAGACTCAAGTAAGCTGGAGCATGGCTCGCTCAAGGCACTGTTCCTCTACATCCTTCATCCTTGCCAAGGGTGAGGAGGTGATCCCTCAAATTTCGGAAATGCAAGATTTGATTTCGACTCTGCCATTGCAATCCACTCGAGACCAGGAGCTTGCAGTGACAACCAAATGATCGGTTTTCCATACAATAATAGACTACTAGATCCTTCGTTAAAAAAAAAAAAAAAAAAAAAAAAAAAACTAGATGAATAAGTAATATGACAAGAACAATAATGAGTGCACAAGCACATACCTTAAAAATTTCAACAAAAATTGGTAGTATATCCAAACATTCGAGGCCTGGAACCTCCAGCTCATTATTTCAAGGTGGAAAAGAAAAAAGAACTCCCCAATTTTATGAACCGCCCAACATTCTATGCCTAAGCTAGTGTATATAATGAACTTTACAAGTCTATAAAACTTCAAGCCCTTGCAACAAAAATGTCACGGAATTGCAGCATTACCTAGGATTATGCCTAATGCTTTCCTCCACCCGTGTGACTGCGTCCATAAGCACATCAATTGCCCAGTCCTTCACATCCTCCTGCATAATGAAATAAAAGAAGATCCGGGATAAGTCGACTACCCAAGAGTATAATCAGAGGTATAAGGCTAGAATCAGCATCATTGGGATGTATTGTTATCTACGCTGGTTGGTGGCAAAATAGATTTCTTCATTTCAAGTATAGACTAAAAAGTTCAAATACTTGAAGCATATAAAAAAGTACAACATCAGTCACCTTTTTGGGCGCTTCTTCTGTCCTAACTCGAGCATTGGGGCGGGCCAGCTTCGACTCAAAAGGTGTCCTAGGCCTTACCTCTCGCATTTCCTCCCACTCCTCACGACTTAACATCCGAACTGATCCCTGACCAGGCGGGGCATTTTGTATCCTTCGCTCAATCAATTCTTGAGATCTTGACTCATCATACTGCTCAGCAATAAACGGCAAGATTATAAGATGCAGAAATTTAAAGCATCCCAAGTGCATGTGAAATGACTGTCTCACCATCAGTATAAGATAAATGGACAGGGGGTGGGGGTAAAACTGTAAAAGAAGATGATATACCATCATAAGGAGTTTCGCAAACAATGCAACCCCAACAGCTGTTAGCATCATTGGCATAGAAGCTGTGTCTAGAAATGACAAGGACTCTGGAACTTGCACAAAAAGCTCATCTTTCTTTGGATTTGGTGTCTTTCTCTTTTTCTGCAGATCAGCAATCTTTTTCTTCAAGCTTTCACTTGGCCTCTCATGGGATATTGTATGCAAGCTTCTTCGTAATACAAACAGTGTTTGGCGGGCGTTATACATGCTGAACTAAAACATACAGTGGGCTTGCTTGTCGACTTCTGAAACAACCAACGCAATTGAAGTCATATCAGAGTAAACCCAACATTGAAAATGCATATTTCTATTTGGTAAAATAATAGCGAAACAATTAAAGATATTGCTCCCACAACTTGAAGATCTCATACAGGGCTGGATCAAACTCTAATTTTGGAACGAAATCAAAGCTCTGTTAACAAGCCTCAGGCCTTGGGGAAATAAGCGTAAGGTTTTTATAAAATGTACACTACACTAACACTAAGCTTAACTGGGACATAATTCCTCTCTAACTCCATTCCCAAATAAGTCAATACTATGAAGCAGACATTATAAACAACCGGAAAATCAAAATTTACACACAAACTTGAAAGGTGAGGTAAATTCAAATGCCGTCTCCTATGTCTACAAACCACACAAGTAACGACTGCATCAGCAACGCATCAAACCAGAACCATTCATCGAAACAGCCAGCTCAATGAATCTATAGCTACAATCCTACAATGCTATGAGTTACGACTGTATCAGAATCGAATCAATCATCCCCAATTCACCAGTAGCAGGATTCAGCACAAGCAGCCTACTCTAATAGATACAATTACAACACGAAGCGATCTCAGCTTGCAGCATTACAAAATGAAATGTATTGTCAAACAAAAGAAGCAGTGAAGCAAACTTTTTGACAACAGTTTAAGTATGCCCACTGAACAAACATCAGCAGAAATGCAAGATACATAACAATTCATAAAGTATCAAGCTTTATTCCGAAAATGATTTGGGGTCGGCTAACATGAACCGTCATTTGTAATCGTCAACTATTAAAAGACAGTATGAATCATAATAGCAAGCACAAATAATAATTTAAATAATTTAATTGGCGATGAAACAAAACAAAATGTGATTTGGGGAATTAGGGTTAGGGTTTTACGTTAAAATTGAATTGGGGCTAAATACAACAACATATGAAGAGGAAAAAAGCAACTAGGGAAATGATGGAGAGAAGGGAATGCCGCCATTTCCACAGGGGAAACTTCCGACGGAAATATCGTCCGATAACCGTTGGTGGTCGCCGGAAAGTGGGGACCACGGCCTCCTATCATTGATTTCTTTGATTGGGTTTCTAATAAGATCAGAAATTAAAAGAGAGAGAGAAATGGGATTACCTTGTTGCGTGATCGAGAAGACTGATGATAAATTGAGAATTGAGGATCAAAATGGGGGTCGGCTAAACTACGGCCAACTCTACTGCTTCCACTGTTTTGGCACTTTTTATTTTTACTTTAACGAGAGTCTAGTAAATCTAGTGATGTTAGCTTGAACGTCGTGGTTTCTAAGTCGTATTGAGATGTTAAACCGTAAAAAATAAATGTGATTTCATTTTCATATGCCGTATATTGCTAATCTATTCACATTACTTTCCGTTGATATCTTATTATTGCCACAAGATCATTAACATATGTCATGATGGATTACATCTTTTATGCTATATTGCTATGGCCTTATCAATTTTGTAAAACATTCTATATGGTCACGACTATCGTGAGTCATCTATGACAATGCACTTGAAAATACCAAGATAAGTGTGGAAATGCTCTTTGATTAGTAAGGGTGTCACTAAAGTAATTAAGTACTCTAATAATTTACTCATGCATATATTATACGGAGTATGTTGGTTATGAAAAAAACTCTAACTATCCGCTAAATTATAGATTCGTGATTTCACGTGAATGATTACCAAAATAAGATCATTAAAACCTATACAAGTGAAATAAATGGAACTGAATTTCTATGGAATCAAGCTAAAAATTACACTACTCCGTACTCCATATGAAATATCTCACTTTGCCGACCTCACTCGAAAAATAAAAATAAAAAATCTCAAAGCCAATAATAGTCGAGGTCTGCATAGCTGTAATATACAGGTGTCTATCCATTTGACTAAGCAGCTGATTTGAGCAAAGATGAGAGGGACCAAGCAAATTACAGGTCACCTGACAAAAGACATGATCACCCTCTATTCTTTTTTTTTGTAAAGGATATTCCATAAATAATTCAATTGGACTGCCCTTCCAATTATTTGCAGTATATAAATTCATTCACTTTCTTTCTCCCTCCTAAAAAAAAAAAAAAGAGAAGATCAACAAAGAAAGAAAAGATGCAGAAGGTGGAGTACCTGAAGATGAAGACTGATGATGCAATTGCAAATGATCTGAGCATCTCTAATGATTGGAATGAGATGACTAACTCTGTAAAGAAGCTTGCTTCTGACGCCATCAAGCTTGGTGGTCTTGGTTTTGGCACTACTTTCTTGCAGTGGTTTGCTTCTTTTGCTGCCATGTATGTTCTCTCTCACTCTCTCTAAATATCTCTCATTTGTTAATTTGATGAATTGGGTTTTGTGTAAATTGAGAATACCTCATCTGGGTTGCTGTCAATTTGTTAATTTACTGACTATAGTAATTGAGTTCCCGTTGCATTTTTTTTTACTGTATCAGATTTGTTATTGAGTGAATTATCCAGGTTTAATTAATAATTTGATTTGAAAACATGTGGATTGACAAGTTTGAATTTTTTTATTTTTTATTTTACTGTAAAAGCTGTTAAGATTAATTAAATTGGTGGGTTTGACCTTGATCAGGGTTAATAAGAAAGGGAATTATGGTAGATGTTGTCAATTCTTTGATTAGATTTGATCATACTCCCTAATTAAGCATCTTCTGATCTTAAGTCTATACTACTGGTTAGTGATTTGGCTGATTTCATCATCAAAGAGAATGTAAATGAATAAATTATGTCAGGGTCATCAGAGGACAGGTTTCATAGCATAGCAGCATATAGATCCTTTAGATTGAGAATGTTATGGGAATCGAATATCTACGAGGTTGCGTGTGGTGGACTGTATGTTGTTAATCTTGTGGGAATGGCTTAAACATCAGTAACATCTTTGCAGTTATGAACAATATGGGTTGATATTGGTAAATGGATGGATTACCCCAATTGCCTAGAATTTTTGCCTTTTCGAGATGAACTGCTACCTGACTTATTTCACTGAAGTATGAAGAACAAGTTTCGGCCTTTCTGTATATGTAATTGCCTAGCCAATTCTAGTTGCGAACAAGATTAATGCTTAGTATTGAACAATGCCTCTCTCATTTTCCTGTTGTAGCTATTTGCTGGTTTTGGATCGCACAAATTGGAAGACAAACATTCTCACGGGACTATTAGTTCCGTACATCTTTTTCAGTCTTCCAGACCTGTTGTTCTCTTTCCTCAGGTGAGGTTAATTTACATTCTACTGATCAGTAGTCAGCTACATTCTACATAAGTTATCTCTGTGATACCATACCATATAAACATGTTTCTTTATTTGTAATGCAGGGGACAAGTTGGAATGTGGATTGCATTCATAACTGTTGTCTTACGCCTTTTCTTCCCAAAGCAATTCCCTGGTATGCATTCATTGTTCCAATAAGCCTCCATTTTGTATGTCACATGACTGAGGTTGTTTAGCTGCCCCGTTAACTTGAATGTTTTGCGTTCATTTTAGTGTTCTTAATCGTTTATACTTGCTTATTTCTTGTGCAGATTGGCTGGAATTGCCAGGTGCTATCATTCTCATCATAGTAGTGGCTCCTGATTTGATTGCCGACAGTTGCCGTGGTAACTGGATTGGCGCAGGAGTGTGTTTGGTGATAGGGTGTTACTTACTGCAAGAACACATTCGAGCATCGGGTGGATTCAGGAACTCTTTCACAAGGGCAAATGGAGTATCAAACACAGTTGGCATAATTCTTTTGTTGGTATTTCCAGTCTGGTTCATCATTACCAACATCCTCTAGACGCCACCATCAAGTGGCTTTCTGTATCTGTTCCCTGCATTCCAAATTTAAACTGAACATGTCGTTTATATTCGTTAAATTTGTTTGTTAAAAGAATTCGAATATTGATTGATCTCATCTGCGTGTGGAGTGGAGTTGTGACATAAATGTATTGGAAGTTGAAGTTTTATCGCATATTTGAATTAAACATTGATTGTGTTCATGCCTGCTGCAAGAGAAGCTGATGCAAAGTTCGCGTAGTTTTTGCAATGTCTTATTGTGTGTCACCTGATGCAAAATTGCAAACTTTGTTCGAGCTACCTTAAGTGTGCAATTCAAGATTTTGTCATAAGACCACACCACAATTAACACAGTTATGCAATCCTAGCTTAGGTTGCGTGACAGATTGCTGTTTCATTCGAGTCTCAATAACAGAGGGCTCACGACTGGAATGCCCGCGAGTGGCAATGGCGAGTGTAAGGACTAAGGAGGCACGAATAGCGGCTAAACAAAGGCACGAATCATTGTTCATGAGATGATAATGTGACAAGATAGTCCCATGAAATTAGTTAACACTGTATAAACATTATACTGAGAATAACCGAAACATTGGACCAAGGACGATCATGGACATTCGATAAGAGAACGAAATCCATAGTTTTGGATACAAATCTAAGAATACAAATCTCGAAACACATTCCTAAAACATTCACAAATCCTAAGAGAGCATATCATCATAATTGTAGACAAAGCAAAAGATCCCAAAAACTAAAAAAGACAAAGACATGGAAGAGTATTACCAAGGGACTCACCAGAGGACAATTATTATAATGATCATTCTTTGTTACTGAACCCATCAGTCCAAGCTTTAGCAAAGGCCTCAACAATCCGATGCTGCGAATCGAGAAGCATCTCGGTCCGTTTCATCTCCATTTCCATCCGAACACGCTCCGTTTCCCTCATCATCTCCATCTTCATCTTCTCCATCTTAACAAAACCTTCTCCAAGAATCCTTATCGCGTCCACCATCTCCAAACCCGCCTCTTTCGCGCTCACCCCATTGTTAATCCCCATCTTCCTCTTCTTCTTACTACTACTATTCACATTCATATAATTCATTCCCATTCCCAAACCAGAAGGCCCAGCCAATCCACTTGCGTTATGATTACGATTCTTCTCGAATCGACTTTGACTGCCATTAAACTGAGGAGCAGGAGCAGGAGGAGAACTCCCATAATTATTACCATAACCACTTTTGTGACCATAATTACTCTTTAATAAACCATAATTAGGGCTAGGGTTAGGGTTAGGGACAGAAATTGGGGATTCTTCATAATCACCATAATTAACACTCCGATTAGAATTATTACCGGCAATCCGAACCCTCACCGGTTGAAAATTCCGGCTGCTAAACCCGGTTTTCGGCTGCTTATAACTCCGGAGAGTGAAATCCTCGTCGTCGTTATCGTCGACGGCGACAGCATCATCTTCCTCCACATACTCGCCGCCGCCGTTGTAATCGTCGACGTTGACGACGGCGGATGGCGGAGGTTGAGGTTGAGGCGATGAGAGAGAAACACCAGCGGCGGCGGCGGAGGGAGAGGCGTTCTTCTCCATGGTTTGCATCCTAGTAAAGTAAATCCAGGAGGAGGAGAAGCGGTGGTGAGGGATCGACTTGGCGCGCTGTAACTCGGCGCGGTACCGTTTCCGGAGCTTCTCCATCTTATGGCGGCACTGCACGGCGGTCTTCGGCGGCGTTACGTCGGGACAGGCGGCGTGAATCTCATCGGCGACTTCTTCCCAGTGCGCCGCCCTTAGATTTCCACGGCGGAGGGCGTACCACTTCTCGCGGTAAGCGTCGATGAGAGTCGAGGTCTCGTCCGGCGTCCAGCACGGCGGAGGGAGGCGGCGCGTTGATGAATTTGACGACGGTTGAGTCTGTCCGGTGACGAGGATAGGCACCGCCATAGGTGGTTCGGACATCGGCGTGTCCGAGTTAGGGTTATGATGGGCGATTGTTGCGGTTGCCATGACGGTGGGTTGTGGTGTAATTGTAACTTCAGGCGTAAGCTCAACGGTGGTTTGTGTTTCGGTATCGGGCTCAAGGTCAGGGGTGGCCGGTTGCGGTTCGGTCTCGGTGTCGTGTTGAAGAAGTTGTTGATTGGGGGAAGCCATGGAGGAGATGGGAGGAGGAGAGAGAAAGAAAGGGGGAGGAGAGAGAATAAGAAAGGGGGGGTGGGGGACGGAGGGAGGAAGGTGCGGCTGAAAACCAGATCTGATAAGGTGTGGCTTACGGAGTAAGGAAGATCCGGATTAAGTGGTCGGGCGGGTTTTTGGGTTAGACACCCGCCCACCACGGAGGGGAGGGGGGGTTAGTGGTTGTGTCATTCACTGGGTGTTTTGCGTCGTGGGCCCCATCTCAGCCATTAGCTCTTTTTTTTTTTTTTTAGGAGGTGGAGTTGGAGGTGTGTCATTTCCTGGTGGTTTGCGGTTATTTTCTCTTTACCACCACTTTTACTTCTCCTTTGCCGATTTTCTTTTTTCACTGCATCCCATTGCCTGAGCCTGCGGTGTAGATTTTTACCATCTAAAAACGACGACATGACACAAAGTCTCGTATAACACCGTCTTATACTAGTGGAATCTATTGGTTTACTCGCTTATTTCCTACCTTTTTGGATATTCTCATTCATTTTTATTAATTACAGGACTTTGTTATTATTGTCCCTATTACCAAAAAGACATGGATTTACTCCATCAAGAAAGAAAAAAAATAAGGAAAAAAGAGGATGAATTTAAGTTTCAACGAACATCGCAATTGCTCTACTCGCATACTTTGCTATTCGCCCATTTTTGTCCCAGAAAAATAGTATTGCTTGCGGGGAGCTGCAACTCGGTCACTGGAATTGGTAGCTCGTAGCTACTGCAAGAATCGACAACGATGAAATGTAACATGTTTTCTGAGATTTAGCAAGTGACTCGACTCATCTGGGAAAAACAAATGGGTATTCTCAAATTCAATTGTTTCAGGCTTCCTGTTCTCAGCCGTGCATTACAATTCGGTAGGAAAGAACAAGGTACATCTGTAACAGTTGGCTAAACTACTTACATTTAACATATGATAAACATCATTCTATCCTTGAAAAAACCTACAGCCTCGGTATTCAGTTTCAATTCGAGCCAATGGCCGTCACTTAGCTGTAGGTCGCTTCCATGTGTTTCTGCACGCAATAACAGTGAATGTCAAGGTCGTACAGCCAAAAGGATTTCGTAGAGACGCCAAAAGAAAGCATATTCATGCACTATACACTTATACCACCCTGGATCATCAAGAGGTCCAGTATGCTCTTCCTCCGTCTTGCTAAAAGCATTTCAGCAACTCAGTACTCGTTGCTAAAACTATATCCTAAGCGTGGTTCCAGAAAAACATTTCACAAGGCTCTTGAAACTTAGAACTTACCAAGATATTAGGGCATCAGAAAGGCAACTATCAGCAGGACATCATGTGACTTCCATATTGTACATTGACTACTGTAACTTGATTAGCTGAACTAGCATTCAGAGGACTACCCGTCACAATTTCTCAGACACCTATGCCTTTTGCTGAATGGTTGCCCCTGGCCCATATATCAGACGACAGCGGTCAATGAATGAGCTAACCAGTCGAGATACCACCTCCTTGAAGAACATTGATGCCACCTGTGTAAGACAAAATGAGAAAGGATGAAGCATTTATCATCAGAATGTGTAAGCAACCTAGCTGGTGTTTGTTCAATAACATACAAATTCCATTACCCCCACTCGCTGACTTTAAAAAAAAAAAGAAAAAAAAAGAGACCGTACGGAAAAACAAAGAGAGATGCATTACCTGTCTGTAAAGAGGTGATCGGAACTTAAAATCAACCAAGAAGTAAACGCTGCAAGTTTCTGGAGTTGGCCCAGGACTAAATTCCCACACGTTGATCAAGTGTTCAAAAAGGTTGCTCTCGGAAGCAGTTGTCTAAGAATAGGAAAAACGACAAACAAAGTGACATTGATAAGGGTTGAATGACTCAAAACAGAAGTTTACTTTAATATGCCTACAAGACACAGGAACACCACCAAACTACACCTGAAACTCTTAAAGCCCCAGAAAGTCTAACCAAGTTCAAGCAGAAACTAGCTGCCATATATGTGATTCAAGTAGTTGCTAGGCTGAAATGTGTGCCAGGGTAATCATGTGCTTCAACGAACTGCTCAAAGTTAAAGAGTACCACTTTTCAAACAAGACAAAAGCCACATTTTAAATCTGATTTAACAAGCTTTCATTTAGTATCATGATACAAACTCCTCGCACATATACTCCTATAGTCATATTTATCAGAAAGCTTGGTATAAGGCCACCACAAATTTGTCGTATATGTTCACAGAAAACATCACTAAATGCACCCTATAGTTCCATCATCAATCCTGTCCAAGCCACAGAGTCGCTTTCCTATTTGACAGTCAGATCCCTTGCAGCCTTGGACCAATGTGTCTTCCTCATTCAGAATGATCCTGGTATGAACAGCCTAAGCAGGCATTCTTGAACAGCAAACAATCAGGGCCTACTACTCATACTTCAAAAAATTAATCCTACATTATCCACATCAACTCTCTAAAAGAAAAGAGGAGAACTTTTGTCCTTGATTTCTATTATCAGATATCCTATATTTAAAAAAAAAAATTAAAAAATTGAGGGCCTATACTACAGTCAAAAGTTAAGTGTGGTTCTGGAAGAAAATGAGCGAGGCAAGCTACACCTGCTTAAGATCACAGTCTGAAAGTGGCAATTGACCATGAACAAAATACCGAGGGTAGAATCTAAACATAGACAGCCTATCTACTAACTGAACCTAAACATAGCCAGGAATGAAGATTATCAAGATTGTGCTTGTATTTGCATCGTCAATTTATAGAACAAGATGTAAAACTGGAGATCTTATGAGATCTGCCAAAGATTGAAAATGCACCTTAATCATCTTTGCTTTGTCTAGCACTACGTGTGAAACATAACTCTCAATTAGAAACTTGAAACCAATCTCTAGTTCAGCATCAAATGATCCATCAGGATAGCGCCGAAGTATATCTGATCTTTGACACCAAGGTAAAAAGTCTTCATAAAGATCTACAGCCGCAACAACAGCATATATCTGCTCCGGAGAGTACCTGTGTTAATGGAATCTTAGACTACAGCTCCACAACAGAAAAATACCAAACACTATGCAAATTGTAAAGATATGATGCAAGTTTGTTATTCCAAGAGAAAAGTTTTCTACTTTCTACCCTCCCCACCCCCCTCCCCTTATGACAAATGTAGGTGACTCTAGTAACACTCCTGCACTAACAGAAAACAACCTCCTGCTTCGTTGAAACAGCAAAAGCGTCGCCTGCTACATAGTAACAGAAAAAAAAAAAAAAAGAGTACGAACAAAAGGTTCCTATTCTATAAAGAAACATGGAAGCTACCACCGAATCTTTTAACTTTGATTATCGAGCATTTAGCAACTTCCAACAGTCGGCCATTGCCACCCAACTGATTTCCTGTGTTATAGAATACGATTAATAAGCAATACAACTGCAATATTAGGCAAGACTACTCATAGTTACCGGTAATGATAGCATTGCTCAGCAGCACCATTCCCAATACAAAATATGGCCCCATAAGTTTTATAGACCAACCTCAACCTCTCAAGTCTCAACCACGAGATTTCGACAATTCAATCAGCTCATGTGTACTCCCCAGTCACGAGTTCTTCAATGCCGATTAGCGAATCAAACAATATGTCAATGCATTCAAATTCCCTCTACCAATTCAATCTTAACATACACATAACTGATCAGAAATTCACCAAATCAACTTATTCAAACTAAACACAACCAATCAACATGAATATGGATCCTAGTAAATAAACAAGATAAAAACAAAGAAAGATGATAACTTGGCGTAAAAAAGAAGCTGACCCAATAACAAGGCGTTCCTCGTGAATTTTGGAAAGAGCACTTCCTTCTTCACCATCACCACAACCCAGAAACCACCTCCTCTGGAATTTCTCCAAACCCAAAACATTCTTATTCTTATTATTATTAATATAATTACAATTATAATTTCTATTTAATTGGCTTGTTGAAGAAGAATAACAATCAATTCCAGAAATGCTGCTCAACCATCGCACAGTAACAAAATACCCAATTTCCCCCAATTTACAATTAGCACCAACCCTAGGTTGAATCAACGATCTTCCCCCAAAATTTCCCAATAATCCGCTCCTTCCGATTGCCTTCAATGTCGTAACAAATCGCGGCATCGTAATCAATTGTATTTTTTAATGGAGAGATGAGAACTGGGAAAACCTAGATCAAATGGTTCAAATTGAATTGGGGATGATAAATGCCCAATTATCAATGTTAAGGAAGGTTTTCAATCGCAGAAAATTGGGAGGAAACCCTAATAAAGATGTTTTATTTAAGGAGCAGATGGTGGTGCAGAGAATGTGTAAAATGTGTAGTTCATTTGACGCTTCTTTTTTGGAGGGCTTCAAGCGTAGGGTACACACGGAAATTAACCAAGTCCGATATGAGACGTTTCCACGAGTTTGTTACGTGAATAATGTGACAATCGTATGTCTTAATTCAACATTTATTATCGAGTAGCCAATATGTTTGATTCAATATTAACCGGCATGACTTAGCTTGGAAATTGAAATGTAGGCATTTTATTCTCATTTATTAATCTTTATTATCTCCATTCGTTCATACAGTCACACGTGTTTTGCTTTGACTCGAGACTTTATGTGAACGGAGCTTGTTTGGTCAATTTGTGAACGAGTTATAGTCAAGACTCCAGTGATACAGGTATTTATATAATGCACGACACATGTAAACTACTCGCGCCTACACACAGAAGTTTTCCCCTTTGTAACTCATGACTGGCGACGTTCTCCTAAGGGGAAAAAGCATTGCTCGAGAGTCGAGAGGGAGTATGTTGCTTGTACACGCATTTATCCTGGGGGGAGAGAGAGAGGGAGAGTACAGAACAAGGATGAAGGTAAGCAAATCAGAGTTGGATCAATGTGGCAGGATAATATTTTGCGAAACCACCATGTATAGATGAATGTATAAATCTTGTTTACATACAGAAACTACAAGCAAGAGCACAGTGCCTGCTTTCTGACATATGAGTAATAATAACTTAGAACCGTGTACTTTGTACTGGAAATCTCACATCATAATATTAAGATCATGAACCATCAATTAATCCTCGAGACAAGGTGTCTGCGTCTATTATAAGTTAAGACTGTTTCTCTGAATCATGCCCTTGATCCCTTGGCTTCATTGTACATCTCAGTGACGCAGTCCTGCATATCCCATACATAAGCACACATCAGAAACGCAAACTTTCCACAATCTGTGTCAAATTATGACCAGTTTAGAATGATGGTATTAGATAGAGCTCATCGATCCAGCTACATCCATCAGTTAAGAGTAAAGTTCTTAACTTTGAACAAATGAAAACATACCTTGTAGTACTTGAGCAGCTGGGGCCTTTTCAATTTAAAGGTTGGCGTAATCAGGTCCCTCTCAAAATCAAAAGGATGAGGCTCTAAATGAACCCCTCGTAACATCTCAAAACCTCGAAGCTGTACACATTGAACATGTCAGATTGTCAGCATGTATACTGGTAGCAATAGCTCTTTGCACAAAAGAACCACCAGGCTAAGTTACTCACTTTGTGCTCATGGGCAGTTTTATTGAGCTCTTCCATAATATATTTTCTTGCCTTCAAACTTTTGCAGAGCGTTTTAAAGTCTCCAGTCTCCTGATTACTACCTGCCCAGTCTTCCAGTGCCTTTTCCTCAGGAACAACAACAGCCACTAGAAACGACTCGAAACTATTGCCATAAACCCAAATCTGAGACAAAACGTTGGGTTAAACAACGATGTGGTAATTTCATCTTCAATAATAAGATCAGTATCAAAACTACAGACTGAGTACCGCCCAGTGACTCTGTGAGGGATGTGAGAAAGGGAAGCAGTGACTCTAAAGGAGAACTTACTGATGTTATTAGGGGACACCGTGAGTATACACTCTCAATGTTTTCCACTGCAACATACTCCCCTTGAGACAGCTTAAATATGTTTTTCTTCCTATCGATGATTTTCATTGATCCATCAGGCTGCCATTCTCCAACATCACCTGGACAATAACATTAAATGTTTCAAACAGCGATTAATGGAAGTTTTTCACACTGGTTTTATGGTGTAGTAATGATTCCTGCTCAGTTTCCTTCACACAACTTAAACATGGTAACACACAGATACAGACAAAGTAAAATAGAAAAACGTGTTATGGAGGTTCTGATCTGTGAAACTGCATGTGCAAAATTTCTAAGGAAAGATGGCTACTTTTAGCATGCATGCTATTTAACACCCAACTTCAGCTTAATGTTACCTGTATGGAACCATCCATCTACAACAACTTCTTCACTTAGATCTTGTCTCTTGTAATAACCAGAGAACAGTGTTTTTCCTCTCAAACAAATTTCTCCGCGTGGTGTGCTTGACAATGCGTCATAACCCATCTCTGGAACAGATTCCAATCTTGCCTCAATGGTAGTCATTGGGACACCAACTGAGCCGACCATAGAGTACACATTAGCTATCGATGTGAAACAACCTCCGCAACTTTCAGTGAGACCTGTCCATGAAGATGAAACATGGTTCAGAGATTGTTAAAAGAAAAAACATTGCTGTACAACAACCAAGAAGGTTCAAAAAAAGAGAAAAGAATTAATAAAGATTCTGTAGAAAGGTTATGGTAAATACGGCTACCCAAAGCATTTGTGGACCCTCTAGCCCATGGTTTAAACTGTTGCACTAGGTTGGGTGTCAGTTTTGTTGAGCTTGAATGTAACTTAGGTCGTGTTTGCGTGATTTTCCAAAATACCAGTAAAAATATCGAAATTCCTACAATTTTAAGTAAACTGAATGTAAAGTTGTGCTGAAAAACTGTGAATTGGAATCTGATAGCTACCATCACATTTCTAGGCCACACTTGAACATACAATTGCTTCCATACCAGTGCACTAAGAATGATGTCGCATCATCATTTTATTCACACAGCACAGAGCTTGGAAAGGTTTTATGACTTACCATAACCTTGTACCAATGGACAACCACAAGTAACTCTCAAGAATTCTTCTACATGCCGTGGCAAAGGTGCACCTCCTGAAAACATAATTCGCACACATCCTCCAAAGCTTTGTTTGATCTGGTGCCGTTCACATATTTTGCATAAATAAGGAGAGTTCCACCATGGAGATCGAAAGTAATAAGAGGCGAAAAAAGGTAAGAAGAAGAAAAATCCACCAACCTTGCTAAATACAAACTTGTCAAGAAGGGGGGCGGCTTCATCTTGACGTAGTCCCTTCTCCATGTTCCTCAGTTTACTGTGAATTTTATAGATCAGCTATATGCACTGGTGAAGCAAAGAGCTTGGTTCATACGGACATGACAAAATCATAGGGGCAGAGATTTGAGCATACTAGTTATAGGCAAAATCAAATAGGCCTTTCCTGAAGGAACTACTGGTTGAAATTTTACTGAATATACCTGCATGGGCCAAACGATAAAGGAGGAAAAAAGGGGGTCATATATATACATCAGCATTAAAGACTTAGTTTGCTTGTGATAAAGAATAACAGGAATTTACCAGAATACAAACGGTCGAAAACCCTAGGAACCCCACAGAACATTGTTGGCTTCAACTCCTGCAGGTCCTCAAAGAGATATCTCACATCCTGTCAGTTATATGCAGGGGGTAAAAGTTAACATTATCTGAAGTCTCAACAGGCTCGGAGTAACAGATAGGCAAATGAACTGTACTTACTCCCTGCCAAAATCCTATAGAAGACCCCTTGGAAATGCAAAAGGTTTCCATTATCTGGTCAAATATGTGAGCTAGTGGAAGAAATGAGAAGAATACATCGTCTGCTGTAGCCTGTAGTAAGAGTATCAGCTCAATTAAGATACTGAAACCAAAAGGAAACTTCATACTGGTGTTAAATTCTAAATGATAAAGGGCTAAACAATTATCTGTCTTTTATATCACTGATCATTGTCATAGAAGGACAGGTGATCAACACAGTGAAATGAATGAGTGGTGTACGCAAAGTCTTTCTCTTGTTCTGGCTTATAGCTCTTTCTCTTGATCTGGCTTATAGCCAACAGAGAAACATAAAACTCAAGTTAATAATAGATATGTCTCCTCAAACATCTGTGAAAATTATCTGAAAGCTTCAATACTAAGTTGGACTTTAACCTCTTTGTCTGTCTCTGCAAGTAGGTAATCCATTGAGTAGACTTCTGCAAGGAAAGCTGCATTGGATAAAATCACTCCTTTGGGTTCACCGGTTGTGCCACTTGTGTACATTATTGTGCAAATGTTGCTCTTTTGCTTTGATGTAAGTTCACCATCTATACTTGCCTAAAACCATGGTTAAGAAGAATTCTGAACAGTCAGCAATCTGATTGTTAATGTAGAATTAGCTTTTTGAAGCCATCAAAAAGTCTCTGTATAAATGTATGAACCTCTTCCCCCATTCTCCCCTTTTCTGTCTAATGCTTTTCGCCTTTCTTAGGATTACTCTACCTCAGAAACAAAATAGCTGGAGAAAGTTGTTTTACCAGTCGGGTGAATTCTTCCCAAGAGAAGCAAGACAAGCCAGCATCCTCAGCTTCTGTCTTTTGCTTGCTCGAGATATTCCCAAAGCTCACAATAGCTGAGAACAATATCGCTTTATTCTCAGTCATTGCACAAAAAAAAAAAAAAAATAACAAGTGATTATATTCAAGAGGAGAAACTTTCTCCAGTTTACCTACTTTTTAGGCGATCACACTTTGGTAAGCAAGCCAGAACCTGAGGAAGAACATATAATAAATTAGAATAAATTGGCTACAGCATATAAACCAGAACACAGGAAAAACATGTGAAATTTGTCTATGACTATATATATACTAGTTTGCATATCGGCCCACGCCCGGGCTGTTTATCTATGTTGTTGTTATACTCATTTTATAAAATTGTCATTTTATCTTTGTTATAATATTATTAGTAACACTATTATTTTCCATAAATTAGCTTACCACCATAATTACCATAGATTATATTATTTTCCATAAATTAGCTAATAATTTCCATATTATGTAATTACTTAGCATTATCCAATTAATGAATGCCAAGTACATACAATTGCAACAATTTCTAACAAAGGAAAAGGAAAATGCTTAGAAAAAACCCGCATGGTCAATACTCAGTTGTCTGCGTATATGAAACCACTGACGGACGCATGCATACACAGCAATACCACAAATATTCCTAAAGGAAATTACGTCAGTGAAGGAATTTACATCAGTATGCATCAGCCAACTACTGCTTCGTATTATAAAGAACAAAGACTCAGTGAGTTAGTTTTATTTTATCATATACTTCAAAGTCAAGGAATCTTTGGATGAATTAGAAAAGGAAATTCCACACACACAAAGGGAATATTAAACAATATATCTATACCTGAGAGGAAATTCCACACAAAGACATCAGATTTTTTTTATTGCGCTAGTTTGCATGTCCGTGTCACACCCGAGCTATGTATTTATATTATTTATACTCGTTTTATAAGAAATTTTTTGGCTTACCATGATGATTATTTTTCATAAATTAGCTAATATTGAACTAAGCTACTCTATAATAATTTATTACCATATCCTAACCGATAATTTTATTTAATGCTATTTTTATGTTCAATCCAATTAATGAATGCCAAGTGTCCTCCTAGGAAAGACTTGGTTTCAGGTTTTCATATATAATATATAGTATTAGATTAGATTAGATTGGAATAAATAGGCATCAGCATATAAGCAGCAGGACGAAAAAAAATATGGCAAACTCAGATTCACAATTGTTGATACAGAACTAACAAGCATGTGACGCTAAGCAAGTTCTTATAAATGCTCAAATACCGACCATAGCTTAATGGACCCTAGCTTTCAGATGAGTATTGTCTCACTTATTTTAGCATACATATAACAAACATCAATACATGTCATCCTGCAGAAAGACTGCACATTTACAAAACGAGGACAGCTAACTAAGAGAAACGGGATGATGAAGAGAAGTTGGATATAAGTGTGCCTAGTAGCCAGTAGTAGATAGGGATGAGGAATAAACATCTTACAGCTGGAATCTTTTTCTCCTGAACAAAAACTATGGATACTTCAGCATGGTTAATGATGAATTCCACAGCATTGGCGCCTGCATACAATGTTGCACCATATACCCGTCATCTAATCCATCAAAACGATAAATAACATTGGAAAAGAGATAACTACAAGATTATAGAGAGCGTACCAAGCGTGTCATACAGTGGTACATAGGATACAGCTTGGCTGTTACAAGCCTGCAAAAATCAGAAAGCTTCCTAATTAAGTCTAGTACATTGTGTATCTACATCACCAAATAACAAACTCAAATACTAGCTTCAATCATTCCGTTTATATCATGAAATAACTTGCAATGTAAACGCGCACTTGATGGTAATGCAGCACCCTATGTCCTCACAATAAATCATGTATACATGATCACATAAAATGTTTCAATCCAAAGGTGTTATTCAAAATGACCAACATTGAACATAAAAGCTAAAAGACGCTCGAGACAAAAACCATTGTGGGTGCCATAACCATTGGTCTAGATTTTTGGCTCCGTTGGTTATCTAACAAAGGGCACATTGAGCATCAAATTACGAGTTTAAGTCCTCATCTACTATACGAGCACGTAGTCTATAAAACAAGCCAAAGAATCAAACAAACAGGCCCTAGTAGAAGAACAACAAAACGTTACCTCCATAGCAATGATCCACTCGGGGCAGTTGGCCCCGTAAATTCCACATCGACCTCCCTACAGACACAAAAAGGAGCAAACTTGTCACAACATCAGCATTCAACTTCTTCTACAAGTTATAGCAATCCATTCAGAAGAAGAGGAGTAAAATTGAACTCACAGGATTAACACCACATTTTCTGATAGCAGAACCAATTCGGGTAGCTGTATCATAAACCTCTTTATATGTAATCCATTCATATGCACCCGCCTAATTAATCACACATATATTACCAATCAAATTATATATACAAATTTAAACATGCAATAAAAATTAAGATGAAATTAGTGTAGTGTCAACTAACCTTGTTATCAATAATTTGGCGACGACCCAGCATAGGATTGCTGGGGAATCTCTCCACAGATTTGCTGCAATCAAATTAACCCACAAATTATTAACCATAATTATTCTAGGAATCATTTGGAATTTGATTTCTGTTGTTTTTTATTGAAACAATAATTATTGTTCTGTACTTAACCCGCCAAAAGCAGGCAGCTGTTGTTATTACGGTCAAATAATATTACCAACTATTGTAATTCAAACCGGCCCATTAGCTCAGTTGGTTAGAGCGTGGTGCTAATAACGCCAAGGTCGCAGGTTCGAGACCTGCATGGGCCAAATCATCTTTTATTTTTGTTTTGTTCTCTCATCCGATCCTTTTGGTTTGGATATACGTAAAGTACGCTTGGTTTTTTTTTTTTTTATTTGTTAACATTTAATTTGGATAATTACGATTGGTTATCAGTGGCATTATATTTACATGCCATTGTCATCAAATTTAAGCGTTTTAACAAATATCACTCCGTTACAAATTAAATTTCTCGTGACATTTGAAATCAAGCAGTATACTACGTGACATTGTTCAATACTCTAATCAACCGAACCAAGTGTAACCATTTCAATTGCGATCTATTGTATATTTACCTTCAATTAGGCTGATATTAATTTAAATCAGACGTTAACGAAAGAAAAAATTGGAGGGGGCACCTGATTGTCCCCGTCTAGCTAGGCTCTGTCTGATATTACCACTATCATTTCTATATATGACCAGATTAATGTGATCATCCATGTATGACAAGACACCAAATCAATGTGCTTTAATACGTACTCCTATATGTGACATTCAGACATTGCCTTAGACTAATCAACCTTACGATTTAGCAAAAATGTAAGCATCAAATTTTCTTACGAAGTTTTGTCATACACCATGTATAGATCAAAATTATTGACACATAATGTGCAATAAACGAAATTCATACCTAAAGAGGTCCCAAGGAGATTCCACACCATCAGGGACGCCAGTGAGGCCATCTTTAGCGTAAGTGCAACGGTAAACCGGCCCGGCCGACGGCTTATTCCCGATAGCCTCCATTGCTTCCCCAACTTTGACGGTATAAACTGCTGCCATTTTTATTACTTCCTCTGTATGTAATTCAAATTATGACAGTAATGTTGATAATTTGGTGAACCAATGAAGTATGAATTTAGCAAATTAAGCTCAATGTATGTAGGAGCATTATATATTTGAAGTAGTAAAGATAATAATGTAGAAAAAAGAATTAAAAGGGAGTGGTAGTGATCAAGTGAGGAGAAGGGGAAATGGGGAGAGGTAGTTGGGCCGAGTGATAGCAATAAATTTACTAGCACAAAATTATGGTTGCCCATTAATTACGAGTTAGGGAGGGAGGTGCATTTATTTTATTTTTTGTTGCACCCTATCATTGTTCATCACTATATACTTCCAACCAAGACTTTTATTTCTATTGCTATATATTAACTCATCTCAGTTTGATCATATAAGTTCGAATTAAACACTTGGCTACTCCTCATCGTAGATCTACACCTCTCTATGTCCAATCCACGACTCTAATATTATTACTTCCAGGATAAGCAAACAATTGAGGGAGACGGGGGATGCTATGATCACTCTCTTTGGGAGAGTGATAATAAACACTCCACCTTTTATTGGTTGTAATTTATGGTTATTATAATTAATACTATAAGTAGATGATTATTTTTTTGCCCAATAGCCAATAAAATGTGGAGTGTCTATGATCACTCTCCTTGGAGAGTGACCATAACATCCCCTTAGTCACAATGTCAATGTCAAAAAGACATAAACCATGTTGTATATGTGGATGTTTCCAATTGGAGTAAAAACTAATACACCATACAAGTTAGTGAAAATTAACCAAACTAAATTTGACAATTCAATTTCAACCATTAGCAACAACGTTTTTTGTAACGCATGATTTCCAAAACAACCTTTTTATGTATTCATTGGTTATATGTGCAGGGCAAGTTGGAGTAATGTTGTCCCAAAGAATATTGGTAAAAGGAAAGACGAAACAGAGTAACCATCAGCAGACGTCTGTGTCTTTTCTCTAGTCAAGTTTATAACAACAACAACGACGAAAAGTGCAAGATTCTAAAAGAAACCAACAACAGATTAGACGCCACGGCAGTTATGAATTTTCCCGCCTTTCCATTTTCGATGCCCACCGTTAAATATGCGTTACACTTATGATACCAATCCACTACTGAGAAAACTTTAATTTTGTGGTAGCACCCAAAATTGAACAACACAACAAACAGACTACGACGAGATTTACTTAATTAATACAATAAAATCCTACATTTAATCGATAATGTCATGTCATAATCTTACAATTTTCCCACCCAAAATTCAATCCAATACATCATCACTTCCCAATTACAGAGAGCAGTAGATAGATAGAGAGATACTCCACTTCATAAACGTTGTTCCGGTCCGGTTTCCGATCCAGTTCTTCATTCTCCTTAAGTTAGACTTGTTCTGACCTCAATTTCGCTACCGTCACACCACGAACTTAAAACGTCCTTTTACCTAAGGATAGTTTTAATTACCGAATGTAAGATTTTTCGATATGATCCGGTGTATAAATCGCGCTCTCTCTATCGGTCTATCACTCCCTACTAGGAACGAAGAGTAGTAGAGTGTACTATACTCCATTGAAATAATAATGAGTCGTCGATGTCGCGCCATTAAATGTGAGTCTCGACAGTCCAATTATCCCATTAATTGCATGCTTTTCTCTTCTCTCTCCTAAAGAAGTCTTTAACACACTACATCACTCCTTACGTACATTCCCCCACCTCATTTAAAGCCTCCTCTCTCTAATCTAACGGCTAATCTCCCTTCCACGTGTCCCTTTCACCCTCTCCCGTACCTCTCCGGCGAAATCAACGCCTCTGGATCTCCCAACCTCATTCTACTTGACGAAAATACCCCTACCCTCCCGAATATCGGCGACGGCGCCGATTTCATCCGCCGCGACGATCCACCACCGTACCGCATGCTTGCCGACGACTCTGACATCGGAAAGAAGCTCCGCCGCCGCAAGAATCCCGGCGATTTTGTTAAACTTCCTCTGTAGTGCCGAAAAGAGAACACTCTGGACTTCGCTATGGAGCTAAACGGCGTCGATGAAGGTCGCTTCATCCAGAAGCTACGCCGTCGGTTGTGGTGGCGGTGCGGCGTCGTTGCGTTTCCCAACGGTATCCTCTCCGACGCGAAACTTCGCTCGAAACTAAACGAATACGACCGTTTCAACAAGAAATCAAGTTCTCGGCGGTTACACCGGTGATCTTCCGACTGAATCGTTCGTCTTTCCGGCGAGAATAAATCTTCACCGGTCGCAGGCTGTATTTCGCCGGACATTTGCTCCGGCAACGGCGCCAAAAACATGCTCTCTAGAAAAATTCCTTCATCCAAACTCGGCCGAATCCTCGCCGCCATAACAGGCGCCAAAGGAGACTCCGGCGGTGGGAGGAAAACTCCGGCGCGACAAAGTGGACATGTCGCGTGTGATCGAAGCCACATATCAATACAATCAACATGAAAAGAGTGACAACAATGCGGCAAAGTTCGCATGTAATCGCCGTCTTCAAAGTCAAGCAAACAAACAGCGCAATCGAGAAAATCGTCAAATTCAAGGAACCCTAATTTCGACAAATTGGAGCTTGTTTTCGGCGGTTTGTAGATTGTCAGAGGAATACTCTTGATCGCCGACTCGTCGAGGCCGTACGGAGAGTAAACGTAGAAGCCGTCGGAAGACTCGTACTGCGGCGGCGGAGAATCCATGTCAGACGGCGGAAAGTGTGGTCGGAGACGTCGCCGGCGGCGCCAGAGATGGTACCGGCGGATGATTCGACGGAACGGCGGAAATAGGTGGCGAGATATAAGTCGAGAGTACGTCACGATAAGAAATGCGGCAGCTGCGACGACGACCATGGCGATCAACGGCGGGCTGAAATCGATTGGTGTTTTCGACGGCAGAGATTGACGGAGGTTGAGTGATGACGTGGAGGCGGTTAATAAAAACGGGGCTGGGGTGGGGGCCCACATCGGAGGTAGTTGCTCCGGTGGTTTGGCCGACATTTTTATTAGGCCGCCTATTAAAGCAACTAAAAGAATTATTGAAATGAGTTCAAAGGGAAGAAAAAAATCGGGGTTGAGAAAATAAAAGAAATGGAGGATTTGGAGGGAAGAGGTTGGTGTATTGAAGAAGTTTTTAATGTTGGAAGTTGGAACTCGTTTTGTGCTGTTTTGGGGGAGATTGTGTGAAAATCGATGTTATGATGATTTGGGGTTAGATGGGGTTTTGGGCAAGTGCCACGTCTTTGAGCCTACACTTTCTATTTAATTTTCATTCTTGAAAATTAAAAAAATTAATTTTTTTTTTATGACTAATCAACTCTATTTCGCGAAAATGTACTCCGTATTTTTTAATTACAATTTTGCATACAACTGCCCTATAAGGAATTTTTATAGAGTACGTATCGGTCTTTGTTAGCCATAGTTTCATAAGGGATGTTTACTATGAATTTTCCTTCAAAGTTTGATGGTTCAAGCTTTGAGGTGATACTAACATTTGCCCATTTTTTAATTGATGAAAATATATTAAAATGGATCATTTACGGATAAATCGAATGAACTACCTAGCATATTGTTACCTTGAAATGGAACTTGACCACTACTGGGTCTTAGACTCTTAGGTAGTGTTTTTAGGGTAAGAAATAGTATTGTTTTTTACATGTACAAGGGGCATGTAATTCGTCGTGATTATTGCAAATAATTTGGATACTATTATACTTATATATATTTTATTAACCTAAAAATTAATAATAATTTACAACAAGTTGATGGGGGAGCCGAGATACTATCATTACTTGTCATGGTCGATTGTTATTTCTCATCCTAAATTATACCGTATATATAAGAACGGTAATACACAATACTTGAATATTTACTTAAAAGAATGAACTAATACACATTGATTGTAATAACGACTATCATCGAAACCATTATTTCTAAAGACCATTATGTGGGGGATTCTAATAATTTTATTGATTTTGATATTGTCATAGTGTGTTAATCAGTACTTAAGTGAAACGGATGGGGGACATCATGGATCAGAAGAGTTTACTCTGACAATGATGTTGATCTACCTCACTATGGGTGGATCATATCTTTTCCGCCTCTTTTAGTTCATTCCATGTCATCATGATTATATCAATATCTATGACTTCAACATATCCAATCTTGGTTTATCATGAAGCGCTACTTTTCCCCCTTTGTGTGTGTGTGTGTGTAAAGGGTGCCTCCAAGGATATTGAGCATCACACTATAATGGCTTTAGAAGAAGAATAACTCTACTATTGTCATTTTTACATTTAATTTATGGAGCGTTCCGATAATGTTAGCGATTTTTTTGTAGTAATGTAAAGAAGCAATAGGAGTATAGAGAATATATACACACATACAACTTTCGATATGATGCTTCTTAAATTGGTGTGAATGTAGATAAACCAGATACTCGTCTGAATATCAAATTTATTTACCAAGTATCACATACACTACCCATGGGATAAGTTAAATAGGAGTATATAACATTCAAATGACAAAACTCCAACTTATAAAAAGACATTCTTTTTCAAAAGACCAATTTGTAATTTCAAAATTTCACGCTATATCGTATAATTCTATAGATCCGGGCAAGTTGGAGGCCAACCTTGATTCTCAGGAGTTATGTAACTTACATGACTAGAAACTAGCAGACCTACAATTACATCAATCCTTTGGACTGTTGGGACAGAGTCAAGTGGGCTGAAGGCCCGAAATCCCAATCCAAAAGTTAAAAGGGCATAATAGTAATATCCTCAATATTAATTAGGGCTTCTTGAAGGAGAAGTTGTATTTTCAAGGAGAACTCAGAGAGGAGAGAGAGAGAGAGAGAGAGAGAGAGAGAGAAAGAGCAGCAGCAGATTAGCAGAAGAAGAAAGAAAAACAAGGAAGAAGCAAAGATGTTTGCGGGTATGTTTCCAAAGAAGCCAAGCAAGGAAGAAGCGATGAAGAAGCTTCGTTATCACGCTTCAATGTTCGGAGCTTGGGTTGTGGTCATCCGTGTAACTCCTTACATCCTCAACTACTTCCAGAAAGAGGAGCTCGAATTAGATTTCTGATTTGATATTCTCCATGTATTTTCAATATTCCCTATTTCTCAATTGTTGTTTTCCTCGCAATTGATTGATTACATCTTCAATTGATTTGGGCACTTTACTTAATCTAAGTTAATATGATGTTTTAGTAAATTTGGGGATTATTATTTTGTTTGTTTTGCAATCGATTGACTTGTTTGATTGAAAGATTGAAACTTTAGTTTGCGCTGAATGGACAAATTTTGTTGATGAAATTCCGTGATTGCAATTTTTATGAAGTCGTAATTCTGTGTTTGGTGGTCGCAATTTTTATGTCGCAAATTCGTGTAATTCACCTGTTGGAAGTTTTTTTTTGTAATGCACCTGGGGTGTAAGTTTTGTTTGAGGTGAATTACTCTAGTGGTCGGAATTTTATGTCGCCATTGTGGTTGCTTGGAATTGATTGAATGGTGATAAGAATTGAGAAAGTTACTGAGTAGTTTACTTTGGAAGCTACCGATTATTTATGAAATTCACTGTTGGGTGAGTGGGGTTATCGTAATTTTAAGGTGTCTGATTGATCTTGCATCGATAGTGAAACAAGGATGTAGCAATAGATCTGCACTTGTTGATGACACGTATGCAGTTTGTCTGATTAGTTGTTCATGAAAGAAATTATCTAAATAGTTTTTTTTTTTTTTTTTTTTTTTTTTTTTGCTACTGGAATCAATTCTCTGTTTTTTTGATACGTAATGTCTGTTTTTCATAGTAATCTTGTAATCTCCCCTGTATCGCATGTTTCTCAATCATTAGTTGATGATGCAGAGTGTTGTCGTAATGTTTTCCAGATACTGATTGCAATTGATTTGGGCAATTGACCTAAATCATCTCCTTGAATCGGGAATCTGTCATATGATGTTTTTAAGTTTCTTAATTTGATGGGTGCATCAGTTTGATGTTCAGTTGAGTTGGATCTTAATTTAGTCTTCCTTGTCGCGATTTTTCTATTTGTTTTGCATTCGATATGATTATTGTTCGGTTGAAAGATTGAAACTTTAGTTTTGGGTTGGATGGAGATTAAAGATGGAGAAAATTTCTTGTGCATAGAGCTCTGAATTGTTTGGTTGAGCTTGAATGTGAACCTGGCAAGCTTTTACCCTCTCTCAGGTAGAGACTAGAGAGTAGTGATCAACTGATCAGTATGTAGCCGTTTTAAACCATGTCTCAAGCTTCTGGAATAGTTTCAAGAGGGAGTTGCCTGCATATATAGGGGATAGACCTGGCACTTGCAACGACTTACTGAAAATCTCGATGTCGTCCCCAATAATTGAACTGCTTCCTAACTTGACTATCCTGAAACACTTCTCCTGTAACTTGTATGAACTCGTAATGCACCTGGTGAACGTTTTGTTTGTGTTACACTAGTGTTGGAATTTTATGTCGCTGAGTGCAGCAGGTTCAAAACACAGTCAAGAAATCGCGATTGTTTGTTTGTTTGCATTCCGTGTGCTATTTATTTGGTAGAGTTGAAGTTTGAATGGCTGTGCAAAATCGATTGAATGGAGATCAAGAGATGGAGTAAGTAACTTTGGATGCTATTTTAGAATTTCGTTTATTGCAACTTGGATGAGTAGGATTAACGTAAATTGCAAATGCGCCTGTCGGACTTTTTGTTTGAGGTGAGTAACACTAGGGTTGAAATACATGCATATTGCAAATGCGCCTGTTAGGACTTTTTGTTTGAGGTGAGTAACACTAAGGTTGAAATACATGCATAAAGGGGAAGCTTACATGCCGTGTATTGATATTGTTATTATGATTTATGATTTATGAAGATAGTTGGAGATGAAAGTTCAGGTGAGATAGTGTGGGAAGGTAGGCTAGGGAAGGGGAAGAAGGTAAGAGATGGGAAACCTGCTCAGGGAAGGGGAAGAAGGTAAGAGATGGGAAAGGTAAAGCCGCGCACAAAATGTAAACAACAAGCACAACAATAACAACCAAGCCTTATTCCCAAAATGATTTGGGATCGGCTAACATAAATCGACATCTAAAATTAAAATAAAAGATAAAAAATAAAAAAGTTTGAAAACAGTGAAAAACTAGTTTGCATGCTCGGTCCGCGCCCGGGTTGTATATCTATATTGTTATATTCATTTATGAAATTGTCAATTTACCTTTGTTATAATATTAGTAGCAACACTATTATTTTTCATAAATTAGTTTACCACCATAATCACTAATTCACCATAAATTATCTTATTTTGCATAAATTAGCTAATAATTTCCATATTGTGTAATTACTTAATGCTATCCAATTAATGAATGTCAAGTGTCGTTCTGGGAAAGATTTGGTTTCAGGTTTAATATATAGTATTAGATTAGATATGAACTTTAAACACCTAATAAGACGAAAAATAAAAAAGATTCATATTAAGTCCTCCGCATGGATAGAGTCGCTCCACAACGCCCTATCCAACACCATACTCTCTTCAAGCCCTAGGATTATCATGTCACTTCTAATCACCTTCATCCAAGTTATCTTGGGTCTTCCCCAACCCCTAATAGTATTATCACTTCCCCACCCGTCTACTTTTCTAACCAGCGCTTCACTAGGTCTCTTTCTCACATGGCCATACCACCTCGTTCTCCATCATCTTGTACTCAATGGGTGCAACCCCTACTTTCTCCCTAATAGCTTCATTTCTTGACGATCACGTCTTGTATGTCCATGTATCCACCGTAGCATGTACATCTCCGTCACACTCATCTTATGAATGTAACACTGTTTCACGGCCCAACATTTTGTGTCATATAACAGTGCCGGCCTAATTGTCGTTCGATAAAACTTACCTTCAACTTATTGGGCATTACTCGATCACACAGAAACCTTGTGGCATTCTTCCACTTCAACCAACCTGCTTTGATCCTATGAGCCACATCTCCATCCAATTCTCCATCCTTTTGAAGAATCGATCTCAAATATCGAAAGAAATATGATCCCTGCACAACCTTTCCATCTAACATGATCGCCCCTGTTTCCGGGCGCCTAATGCCGCTGAACTTACACAACGCCCCTCACGGTTATCAAATTTCGATTCATGTCCATAATATGCGGCTTGTTTTACGTTGGCCGCCACAAACCTACCGCAATTCCCCTTCTTTATCCAGGCTTGAGACCGACAGTGAATGCCAAAACACTCACAGGCGGAGTTGCGCACGAAATGTAAACAAGCAAAATTTTGTTATTTCTTTTAATTTTTTCTTTTTCTTTTTTATTTTACTCTTACTGATAAAGGGTATAACTGTAAAGTTGAATATAAATAATATTAATTATTAATATTATACTACTCCTACCCAAATTAATCTCCCCATTTTAAAAACTGTTTTTGAGTAGCCATGTTTGCAACTACTTTTGGACCAAATGAATTGTTCACTTGTTGGAAAAATTAGTACATATTCTATTCTGCAGTGCATTCTACCAAGCCCATTTGATTTTAAGGTAAACGAGTATTTCATTTGGTCTAGAAGTAGCTTCGAACATGGCTACTCAAAAACAGTTTTCGAAAGGGGGAAATTATAGTGGGTAGGAGGGTGTATGCTTTAGTGGTTTTTTTTGTTGCGTTTAGCGTCTACGTTTTTACTGAGACTAGGGTATAGGAGCTGCTTATAAGTTGGAATGACACAGTTTACTCATGCTTGGAATTGGGTAGCAATTGATTCAATTTCAATTTCAAATTCCACAAGCTCCCAAACACTAATCATTTCAATTCTGGAATTGAAATTCAATTCCAAGTTCCCAAACATATAATTACCTTAAACTTGACCCCAAAGCCGAATCAAACACGATCAAAATTTCAGAGACCCAGCGCGAACTGACCGAGACGAGCCGTTCTATGATGTGTACCGAATTTGACCCAAATAACCCGATCCATATGGAAACGGACTCGAATCCACCAAATTTCAAGTTTACCCCAAAGCAGAATCAAACACGACCTGAAATTTTTAAAGACCCGGCCCAAACTGCGCCCAGACGAGTCGTTCTACTATGTGTCTGTGTCAGAGCCCTCTAAACCGAAAAGGCTAGCAAAATGTCATCAACACTCATCAGGCGCGCTTTCTTCCCACGCGCCACCAACCACCTCCTCCTCCCCCCAAATTCATGCTCAACCCACACCCTCTCTCCACCACCCTCCGAAGAAACCACCGTGACAACCGCCGTATCAATCCTAACCCACCACCGTTCCAAATCCCGTTGGTCGGCTCTCCTCTCCCTCTTCCCTCACGGCATCCCTCCTCCCCAAATTTCCCAAATTCTCCTCCAAATCCGCAACAATCCCCATCTTGCCCTCCGCTTCTTCCACTTCACCACCCGCCATTTCCAATCTCTCTCCCCCTCCCTTCACTCTTACGCTACCATTATCCACATTTTGGCCCGTGCCCGTCAAAAATCCCGTGCTCAAACCCTCATCAGGGATGCTATTCGGGTCTCCGGCGACCTCTCTCCGGGGCAAAACGGTAAAAGTTGCCAACTTCTTAAGGTACTTGTGGAAACTTATCGAGTATGTGATTCTGCCCCCTTTGTGTTTGATTTGTTGATTAAATCTCTTTTAGATATGAATAAATTAGACCCATGTATAGATATTGTTCGTATGTTGAAATCTCGTGGGAATTTGATCAATGTTAGTACTTGCAATGCCTTGATTGCGGCCGCCTCGAAACGTAAAGGTTGTTTCTTTGGGTATGATTTGTTCAAGGAGATGTGTGATGAAGGTGTTACTGGTATTGGTAGTTGTACAGTAGTGCCAAATGTGCACACTTTTAATGAGTTGATGCTTTCATTTTATAGAAATGGAGTGCTTGATATGGTAGAGGAGGTTTGGATTGAGATGTCTAAGTGGAAATGTAGCGCGGATTGTTATAGTTATAGCATTTTAATGGAAGCTTATTGTGAAAATGATGATATTGAGAAGGCGAAAAATGTGTGGAATGATATGAGATTGAAGGGATTGGTGCCAGATATTGTTGCTTATAATACATTGATAGGTGGGTATTGTAAGGGAGGCGTGGTTGAGAAGGGCGAGGAGCTTTATCGAGAAATGGGGTTGAGTGGCGTGGAAGGTACTTGTGTTACTTATCAACATCTTGTAAATGGGTATTGCTTGGTTGGAGATGCTGATTCGACCATGCTTTTGTGCAAAGATATGCGTAGCAAAGGGTATTGCCCTGATAGTTCTACTGCTGATGCAGTTGTTTGTGTGCTTTGTGATAAGAAACGTGTTGTGGAAGCTTTAGAATTTTTCAAGGACGTTATGGATAATGCTGTTTTTACAGTGAGAGAGACCTGCTATGAGGTTCTGATAGAGGGTCTATGTGACGAGGGAAATATGGAAGACGCACTGAATCTCCAGGCACAGATGGTGGGGAAGGGGTTGCGACCTACTGCAGATATTTATGCTGCTTTCATTCATGGTTACATGAAGCAAGGAAAGACAGATTTGGCAGAAAAGTTGAGAAGGGAGATGATAACAACTTGATCGTCTGGGGTTAAATCTATGTACCAAACACAGAAAGCGGCTTATAGATTGCTGAAAGCTGTCGGTGGTAAATTCGAATTGTACTTCTGCTGAACATCGACAAGAAAATAGTTTGTATTGGCAAAGCAAACTCGTCTATTTGCCATGAACACGAGTACACCACTGAAGCCCTATCACCAATTACCTAACAAACTATCTGGTATGGTCCATTATCCCCAGCTTGAATTTTTTGCTATAATAATATGTCCTGTTCATTACTGTGGTATTTGTCTATATGGACTTGGCAAGTATAAAGCTTCATCTAAAGTCACACTTATCTTGTTGGAATTGGTGAAAATATAGCTTTAGGACACCTATGGCTATTCTTTTTTTTTTTTTTTTATATATATTTTTTATTGAAAGGAGGCTATGAGTAGTTAATTACTATAGGAAATACGCTTCGTGGAATATGATGATTTTATTTAGTAACTTGTGCTTTCTATAATTCTTTTTGATTTTAAGAGAATAACTTGTGCCAAAAACACAACACACTCTAGCCTCAATAGGTAGGAAATGTTAGAAAGGCATAAAACACTCCATGCACATGGGATTTAGCCCCTCACATCTATTAAGAGCACTCATATTCTGTCCATGATAAAGTTTCGAGAACATTTGGCCCTGTACAACAAAGTGGCCAAAATTGTACCAAACTGAAGGCTATATATTCCACGTCTTTTGGCCCAAATTAGATCCGGATAAAAAATGGCTAAAATGTTTGTGCGACTCTCCAAGGGTAATATTATGGGTTTTGGCAAAATATCAGAGCTAACATCTTATTATAACTTTAAAGTGCCCCAAATCATCTGAAAACAAACTCTAGCCACTTGGGAATTAGCCCCTCATATCCATCAAAGGTCACGGGTCCAAGTCCTAGGAGCAACCTCTTGTCCAAAAAGTGACAAGGGAAGGCTTGTCCTCAATACACCCTTGTGGTGGGACCCTTCCCCGGACCCCGCGTTGTGGGGAAGCCAATGTGCACTCCTATGGTTTTCATGATAAAGGTTTGAGAACATTTGGTAACGTCCAACAAATTGCCAAAATTTGTCAAAATGACAAAACCGAAGGCTATAATCCATAGTTTTTGGTCTAATATGGATCTTGAGCAAAAACGGATCAAGTTTTTGTGGGACTTTCCAGGGGTAATATTTTCTTTTTTGATACGTAAGATAGGATATCAATATATTCAAAAAGACACCAAGGGGGTGACTCCCATGTACAAAAGAACCCCTAAAGGGGCGACGTCCATAAACAAAAGAGAGCTAATCAAGCTCTAGGACTATCATGAGAAATTTTATCCACAAAAAGAATGAAAGTCAAGTGTCGATGTGAATTTAACACTTGACTTTCCAGGGGTAATATTATAGATTTTGGCAAAATAATAAAGCGAAAAGTCTATGATAGGTGCCTCGAATCAGCCAAAAACACACTCTAGCCTTAAAGGTTACGTATGCTTGAATGGCATAAAACACTCCACTAACTTGGGAATTATCCCCCCATATCTATCAACAACACTCCTATGGTGTCCATGATAAAGATTTGAGAACATTTGGCCACTTTCAACAAAGTGGCCAAAACTGTAAAAAATGACCAAATACGAAGGCTATAATCCACGATTTTTGGCCCAAAATGGATCTGTAACAAAAATGGCCCAAGTTTTTGTGGGAATCTCTAATGGTAATATTATGGGTTATGGCAAAATATGAGAGCTAAAAACCTATGATAGTTGCCCCAAATCAGCAAAAAACACAACACACTTTAGACTTAAGTCCTTAACGGATGACATATGCTAGAAAGATATAAAACACTCCATGGACTTTGGAATTAGCCCCTCATATCTATGGGCACTCCTATGGTGTCCGTGATGAATTTTTGAGAACATTTGGCCCCATACAACAAAGTGGCCAAAGTTGTCGAAATTGACCGACATTGAAGGCTATAATCCACGTGTTTTGGCCCTAATTGCTGAACATCGACAAGATTTATCGCTTCTTGTTGGCAAATGGCAAACAAACTCCTGTCTATTTGCCTGAAGACCACTGAAGCTCAATCACCAATTACCTGACAAACTATCTGGTGTAATGCATTAACCCTAGCTTGAAGTTTTTGCTATAATAATATCTCCTGTTCATTACTGTGGTATTTGTTTGCATGGACTTGGCAAGTATAAAGCTTCATCTAAAGTCACAATTCTCTTGTTGGAATTGGTCAAAATATAGCTTTACGACACCTATAGCTATGAGTAGTTAAGTACTATAGGAATAAGCTTCGCGGAACATGATGATCGGTGATTTATTTAGCAACTTGTGCTTTCTATAGATCTTGATTTGAAGAGAATAATGGAAAGCGGAAACAAATCGTTCGATCTGTGTCTATATGTGTGAAATCTTTGAACTGTGATTGGCTGGATGATTGTGATAGAAATGGGAGGCTTGCTTTGTAGTTTAACTAATTTTATGCATGTTCATTCCCCCCTGAAATTAGTGTAACAGATAAGTCCTAAATTTGTTAACATACACAACTGACAAAAGCTGCCAGAATGTTTTTAGAGTTAATGTTATAAACTGAACTGAGATATGAGAAGGCTATGGTGGTTGAAATTGGGTATCTTTCATAGTTAGTGAGAAAATAAACCGACCCTTTCACGGTAATTAGGAGATTGAATATGCTTGGTGTGAGCATGCTATTTTCACCAGAGCTGACACAATACATTGAGATCAGCTCGTTCTCTTAAACAAGAATACAAGTATGATGAGATTTAGATATCTCCTAGGAGAAGAGAGATCTTTGCTCCTGCCTCCATTAGGACATTTACAGTGCTGCTCCTCTCTCTCTCTCCAACAAACAGCTCAAACTTTTGTGGGCCTCACCAAGGGTAATGTTAAGGGTATCGGCAAAATATTAGGGATAAAAATATATGTTTGGTGCCCCAAATAAGCCAAAAGGCATAAACACTCCTCGCACTTGGGAATCGGCCCCTCGTAATCATCAAGGGCACACCTATGATGTCCATGATAAAGTTTTGAGAACATTTGACTACTTACAACAAAATGACCAAAATTGGACCAAAAATACCGACTACTCATACTCAAACAATATGTGGCCTAAAATAGATCGAAAATAAAAACAAGTCAAATGTTTTGTGGGACTATCCAAGGTAATATTATGGATTTCCGTAAAATATCACTGCCAAAACCCACGATAGGTTCCCCAAATCAGCCAAAAACACACTCTAGCCTCAGTGAGTGGCAAATGCTAGAATGACATAAAATGATAAAACACTCCACTCACTTGAAAATTAGCTCCTCACATCGATCAACAGCACTCCTATGATGTCCATGATAAAGTTTTGAGAACATTTGGCCACTATAAAAAAAAGTGGCCAAAAATGTCAAAATTGACCAAAAACAAAGGCTAATTTTTAGCCCAAAATGGACCTGTCACAAAAACAGCCCTAATTTTTATGGGAACCTCTAATGGTAAAATTATGCATTTTAGAGAAATATGAGAGCTGAAAACCTATGATAGTTGCCCCAAATCATTGAAATACACAACACACTCTAGCTTCAACGGGTGACATGTGCTAGAAAGGCATAAAACACTCTATAAACTTGGGAATCAGCCCCAATATCCACGCCTTTTGCCTCAAATTGGATCCGAAACTAAAACGGCTACAATTTTTGTGGGACTCACCCATGATAATATTATAGGGTTTGGCAAAATACTAGAGCTAAAATCTTATGATAGGTGCCCCAAATTGCAAAAACAAACTCTAGCCTCAATAGGTGACATGTGATAGAACGGTATAAAACAATGTCTGCGCTTGGGAATTAGCCCCTCATATCCATTAAAGGCACTTCTATGGTGTTTATGATAAACTGTTGAGAATTTGGGTAACTTACAACAAATTGGCAAAAATTGTCAAAATTGACAAAACCGAAGGCTATAACCCACTGTTTTTGGTCTAATATGGATCTTGAGTAAAAGCGAATCAAATTTTTGTGGGACTGTCCAAGAGTTATATTATAGATTTTGGCAAAATAATCTAGCGAAAAATCTATGATAGGTGTCTCGAATCAGCCAAAAATACACTCTAGCTTCAATAAGTTACGTATGCTAGAATAGCATATAAACACTCCACCCACTTGGGCATTAGCCCCTCATATCCATTAACAACACTCCTATGGTGTCCATGATGAAGTTTTGTGAATGTTTGGCCACTTTCAAACATGTGAGAATTGACCAAAAACGAAGGCTATAATCTACGGTTTTTAGCCAAAAATGGACCTGTAACAAAAATGACACTAATTTTTGTGGGAACCTCTAATGGTAAAATTATGCTCTTTGGAGAATATGAGAGCTGAAAACCTATTATAGTTGCCCAAATCAGTGAAAAACACAACACACTCTAGCTTCAAAGGGTGACATATGCTAGGAAGGCATAAAACACTCCATACACTTGGGAATCAGCCCTAATATCTATCAAGGGTACTCCTCTGGTGTCCATGATAAAACATTGAGAGCATTTTGACCCCTACAACAAAGTGGCCAAAATTGTCAAAATTGACAAAAATAGAAGGCTATAATCTACGCGTTTTGCCAGAAATTGGATCCAGAACTAAAACGGCTAAAAAATTTGTGGGACTCTCTAAGGGTAATATTATGGGGTTTGGCAAAATACTAGAGCTAAAATCTTTTGATAGGTGCCCCAAATCGAAAAAACAAAGTCTAGCCTCAAGAAGAGACATTTGATAGTTCGGCATAAAACACTATCCGCGCTTGAGAATTAGCCCCTCATATCCATTAAAGGCACTCCTATGGTGTTGATGATAAAGTGTCGAGAATTTAGGTAACTTGCAACAAAGTGGCAAAAATTTTCAAGATTGACAAAACGTAAGGCTATCCACTGTTTTTGGTCTAATATGGATCTTGAGTAAAAGCGAATCAAATTTTTGTGGGACTGTCCAAGAGTTATATTATAGATTTTGGCAAAATATTTGAGCGAAAAATCGATGGTAGGTGCCTTAAATCAGCCCAAAACACACTCTAGCTTCAAAAGGTTACGTACGCTAGAATGGCATAAATCACTCCACTTACTTGGGAATTAGCCCCTCATATCCATCAACAACTCTCCTATGGTGTCCATGATAAAGTTTTGAGAACTTTTGGGCACTTTAAAAAACGTGGCTAAAAATGTCAAAATTGACCAAAAACGAAGGCTATAATCCACGGTTTTTAGCCAAAAATGGACCTGTAACAAAAATGACCCAAATTTTTATGGGAACCTCTAGTGGTAAGATTATGCGTGTGGGAGAAATATGAGAGCTAAAAACCAATGATAGTTGCCGAAATTAGTGAAAAACACAACACACTCTAGCTTCAACGGGTGACATTTGCTAGGAAGGCATAAAACACTCCATACACTTGGGAATCAGCCCTAATATCTATCAAGGGTACTCCTATGGTGTCCATGATAAAACATTGAGAGCATTTTAACCCTTACAACAAAGTGGCCAAAATTGTCAAAATTGACAAAAATAGAAGGCTATAATCCACGCGTTTTGCCCGAAATTGGATCCAAAACTAAAACGGCTAAAAATTTTGTGGGACTCTCTAAGGGTAATATTATGGGGAAAATACTAGAGCTAAAATCTTTTGATAGGTGCCCCAAATCGCATAAACAAACTCTAGCCTCAAGAAGTGACATTTGATAGAACGGCATAAAACACTATCCGCGCTTTGGAATTAGCCCCTCATATCCATTAAAGGCACTCCTATGGTGTTGATGATAAAGTGTCGAGAATTTAGGTAACTTGCAACAAAGTGGCAAAAATTTTCAAGATTGACAAAACGTAAGGCTATCCACTGTTTTTGGTCTAATATGGATCTTGAGTAAAAGCGAATCAAATTTTTGTGGGACTGTCCAAGAGTTATATTATAGATTTTGGCAAAATATTTGAGCGAAAAATCGATGGTAGGTGCCTTAAATCAGCCCAAAACACACTCTAGCTTCAAAAGGTTACGTACGCTAGAATGGCATAAATCACTCCACTGACTTGGGAATTAGCCCCTCATATCCATCAACAACTCTCCTATGGTGTCCATGATAAAGTTTTGAGAACTTTTGGGCACTTTAAAAAACGTGGCTAAAAATGTCAAAATTGACCAAAAACGAAGGCTATAATCCACGGTTTTTAGCCAAAAATGGACCTGTAACAAAAATGACCCAAATTTTTATGGGAACCTCTAATGGTAAGATTATGTGTGTTGGAGAAATATGAGAGCTAAAAACCTAAGATAGTTGCCGAAATTAGTGAAAAACACAACACAATAGCTTCAACGGGTGACATATGCTAGAAGGGCATAAAACACTCCATACACTTGGGGATCAACCCTAATATCTATCAAGGGTACTCCTATTGTGTCCATGGTAAAATATTGAGAGCATTTTGCCCTTTACAACAAAGTGGCAAAAATTGTCAAAATTGACTAAATTAGAAGGCTATAATCCACGCCTTTTGCCCCAATTGGACCCGGAACTAAAACGGCTAAAATTTTTATGGGACTCTTCGAGGGTAATATTATGGGGTTTAGCAAAATACTAGAGCTAAAATCTTTTGATATGTGCCCCAAATTGCAAAAACAAACTCTAGCCTCAATAGGTGACATGTGATAGAACGACATAAAACACTGTCCGCGCTTGGGAGTTAGCCCCTCATATCCAGTAAAGGCACTCCTATGGTGTTGATGATAAAATGTTGAGAAATTGAGTAACTTGCAACAAATTGGCAAAAATGGTCAAAATGACAAAACCAAAGGCTAATCACTGTTTTTGGTCTAATATGGATCTAGAGTAAAAGCGAATCAAATTTTTGTGGGACTGTCCAAGAGTTATATTATAGATTTTGGCAAAATATTTGAGAGAAAAATCGATGGTAGGTGTCTTAAATCAGCCAAAAACACACTCTAGCTTCAACAGGTTACGTACACTAGAATGGCATAAATCACTCCACTTACTTGGGAATTAGCCCCTCATATCCATCAACAACTCTCCTATGGTGTCCATGATAAAGTTTTGAGAACTTTTGGGCACTTTAAAAAACGTGGCTAAAAATGTCAAAATTGACCAAAAACGAAGGCTATAATCCACGGTTTTTAGCCAAAAATGGACCTGTAACAAAAATGACCCAAATTTTTATGGGAACCTCTAGTGGTAAGATTATGCGTGTGGGAGAAATATGAGAGCTAAAAACCAATGATAGTTGCCGAAATTAGTGAAAAACACAACACACTCTAGCTTCAACGGGTGACATTTGCTAGGAAGGCATAAAACACTCCATACACTTGGGAATCAGCCCTAATATCTATCAAGGGTACTCCTATGGTGTCCATGATAAAACATTGAGAGCATTTTAACCCTTACAACAAAGTGGCCAAAATTGTCAAAATTGACAAAAATAGAAGGCTATAATCCACGCGTTTTGCCCGAAATTGGATCCAAAACTAAAACGGCTAAAAATTTTGTGGGACTCTCTAAGGGTAATATTATGGGGAAAATACTAGAGCTAAAATCTTTTGATAGGTGCCCCAAATCGCATAAACAAACTCTAGCCTCAAGAAGTGACATTTGATAGAACGGCATAAAACACTATCCGCGCTTTGGAATTAGCCCCTCATATCCATTAAAGGCACTCCTATGGTGTTGATGATAAAGTGTCGAGAATTTAGGTAACTTGCAACAAAGTGGCAAAAATTTTCAAGATTGACAAAACGGAAGGCTATAATCCACTGTTTTTGGTCTAATATGGATCTTGAGCGAATCAAATTTTTGTGGGACTGTCCAAGAGTTATGTTATGGATTTTGGCAATATAATTGAGAGAAAAATCGATGATAGGTGTCTTAAATCAGCCAAAAACACACTCTAGCTTCATTAGGTTGCGTACGCTAGAATGACATAAAACACTCCACCCACTTGGGAATTAGCCCCTCATATCCATCAACAACACTCCTATGGGGTCCATGATAAAGTTCTGAGAACGTTTGGCGACTTTCAAAAATGTGGCCAAAAGTGTCAAAATTAACCAAAAACGAAGGCTATAATCCACAGTTTTTAGCCAAAAATGGACCTGTAACAAAAATGACCCAAAATTTTCTGGGAACCTCTAATGGTAAGATTATGCGTGTTGGAGAAATATGATAGCTAAAAACCTATGATAGTTGCCGAAATTAGTGAAAAACACAACACACTAGCTTCAACGGGTGACATATGGTGGAAAGGCATAAAACACTCCATACACTTGGGGATCTACCCAGGGGTACTCCTATTGTGTCCATGATAAAATATTGAGATCATTTTGCCCCTTACAACAAACTGGCAAAAATTGTTAAAATTGACCAAAATAGCAGGCTATAATCCACGCCTTTTGCCCCAATTGGACCCGGAACTAAAACGGCTAAAATTTTTGTGGGACTCTTCGAGTGTAATATTATGGGGTTTAGCAAAATACTAGAGCTAAAATCTTTTGATATGTGCCCTAAATTGCAAAAACAAACTCTAGCCTTAATAGGTAACATGTGATAGAATGACATAAAACACTGTCCGCGCTTGGGAGTTAGCCCCTCATATCCAGTAAAGGCACTCCTATGGTGTTGATGATAAAATGTTGAGAAATTGAGTAACTTGCAACAAAATTGGCAAAAATTGTCAAAATGACAAAACCGAAGGCTAATCACTGTTTTTGGTCTAATATGGATCTAGAGTAAAAGCGAATCAAATTTTTGTGGGACTGTCCAAGAGTTATATTATAGATTTTGGCAAAATATTTGAGCGAAAAATCGATGGTAGGTGTCTCAAATCAGCAAAAAACACACTCTAGCTTCAAAAGGTTACGTACGCTAGAATGGCATAAATCCCTCCACTTACTTGGGAATTAGCCCCTCATATCCATCAACAACACTCCTATGATGTCCATGATAAAGTTTTGAGAACTTTTGGGCACTTTAAAAAACGTGGCTATAAATGTCAAAATTAACCAAAAACTAAGGCTATAATCCACGATTTTTAGCCAAAAATGGACCTGTAACAAAAATGACACTAATTTTTGTGGGAACCTCGAATGGTAAAATTATGCACTTTGGAGAAATATGAGAGCTGAAAACCTATTATAGTTGCCCAAATCAGTGAAAAACACAACTCACACTAGCTTCAACGGGTGACATATGCTAGGAAGGCATAAAACACTCCATACACTAGGGAATCAGCCCTAATATCTATCAAGGGTACTCCTATGGTGTCCATGATAAAACATTGAGAGCATTTTGACCCTTACAACAAAGTGGCCAAAATTGACAAAAATAGAAGGCTATAATCCCACTCGTTTTGCCCAAAAATGGATCCAGAACTAAAACGGCTAAAAATTTTGTGGGACTCTCTAAGGGTAATATTATGGGGTTTGGCAAAATACTAGAGCTAAAATCTTTTGACAGGTGCCCCAAATCGCAAAAACAAACTCTAGCCTCAAGAAGTGACATTTGATAGAAAGGCATAAAACACTATCCGCGCTTGGGAATTAGCCCCTCGTATCCATTAAAGGCACTCCTATGGTGTTAATGATAAAGTGTCGAGAATTTAGGTAACTTACAACAAAGTGGCAAAAATTTTCAAGATTGACAAAACGGAAGGCTATAATCTACTGTTTTTGGTCTAATATGAATCTTGAGTAAAAGCGAATCAAATTTTTGTGGGAGTTTGCAAGAGTTATATTATGAATTTTGGCAAAAAATCGAGAGAAAAATCGATGGTAGGTGTTTCTAATCAGCCAAAAACACTCTCTAGCTTCAATAGGTTGCGTACTAGAATGACATAAAACACTCCACCCACTTGGGAATTAGCCCCTCATATCCATCAACAACACTCGTATGGGGTCCATGATAAATTTTTGAGAGCGTTTGGCCACTTTAAAAAATGTGGCCAAAAATTTGAAAATTGACCAAGTACGAAGGCTATAATCCACAGTTTTTAACCAAAAATGGACATGTACCAAAAATGACCCAAAATTTTCTGGGAACCTCTAATGGTAAGATTATGCGTGTTGGAGAAATATGATAGCTAAAAACCTATGATAGTTTCCGAAATTAGTGAAAAACACAACACACTAGCTTCAACGGGTGACATATGCTAGAAAGGCATAAAACACCCCATACACTTGGGGATCAACCCTAATATCTATCAAGGGTACTCCTATTGTGTCCATGATAAAATATTGAGAGCATTTTGCCCCTTACAACGAAGTGGCAAAAATTGTCAAAATTGACTAAAATAGAAGGCTATAGTCCACGCCTTTTGCCCCAATTGGACCCGGAACTAAAACGGCTAAATTTTTTATGGGACTTTTCCTGGGTAATATTATGGGGTTTAGCAAAATACTAGAGCTAAAATCTTTTGATATGTGCCCCAAATTGCAAAAACAAACTCTAGCCTCAATAGATGACATGTGATAGAACGACATAAAACACTGTCCGCGCTTGGGAGTTAGCCCCTCATATCCAGTAAAGGCACTCCTATGGTGTTGATGATAAAATGTTGAGAAATTGAGTAACTTGCAACAAATTGGCAAAAATTGTCAAAATGACAAAACCAAAGGCTAATCACTGTTTTTGGTCTAATATGGATCTAGAGTAAAAGCTAATCAAATTTTTGTGGGACCGTCCAAGAGTTATATTATAGATTTTGGCAAAATATTTGAGCGAAAAATAGATGGTAGGTGTCTCAAATCAGCCAAAAACACACTCTAGCTTCAAAAGGTTACGTACGCTAGAATGGCATAAATCACTCCACTTACTTGGGAATTAGCCCCTCATATCCTTCAACAACTCTCCTATGGTGTCCATGATAAAGTTTTGAGAACTTTTGGGCACTTTAAAAATCGTGGCTAAAAATGTCAAAATTGACAAAAAACGAAGGCTATAATCCACGGTTTTTAGCCAAAAATGGACCTGTAACAAAAATGACCCAAATTTTTATGGGAACCTCTAATGGTAAGATTATGTGTGTTGGAGAAATATGAGAGCTAAAAACCTGTGATAGTTGACTCAAAATAGCGAAAATTACAGCATACTTTAGCCTCAACGGGTGACATATGCCTGAAATGCATAAAACACTCCATGCACTTAGGAATTAGGCCCTAATATGTATTAAGGGTACTCATATGGTGTCCATGATAATGTTATGAGAACATTTGGCTCCTTACAACAAAGTGGCCAAAATTGAAGGCTATAATCCACGTCTTTTGGCCCAAATTGGATCCGGAACAAAAACCACTAATTTTTTTGTGGGACTTTCCAAGGGTAATATTATGGGTTTTAGCAAAATACTAGAGCTAAAATCTTATGAGAGGTGCCCCAAATTGTCCAGAAACATACTTTAGCCTCGATGGGTAACCTCTGATGGATGGCATAAAACACTGTGGGGACTTGGGAATTATCCTCTCATATCCATCAAAGGCACTCGTATGGTGTTCATAATAATTTTTTGAGAATATTTGGTAACAAAAATTGTCAAATTTGACTAAAATTGATGGCTAATCCATGGTTTTTGCCCTTGTATGTATCTTGAGCAAAAATGGATTGAATTTTTGTGGGACTGTCCAAGATTAAAATTATAGTTTTTGGCAAAATAATAGAGCGACAAATCTATGATTGGTGCTTGAAATCAGCCAAAAACACTCTATGCTTCAATAGGTTACGTATGCTAGAATGGCATAAAACACTCCACACATTTGGGAATTAGCCCCTCATATCCATCAACAACACTCCTATGGTGTCCTTGAAATAATTTTGAGAACATTTGGCCCCTTACAACAAAGTGGCCAAAATTGACTAACATGGAAGGCTATAATTTACTTCTTTTGGCCCAGATTGGATCCGGAACAAAAACGGCTAAATTTTTTGTGGGACTCTCTAAGGTTAATACTTTGAGTTTTGATAAAATCTTAGTGCTGAAAACACTTAAGATAGGTGTCCCCAATCAGCTAAAAACACAATATTGTCTCAATAGGAGACGTGTGCTAGAAATGCATAAAAACGCTCTAAGCATTTGGGAATCGACCCCTCATACCATCAAGTGCACTCCCATGGTGTCCATGATAAAGTTTTGAAAACAAGTTTCTAGTTACAACGAAGTGGCCGAAATTTTTAAACTTGATCAAAATCGAAGGATATAATCCAAGGATTTTGATTCAAATGGATCCTGAACAAAATCGGCTCAAATTCTTGTGGAATCTCTAAGGTTGATTTTATGGGTGTTGGCAAATTATTAGAGCTAAAGATCTAAAATCAGCAAAAAACATACTCTAGCCTCAATGGGTGACGTGTGCTAGGATGGCGTAAAACCCTCCACACAGTTGGGAATTGGCACCAGATATCCATCAAGGGGACTCCCATGGCGTCCAAGATAAAGTTTTGAGAACATTTGGCTACTTACAATTATAAGGCCAAAATAGTCAACATTGACCAAAATCGAAAGCTATTATTCACGTTTTTGGCTGAAAATGGATCCAGCAGAACTGCGGAAATCATCTACTTGAATGGATTATATCCTAATTGTTGATGTACTAGCAAAACATAAGGTGATGTTATTTTTGTGGGAGCAGAATCTTTACAGTATCAATGGACAAAATCATTTAATGAAGTGCACTTAATACCTGTGCGCTGTGTCTTGACCACTAGGCGAAGAAGCAATATGTGAAAATGGTGGCCATATGAAATCTTATATTTTATTTTTTTAGAATTATGTAGATCGTGCTTATTCATTCAGTCCTTATGTGTGAAATTGGCTTCTAGGGACTAGAGAGTGATGTATATCTAATATCTAGCTTCTGGAAAGTGAATATATGTCTAACTTATGCCTTAAGTAGGGAATCAATCCCCTACACTTGCATAAAGAAAGATAATATGTATATGGCTACACGACTATAGTTGTTGGGCACTCCCCTACATGAATACTCCCTCTTTCCACCTAACTGTTTGGATGATTTTTAACTTTTTGAAGAATGATATTTCTATTATCTATATGGTCTAAATCAGGAGAAAACTTTATGCAGAGTAAGTTTTTTGACGAGAGGTTAGTTATCTAAACTATTATGAGTGTGTGGTAAGCTGGTCTAATTTCGCTATTGTTTGGAATGAGATGTTGGGGGGTTTGGGCTACTTTTCTATATACTATTATCCTAGCTAGAATTTCAGAATAATTAGAAGCTCACCTGAAAACTTTTGTCCACACCTCAAGTTTCTGGATGATCATTTTACACAAATCTCAGATGCAAATTGACATCAACAACAACAACATCCAAGCCTTATTCCCAAAATGATTCGGGGTCGGCTAACATGAATCGTCGTCTAAGAACCGTCTTATGCAAAATGACATCATGCTTGAAAAATCAATAGCCAAAGTCAAAAGGAGGGAATCACAGAAAGTGAATACCTATATATTCTTATTGTGTGGAAATAGTAATATGCTCGTCTTCTTATCTTACTGGTTATTTGCATAGGGATTCTTGTATACATTCTCTAAGTTACCACATACATGAATCATATATATATACACGTCAGAATATGGTATTCTATAGGATATAGATACCAATTAGCTTCAACCTCAAGCAAGGTTTATCCTGTTTGACCTCTACTTTAATCCGAAATAGGCCTACTATATATATAAGCATGCATCCTTATTACCTGGGCAATATTTGCAGAGGTAAATTGAAATTAATACTAAAGCTTTAGACATGAAATACAACGAGATATCTCACTACAGTCACCCGCAACACAAGCTCAAACTCGAGTTTGAGGAAGTGCCCTTCAAGTGTGATGGGTGTAAGGAAATAGGCATAGGATCTTGCTATAAGTGCAGTCTATGTGACTATGATCTACATATGCATTGTGCTATCCCTAACTCTACCATATACCACCCTTTCTACCCACAGTGCTCCTTCCTCTTCATGTCTAGGCCGCCTGGTAATGTGCCGCGATACTGCAATGCTTGTGAGAGGGGTGTCACAGGCTTTCTTTACCATTGCAATTCATGCGGGTTTGATCTTCATCCATGTTGTGCCAAGCTCCCTACTATGTTAGATGATGGATCTGGCATGTTGTATTTATATAGGAAGGTTAGTATATGTCAATTTTTTTTTTTTCTTTGTGGAAAAAGACAACCTGTGTTGCCTAGGAGACTGATGATTTGTCCATGCATGCCAATGATAGGGAAGTGAGCAACAATCATGTGTTGTAAACAGGTCTAAAGCTATCTTGATTACATCTAAGATTGTGACGTGGGGATTTTATATGAAAGGTTTAGACCTGTTAAGTTGTAATGACAAATTTTACTGAAGTGATCGAACAGGTTCACATGTTTGGTCCGAGGACAAGATCGATTGACCTACTTCTTATATTCTTAGAGTTGGCTTATGATTTGTGTCCACTGATCATGACTGCTGATGATGAATGAAGGTGACTGCACCATGCCAAAGATGTGGGAAGAAAGGGAGGAGCTGGACCTACAGATCAGCAGATAAGAAGTACAATCTACATGTAGCTTGTGTCAAAGACATGCTGATCGAGAGCTGGCCTGAGTTATACTATGGGTGTGGACTTACCGCAACTACAACTATTGGCGGCCCGAGAGTTATTAGTGTTCCGGGTCTAAAGGGGGCCCTTCTTCAGACCCATTCGCATAGCAAGTATAGTAAGAGCAAAGGAAAGGTCCAAAAGTGTTGTGAAATGGCTGGGATGACACTTCAGTTTGTTATATCAGCTGTTCTTGGAGATCCTACATCTCTCATTGCTGGTGTCATTGGCTCTATGATGTCCAGATAGCACTATGAATCCTGGATAATGATATAACGCCATCAGATCTCGTTGTTTTTCTCTACAATAGTTCTCAGAATTCACAATTCTTGTCTCAAAATCATCGCCTTTTGTGTTAAAAGTTAAATCCTAACAGGTACCAGGTTATTCTAGATTATGGACAGACTTTTTTTTTTTTTTTTTAAATGTTCTCTCTCAAAAAATATTGTAAAACCGAAGAAATTATCAATTTCAGATTTTACCCTATACTTTGGTACGGATTTCAAGTCCTAGCTCCACGACTCTGCCTGAAATAAATTGGAGATATTGTTCTGCTTACATAACCGAGCACCCAATTTCTGAGTAGATGCATGATCACTTCCCGAGTTCCACTGGAGAAAAGAGTTGGGCAAATACTTAGCAGCTAAACACACCAGAAATTAGAAACAGTGAAAAAGAGTTCAGGAATGTGCAATTTAGGTGTCTGAACGTGGAAGAATTCATTAATCATTGCAATGTTGCCTGCCTAAATTTGGAGGGAGAGTATTAGGCACGTTTTCAGGGACTTTTTTTGAGTTGTTACTAAACAGGTGCTAGTTCATACACTTAATTAGTAGCTAATTAATCAGATATTATGGTGTGATTTATGAGCTTGTTCTGATAGAAAATGTTGTTATTACGTTCGTAAAATCGTCTCTTGATTATATAGCTGTTGACAGCTCTTTGATAATGACTATGATTAGTTAGCACTTTGCAGTAATCTCGTAGTTACATGTCTGTACTCTTATTACTGAAAAGACATCTGAGTAATTGACGCTATTCATTTTCGGCACCACCTGATGACACTATCTCATTTTCGTTTCTAATCACTTTATCAGAAGGCGTGACTTGTAAGACCTCAGACTCAGAGTCGAGTCCCATTTCGCAGATGGTCAGCTAAATGGACGTACGAGCTACGTTCATTATAAGAATGCGACGGTCAGTACAAACCATTAACCCTTTACTTTGACACTAGTCACATTTATTAGCCTAATAGCTCAGTTTTGTTTACAGTAGACTCTCTGGTTGTTACAAAAAAGATGTGTGAACCGAAGTAAAGTGCTTAAAAGTTCAACATTATGATGCAAGAAGTTTCCTTTTCAAGCCTATATGTCAAACCAGACTTCTTGTATGTCTTCTTGATCATTAATTTTTCTCTTTACTTTTGTAAGTCACCTTTTCTTGGAAAATCATTTTCATTTGTCCTTTCAAAAAGGTGGGCCTAAATGTCTTGCTCTATAAAATCCCATAATTTTCTTCTTATTTTTCCATCTCCAATTTTTTTGTTGTTGTAAGTTTTCATCACTTTCTGATCTTCTTGAGTTCTTGTTTTTTGAGCAGGAAAAATAATGGGCATTTGCAGCTCACAGTTGTCTAAGAAAAATGGCAACTTTCTTTCTTGGAGAAATACAGTTATGATTATTCAGTTTGATGGAACTTTACAGGAGTTTGATCAACCAATCACAGCAGGCCACGTTGTCGCGAAATACCCGAATTTCTTCCTAGCAAGTTCTGAGAAAATGTATGTTGATTTCGCTGTTCCTGCAGTCCCATATGATGAAGAACTTGAGCTCGCTCAGATATATTTTCTGTTACCAATCTCTCAGTCTCATAAAGTTCTTACCCTGCATGATTTATGTGGGTTGGCCATCAAGGCTAGTATTGCACTTGGGCTAACCACTATAAAAAGAAGTGACTCCAATGTGGCTAAACTGGTCGCACAGGCTCGGAGCTCCTGCCGCGGCCTCACTGGGTTTGATGCTATAGGCGCGCTCTATCCTCAAATGCGGCGTGGTAGCCGGAAAACTGAGTGCTAATACGTCATTTTTTTTCCTTATCACAAGCTTGGCTGAGCAACACATTATGGATTTTTTTTTTTTTTTTGGAAAGGGGAAAGGGGGTGGGGGGGTTGAGGGAATGTGGCTGGGACTTGTAAGTATGGGAGCAAAAGCATCGTGTCTCTCTATGGGATGCAATAATGTCAATGTAGTTTGTAATGCATTTGTGTAACTAGTTTGAAAAACATATGTGAAAAGTGCACCATTCATCATTCATGGTCTTCATCCAATCATCCCTTCACTAACTCTTTGTACTGCCATTTGCGCGTCATTATAGACACGAGACACTATTGTATGACAGTGGGTGGCAGAGTATGGGCAGGAACTTTCAGCTGTAATGGACTAATAGTATGCAAGAGGCCAAAAAAAAAAAAAGGGTTCTGCAAGTGTTGTAACAACCATGTATCTGACTTCCTCTTCTTGTTTGTTAGTAACTTTTGTGTACAATTATTAGACAAATGAGCTGGAATGATTTCTCATATAAAAAGTGTAGAGATGTGGCTTTGCTACTTGCTACACTGCATAGACATTAGCATTATGAATATGCTGGGACCAATGCATTAAGATCATATTGTTATGATATGCTTGCATCAGTTTCTAGAACTTGTATGCCTCTGATTTCCTGTAGCTGCTGATATGGTTGCAAATGAATTTTATGAGACAAATATAGAGACCTAATTCAAGTTTTCGGACCCGGATTCGCTACCAGCACACGTGTGCCAGAGGGAGAGACAGGGTGGCAGGATATGGATAGATCATAGGTAAAGGACCCTGAAGTAATTTGCTGAATGGTGATGTGATGACAGAGAAGTTTCTTGGGTGGCATACTTAAATGCATGTATTAAGATGACAAAAGCTGTTTATATTTGTTCAGAGTTCTTGTCAGGGGCCCTTAAAATCCAGCAAATGAAAAACTCAATCTCAAAAAACTTTGCATTTCACTTCCTTTTTTTTGTTATACAACTCACCAAATCTTCTGTTTGCCTGAATAAATCTCTTCATTTCAGTTTTGGATAAGGGCCGTAACACTCTAGGCCCTTCTTGTGTCGTGAAGTAGTAGTTGGTCATCTCGATTTCAGATACGGGTCACTTGGAAGCAACCTCTCTAATGAGTCATGACCCGAAATCTTGTAGATGGAAACCCGAGTCTGAAAATATCGGTCTGTTGAGTCCCTTTTTGTTATGCAACATATCTTAAAACAGTAGAGTGACAGATAAAAGAGATTTTATATGACATTGCCAAATAAAAACTTGGTCTTAGCTTATTTGCATCTGATGCAAGTAACAATCACGCAATCATAACCCACTGAAGTAATACTATCTTGCAATCACTATCACTATAACAGTTTTCGTTCCAATTTTATCAGATGTCTTCGAAAAGAGTAGTACAGTCACAAGATTAACTAGTCTGACAAACTTGCTGTTACATTATCACCCGAAATCCTGCACATTCAGATACTGTGAAATTTTATACTTAGGCTGGAGACTTCATTTGTTCCTTGATAGCAGCAACCAACTGATCATAAGCTTCTTTCCAAGCTTCCTTCATCTCATCTGACCACATATCTGGTACTGCATCTCTTATAGTCTCCAGTAGCGCGAATCTCACAACCTTCAATAAAACATCATTCAGTTGTTAATGTACTGATGATTTGTCGATAATAGCAAACATGTTCAACAATTTGGCATCAGACTATCAGAGTGCAACTTTTAAGCATTGAATTAATTACCTCAAAATGCTCATCAACCACTCCATATTTTAAGTGCAACTCTCCCAAGTCCTTAAAGGTGGAGTCTTTCACTGTGACTTTACCTGACTTCCTCAGATTAACAGCAGACTCACATGTCTGAATTAACAGGGATAAAAAAAGGTTAATAATAATCTTGTCACAAAATTATAGACTAATGTATTTGATAAGCCAATCTATATAGCAGAATGTGAAAGTAATTTGGTAATCACCATGACAAAAACAGTCAAGGCATGGGCTTTAAGCTTTGGGTTCCTTTCCAAAGGAGTGTCATCAGAATCCCTTAAGAAAGAGAACAGCTTTTTCGCTGCTGGTGCAATCTCGAAAACTCTGAAAATAAGAACAGCTGCAATCAGTATCAAAGAGAACAGCTTTCCAGTTTTAATTAGTAGGTCTGAATGACCACTAGGTATTAAACCTTAAGAAGAATTTAAGGCCAAGTTCAGAAGAGTTCTTCTTCATGGCATTCCAGGATTTCACCACCAAAGCTTCCTGCTCTTCAGTAAATGTTGATGATTTTACTGTCAATCCAGTATTACTCCCCTTGCTGACACCTAATTGATCACCAGGATATAAAAGTGTGCAGTAAGTAATCTACTCGGTAACGCGAAAAATACCAAAGCAATGAAATTAGAACGGAAATGAACATACTTGTAATGGATCTGGCATTTTGGCATATTAATCTCTGAATGCCAAATCCTTCCCTTTTCAACCATGACAGCTTAATGCCATTGTTTGGGCATATCATATGGGAACTTTTCCTAGATAAATTATTACATGTACTCACTGCAGTGGAAATACAAGTTTCTGCACCAATACAAAGAAACCATGATCATCAACAACAACTAGAACAACATATAAGTACATAACAACAGTAACAAAAAAGTCGATCGATTCAGTCCCAAGATGAGGGGATTGATCAGGAGAAGATTGCGGTATGACAGTAAAAAGGAAATCTAGAAAAAAGAAACATGAAGCAAAATGGTGTAATACCCTTTGATACAGAAGTCCTAGAGCTGATAAAATTCATAGCTGACACTTTTATGAGTTTAAGATCAGAAACTTTGGTTAGAGACTACACCAGTATAAATAAAATGCACCAGTTACCAGCAATTATAGGCTTAGTTAAAGTCATCAAATTTGTTTTGTTAAGATTAAAAAGGAGTAACCTTTCAGTGAATAGTAGAGCCAGCCTACTTTACCCCCCTTATTTTAAGTAATCCAAAATTGACCTTATTAGGCAATTTCATGCATGAATGAGCCAAGTGATGACCTCATACTAGTTAGTTTCTGGTGATAAATACTACTCCCCCTCTTCTTTCATTTCTTTACGCACATATTCGAATCAAACGTAAAGAATTCAATAGAACAGAGGAAGTAGTTATATATTGTTTATATCTTGAAACTTACTAGAGTTTGGCCCAACTAATATAAGATCAGAAAACAGGAAAGTTCAGAGATTAAGAAAACAGCTGAATCTCAATAAAAAGCCCCAAGTGTACAAAAGAATGTCATACAGAGAAGACAAACTACGTATGAATCTTACAAGTCAATGTAATCTCAAACCATACACAACACACAGAACATACAGAAGAATGAAATGCAGTGATGCTGATACAAAAGTTCGTATATATGGACAACGATAGGGCGCCACTGTCAGCAGGTTAAGCCGAGGATGCAGGCTTCATTTCGGCCTTGATGGCTGCAGCCAGCTGATTGAAAGCTTCTGTCCAGGCATTCTTCATATCTGGTGACCACATTTCCGGAACTGCATCTTTGATTGTTTCGAGTAATGCATATCTTGTCACCTCGAAATGTTCGTCTACAACTCCATATTTGAAGTGTGTTGCGCCCAAATGCTTCAAGCTTGACTCACCGACAGTAACTTTGCCCGCTTTCCTAAGCTGAACTGCTGATTTACAAGTCTGAGATAAAAAAAAATCAGACATATAAGTTCAATGGCACAGTAAAAACAGATCTTATCACAATTTCAGTAGTTAAATTGTAACAAAGAACAAGCCAATTTCAGGCAAGGGAACGAACCATGACAAAGACAGACGTTGCATGGGCTCTCATCTTCGGGTTTTTCTCAAGAGCGACATCAGAGTCTCGGGCGAAAGAGAACAGGGTTTTAGCTGTTGGTGCAATCTCAAAGATCCTGAAATTGAAAATTCAGACAATGTGAATGCTGAACACATTGCATAATGACACGATTACTGTTTTTTGCTAGAGAAGTTTTGTTAAATTACTTGAGGAAGAACTTGGGTCCCAATTCGCCAGAGTTCTTTTTCATCACATTCCAGGAGTTAACCACTAGAGCCTCCTGCTCTTCGGTAAATGACACTGCAAGCACACCCATAAAATACATTTAGATTAGCTTAACATAATCGTTTCGTCCCAAAATGATAATCTTCTATAGACACAAAAGCGTGACATTTTTGGCCTAGCCCGCCTTAGTGTTTGCGCAAAGTCGAACAAGATAATCATTCAGGGACATAGAGATTAAATAGTAGCAACATATTATAACTAATGTGCAACAGAAGATACTAAAAGTGTACCATTTGATGCAGGGCTGCTGTTGTTTGCAAGACTCATTTTGCTAGTTCAGGAGTAAATCTGAATTTTTTTTTTGAAAGTCAGGAATAAATCTGATTTTGTTTCTTTAGAAATAAAAGGTAGTTTTGTAACTTGTGCAAAAAGTGTTGCCAAGATCCGCACTATTTAAATAGGAACATAACGACCTTTCAGACTTTGGAAAAGACACAGATCAAAACCTAGATATTTAACTAGTCAGTTGACCAAGATGTGACGTATTCAGCTCCCATACTCTACACTAAACTGTGGATTTTGGATCTTTGACTGAAAATGGCAAATACCAGGGGCCTCAACATGAATGCCCAACTAAGTTTTATCTCAGACATGTAAACTGTAAATCTGTTACCATGTTTTAGTCTTTTCTAGTATATCTCTTGACATGTCAGCCGTTACATGTCAAGTTCAAATTGTGTATGTTTCCTGGGGCTCTCCCTTATCCTAAAACGAGTCTACCCTTACCACAAAGCGATCAGATTTGCGCACTTAGAACATGAGGGGATGACGATCTCTGGTACAACACAAAATCAACTAAAGTACTTACTCCGGCCAGTTTCAGGCTACTTTGAACAGAAACAGGAAAGTCAGGATTTTAGTCTGATTCCATAAAATAGGCAATTAGGAAGATTAAGGCCATTATATAAACTAAAATGCAACACAAATTGTAAATGGCTACATCTCATGGATGGGAGGATTGGGCGCAATAAGCCGCCAAGATCAGCTAATATGCAGGGAACTTGACCAAAAAGAGATGATCTGGTGAGCATGTAAAAATTAATTGGAAATGGAAAAGGAAATCCACATTACTTGTCACAGGAGGAAGGATATACAAAACGATGACAACAAATGCCATTTTAACCACATCCATAGTTCACATCAGCATTATCAGCAACAGAATCAAACGGAATTTCAACTCTTTCTTTCACAATGCAATGGATTTCACCGTTCTCCATGACTGGCACTTTCCCTGCTGGACAACGCGTGGTTAGCTTCTTCTCTTCAGAGTCAAAGAAGGTCAAAGTCCGGAAGTTGTTACCCTTCTTGAGCCTCGGCTCAAAACCAGCCAAACTAAGAATGGAGATCACACCAACAAGGGTAAGCATCGTCTTGGCAGTGGAATTAATCAGAAATCTCAATCCTCCCCACAGTTTGTTAGAATTTTGAGTCTGACTTTTCTTGGAATCATCATGAATATCATGACCATTTTGCACGAGCTTACGCGCATTTGATAATCTTGAGCGGAGACTGTTATCCATAACTAGAGAATTTGGAGCACGGGTTGGATATGGTGGAAGTAACAATTCGTTGTCGTGCTCCACCGTCATACTTGCAAAAGCTTCAGCCTCCTGTATCACATCCAAGTGTTCCCCTTTGTACTCACTGAGCTTCTTCAGCAACATCTTACGGTTATACTCAATATCCCTTATAACAGCTTCTCTTTCGTATTGCTGCTGTTGTTGTAAAGCCTGAACCAAAAACCTAACTGTTAGCTCTCTGACAGTGCAACCACACAAAGGAACCTTCACACATGAAGAAACAACCTGCCTACAAAATATTACCAATATTCAAAGTCGGTGTAACTCTCTATATCCCAAAAAAATGGCGTACAGATCACAGTATATAAACCCTGGCCTTGTAAGCTAGATGCAGAGACAGTTACTCAGATATAAGCAGAAGTATCCACTGAGTCACTGACAGAGCAGTGCCTCCTAACAGATCAATAGCACTTGGCAGTCACTAGCGGCTAATATCAATTTGCTCAAACAATTACTAGCTAAAGGAACCACATCGATCGGCCCAAATTCTGGAGGAATGTCCTCCCTAGTTCCCAGCCAAGCTTTTGAGTTACACAAATACATGCATTCTTTTTGTGTTTTTGGAGGTCCAATACATGCATTTTAAGGGGAGGTCTTTGAGCACCTCCCTTCCTAGTTCTTAGAGAGTTCTTCAACACTCGATACACTACTGACCTCTTCGGAAGTCACAACTCTAGGGAAGTTTTCTATGTCAAATAGCTGGACAATGCAAGAAACTAAGATACATTATGACACCAACTCCGCAAGACTTCACATGTCCAATAAAACCTTCCACAACAGCAACTACCAAGGCACCAAACCAAAATGTAAATCCCACACACAGGCATTTGACAAGACATTACACATACACGGTCTTCCCATACTCTAAAAACGACTCCATAAAAAACGTGCACAGCCTCGCCCCAACCCATCAATGATTACTGAATGCATATCCAGGGAGAGAATCAGTGCAAGTCACTTAAAACAGCCAAAGACAGCAACTTTCTGCTAAATTCTCCTCAAGTCAGCAAAAGAAAGAATGATACAAATTCGGCCAGAAAGTGAGAGCAAGTACACAAAACCAAATCAACAAACCAAAGTACCACAACATGTAACAACACGAAAAGCGAAAATTCAAAAGAATTATGTTTTATAATAGTGTTCATACTCCGACTAACGATTCTACAAGTCAGAGTTGAGCAAAGAGTGAAGTATAAACGAGCAAATTTACCCCAATTTGAAAGCATAATAGTTAATACAGTAAAAAAGAGATGAACTTGCACAGTAAAACATATGAACAATCACACAAAACCAACAATAAATCAACACAGTAAGAAATTTATGAAGCATAATGGGCATATTGAGGCATAATACAGTAAAAAAAGATGAACAAACACAAAATGACATGAAAGATTACATCTTTATTGAAAATCCAGAAAAAAAAATCACTAAAACCCTAGAAAAATTCACCTGCAAAGAAGAAAGCTGAGACTCAAGAGAGTCAAAAGCGTCACAAATACTCAAAAGGGCATCTGAATCTTGGTCTGCTTCTTCAGTGGATTTCGAATTCTCATCATTATTATCACCATTAGTACTCAAATTATCAGCTCCAACTTCAAGAGTAGAATTGTGTCGTGAAAGTGAAGATTTCTGGATGCAAGTAGCGATTTTAGAGTGGAGCTCAGACGCTCGAACTAACACCATTCCAATCCTCTCGGAGTCCATTTCCATTCCCTTTTTATTTTCCTCTACTTTCTCTCTCCTCTCTCCTTTACACAGAGATGAAGAATACCCAGTGAGAGAAATGCAGCTGAACCGCCAAATTAATCATCTGAGTAAATGAGAAGTTTTGAGAAATGAAAAGGTTGGATTTTGGGGTTTTAGGGTATACTGTATGTGATTCTGTGTCACCGTTTGCTCACAAAATGCTGCGCTACGATATGTTGTTGACAACCACCACCACAAATTCGAGTATCTCGAACCACGATAGTTCAATAGCCGTATTATTATATGTATATTAACGTTTTACACTTTTAGGGGCAGAAACTAGAAAAAAAAAAAAAAAAAAAAAAAAAAAAAAAGATACCAATTCATGTGTAGAAACTAAAAAGTAAAAACAATACGGATTAAAAAAACGACAAGTCGTGATTTTAGGAATAGACATGTACAGCTTGATTTTATAAACGACTTTGCTAAAAGTATTATATTTATCGATATCACAAGTACAATTATTATAAGTGAGATTTTAATGAAAATTAGCCCCAAAGACTTAATTCTTAACCCTCATACGATTCTTAATCCGACTAGTTTGAGGTTGGTTTCTCTTATTAGATTGACACGAGAAATGTTCGGAAGATGCATTGTTATGAATAACTGAATACTGATTGGATAACTTCGACGTTTGGGCGATATTATGCCCTATTGCAACATTAGCCCTTATACGGAGTATGATTGCCTGACAAAATTTCGTAGGAGTATTGGGCCAATAGTCTTTGCCGACCAATTGACAAGGCCATCTTCCTTAAGTTGTTGGTTTGTTACCACTACAAAAGTACAAGGTCCATTGGAAAAGTACTGGCAAATCAATTTCATATATTAGGCCAAAATTGCAGCCAAGATAGGCCAAATTACAAGCTCTAAACTTATCTCCTGGCATTTAGAGATTCAACTCGAACCACAAAGTAACACATTGCAGCATGATTACTAATCCGAAAAAGCTCATTATCAGCTCGTGGGATCATAATCATGTTACTCAGACTCGGCTGCAAGTATCGGACTCCTTTGCCCTAAAACAAAGTGTCCACACATTTTTTCGTGTCTAAGACACGACACTTCGGGTGTGGACACGACATAACATGGTATATGGCTTGTCAAAGAGCAGAATTCACAGCAACAACTCCTTGATAAACTGATATCGGAAGGAGGTGTCATGAGGGATCCATCCAATCCCCTTTTGACCTTTTTTAGGCCAATGATAGCGCGAATCTTTATTTCTTCGAAGATCTGCAGGAAGAATTTGCTCAAGAATTGCCCTAAAATCTGCTGGATGTAAGCTGGAATCCTTTGCATATGTCTCCACAACCTTTGGCAAAAGGACACTGTTCTGTTCTTTGTTAACTCTGTAGTTACACAAGATGTAGTCCCTTCTTGCAGCTACCAACTCTTGGTACACTTTCTTAGGTGTGTATATGCGAACCTACAAAATTTTCGCGGATTATATTCAAGGACATATATAAGGACTAAAAGGATTTATCTGTTTTTTCCTTGGACAAAAAAAAATGGGTAAGACTGTCTTACAATACAAGAAATGGAAACGAAAGATTTTGGCTAACTGGCTAAGGTTCAACAAGTTATGAGACCATCTTACCCAAAAACATGTTATTTACAAGAGTATGGGGAAAGGTATGTACCGGAGGATCAGAGCGACTTCCACAGCAAAGCGCGAAGTAAGATAGAGGTTCAGGGTGATCAGTCCCAAAGTATCTGCTGTCATCTCTGGTCCTGGATCTTCTATTTCGATGGAACAATCGAACGAACCACTACAAAAGCAAAGAAACACGATTACATAAGCATATAGTGAATCGACAGTTTATATATGTGGAGAGTTAAGGATGCAGAATAATACTTGTCCTAGAAAAGGTAATCTGCTTCCAAGAATGTAGTTCTGCATCATGCCTACGCTGACATTATGACCGCCAACGTTATACGCAGCCTGTAATCAGTAACAATCTTATGTAAACAAGTATTTTGCGGATTTCTTTCACATCTATTCAACATGAGTTACTTTCTGGACCTTTAGCAGCAAGGATACTTTCTTAAGCTTGATTTGTGGAACACCATATACCAGATATGCCTGTATGATTAGCACGTGAGAAAGTTCGACATTAGACTTCTCTACAAATTCCAAAAGACTAACAAAAGTATGATGACTTCGTTCAATTGGCATATAGTTCGAGATTCTTACATGCATCACTAAAGCATTATGCACATTGATCCAGAATGCTAGCTTCTCTTCATGCTTTAACTTGCTTGGATTTACTTCTTCTAGTTTACAGACAAGTGAACTGCAGTCGAGTGTCAAAAGCTGACTGAGATACAAGATCCACAGAAAAATGTATACAACTTAGAAAGTAAGGCAATAGCATTACCTAAACTTTTGAAGTATAGGATCAATTTCTCTCATTTTCGTGCTGTCTCTGCTGATCTGCAGAACCTCAACCACTTCAGAGTAAGGTCCACTGAATTCCTGAGATCCCCCATGTAAAGAAACATCTGAATGTAGATCCAGTGATGAATTCATTTTGGACTGAGGACTCCACAGATGAAATTCAGTGCCTGGTGAACAGCTCATCAGTGAAATAGACGAGACTACAGGCGATGTGAAAGCATTCCTGGTACTGGCATTTGCTGCAAGTTTACAGTAAATGGCTGAGACACATTTGACCATCTCCTCTGAAAGCCAGTTTGCTGTCTGTGTGATTTTACCGTAGTTGATCATATAATCCGAAGCTTCGCCACTAGCATTCTGTCAGATTAAATTTGTAACGAGATCAAATTTATCTGGCACATTTTAGCTCTACAATCCTTCTACAAAAATTCATCACCTATATTATGAACACATTTTTTTCACTTTGCCCATCAAAGTCTCTTTTATAGTATGCTAACATGAAGAACATGTGAAAAGTATCACTTAGTAACTTGATCAAAGTTAGAGAAACTATAATGCAGATTTTCTCAGATTTTCAGAATTCGGAATGATTTGGGGTCTGCTAGCATGAACAGGCACTGTAGTGTAGGAACAGGTAATTCTAGAAGTATCATAGAACTGAATTTGAGAGGTGTTCAGAAATTTAGGAAAATGAAATCCTCTAAAATGATGAGTATACTTTAATAAAGAGAAACATTAGTAATTACCTCCAGCATAGTAAGAGGCAGAGAATGATAAGTGTTTACAGCTTCAGCAACCTTTCCAGTCAAAGGAGATGATTGAGTAATTGCATAGGCAGTATGATGAGACAATGAAGAGTGGGTACGATGATGGATACTCGAACCAAGTATATCTTTTTGCTCCTGACCTCCATAGCATTCCTCTAATGGCCGAGTGTCAATGACATGCTTATCTTGGGACGATATTCGAGCGCAATCAGAGCTGACTGTTATGCCTTCATTCATCTTCATGTCACTACTCGATGAAGTTATTCGGCGATCAAATGCTTTCTCATATAAAGAGAGAAGATGCCTCTCCAACTGCATCACTTGCATCTCCAACACTGCAATTTCCTTCACAAGTTCTGTGGTAGTCTGAAACAATAAGAAAGAACCGAAAGGCCTTAATCCAAAATGATTTGGGGTCGACTAACATTAGCCGACATACGACAAATGATATCACTGTGTCTGTGATGGGATAGTCTGGAACATCACAAAATATTTTTCAGAAAATTTTTGTCTGACAAAACATTCTCCATGTAACTATAACATTTTGTCCGCTTCAATATATGTTCAGGTGATAGATGAAAAGAGCACATTAAAACTTACCTTTGGTTTCAGAGACCTCTGAAATCCAGAAAGAGGTGTCTCCATATTCTCAAAACTTTATAAAGTGGAGCTGTTAAAGATATCCCTTATGAAAGACTGGCTTGGTTCTGCATTAACGTAGCAAGTCAATATAAAAGCACCTGAGTTGGAGTTACTATATACGAAGTATATTTGAATTCTTTGTGTAAGGGGGAATATGTCGAAATATGTCGAAATTTTCAATATTCGAGAAAATGAGGCAACTTAAACTAAAACGATTAACAACACATAATGTATGAAAGATATTTTATATATAATCTGAGTATGTAAATGTAACCACTCAGAATATATACTTAAGCATGATACGTTAGTTTGACTAGCGGGTTTACCTTTAAACATTTACCATAGAATATTTATGACATGATGACACGGCCTCCCATCAAATTAAACAACGTAAAGGCTAAGGATAGTCTCAAAAAGGTTCTTGCTATAAAAAGGAGGATCAATGTAAGATTTTGGGGTATATTGAAACATAAGAAACACCCTTCTAATACTAGGGTTATACGTATGATTTAGATTTTAGAGTCGCCTATACTGCAAATAATTCATCCGACATCTTTTACTTTTTTGCATTACTATAATCTAAACAAAACTAGTATTACCAGCACATCAATCACATCACAGATTCACAGGTTAGAGTTTAGACCTTAACTAACCCCACTTCCCTTTAGGCTTTTACAACAACAACAAACGTTACCCAATGTGATTCTAGGTCGGCTAATATGAACCGTCTTATGAAACCGTCAATGTAACCAACCCCACTCCCCTTTGGGCTTTTACAACAACAACAAACGTTACCCAATGTGATTCTAGGTCGGCTAATATGAACCATCTTATGAAACCGTCAATGAAACCAACCTTTCCAGTTTTTATTTTAAATTTATTTATGTCGTGAATAAACAAAGAATGCAGAGTGAGAAAAGTAAAGTGCAAGCTAGGCAGAGAATGACAATACACAATTCCGTGATGAAATTAGGTAAGTCTTTCAATAGCAACAGAACTGTTTATCATACAAAAGGTAGGTTCAGATCTTCTTCCAACAGTTGATGACTCGCTGAAGATACCACCAACATTAATGCACCCTCTATAATCCAAAAGATTTAGACAGAAATGCACATAAGTGTGTACGAATAAGGATAGAGTACAATACAATACATTTATTCCAACAAAACAAAACAACCTGAGATTTTGAGAGAGACCAGTCACACATATGGATTCACAGGTACACCAATGGACTAAACACAATAACCAGTCAACCAGGAGGGCTATATGCGTAAATCACACACGAGAAAGTGAGTTCTATAACACGACGGAACAAAGAACAACAATGATGCTTTGGTTCCAAAATTAATCAGAGTCGAGTAACATGAACCGGTATATATGAAACTGTTACTCTAAGATACTATTAAAAAGAAACATTAAGGTGGTGCACTATTTTTGGTATTTTTATTATAAAAATTGCTGCATGGAAACAAAGGACTTGGATAGCAGGGATATGGAACAGTTGACATGAGAAAATTCAAAAGATTGGGTTTAATTTGTGAGGAGTCCCTATCAATTGGAAAGCTAAAGCACTTGTTTTTTGTAGTACTAGTAACTTTGTTTGGCGTTAGTGGTCTTTTGCGTTGCATGAAAAGAATTGTAGGGAGAAGGGTGCATGGTGGCTTTTTTGGTTGTAAAAGGAGACTAAATTCAAAGGGATCAAAGCTCAAATTTCAATTTCACAGCATTTGAACATTTGGATTTTGCCACTCACCCCATTTAAATATGGAGTATCTATGATCTAATCACTCAAATTTTACTACAGTGAATTGTAAAGCCAATTAATTTTTGTTTTCATGCTTAATTATGAGAGATAGTAACAGCAATTTCTGGGTAATCTATTCTTAAAGTTCAAGCCTACCTGGGCCAATCTTGATGTGGATCATAATTTGGAGAGCAGCTTTCCTAAGACACTATGCATCATTAACAAAAACAGGGTTTTCAAATAACCCTTAAATGAACACTGGACGACTATCGGCTTCTCTCATTGAATTTGCGCAAAAAACTTGTAGATGATACATGGGATCTAACATATTAACGAATGATTCTCCTACTCTCGCGATCATTCATCTAAATACATTGATAAACGTCTCCAGTAGACCAGTACTGAATTCTACCTTTTGCTAGTTAGGGAGGGATTTTAAGCTAAAGAGCAGCTGGCAGAAGAAGGGAATTTCAATCTAAAGAGTAAAGTTACGAGCCTTTGCTCACAAAGGCCCCAAAAGTGTGTTCAACCAAAGACATAAAGAAAAGGCATTACCCTAAAAGACCTGAAAAGTGAGGGAAAATGTAAGATAACAACCAAATTAGATAGGGTGATGTGAAATTACTAGTTATTGGTGGGCTTTCAGTGTCTAATAATCCCTCGTTTTTACAGAGAAACTTATATCATACACCCAGTAAGCTTTTGTCTAGTCAAAGACCCAAAAAAAAGTTGTCTTTTACAGCATGCATATGGCAATATTCAGGATGGAACATCCTTGTTCTCATGCATCTCTACACATAATGCACATTCACGTAAACAGTGAATTAGGCTGCAACTGAGCCAAGCGAGCTCAGTGACCCCTTGGATTGCTAGTTAAAACTCGGCTCAGGCTAGGTCAAACAGGGTTGAGCTACAGGGCTAGGGGCCTAGTCGGGTCTTGTTCCAGACCAAGCCATTTAATTTTCACGAATGCTTCTGTTACAGTGAAAAGAAAAGAATGTAGACTTACAGAATTATGCTATGTTGAATCAATGAGCCCATTATGGCTTGTTACATATCATCGTCTTCTTTTCTCCAAAAAATTTAGCATGAGACCGACCTGAACTCAATCATTTCACAGGACTTGTAATCCTCCCACCTGAAAATAGCTACAAGTTTACGGTATTGGCCAGGCAGCATTAAGAAGAAGCTCCAAAAGAAAAAAGAAAAAAAAAATTCGAAAGGTGAATCAAGTAAGACATTCAAAAGACATTCCCCGCTCATACAGAACGATAATCAAATTCTTGCATTAGATTGGAACTCTCACATAAAAAACATTCCTGTATACAGCTCCTGATGCAGACCTCATTAGTCAGCCACTGGTTTGGAGTGCAGGCCTAGCAATCGTTCTCTATATAAAAGTGCCTGCAGAGAAGATAATACATGCTGCACAATGCATAAATGCTAGGTTAACAATTACAAAGTTGACCTGTTACTGCTGCTTAGTTTCCAAATGACTTAAATCTGGTATGGTGATAGTTGTTTGATGTAAATGAAATAGAATCTGATTAAGAAAACTTGCTATCAATTACGCAAAATTAAGCACACACTGACTCTCTCACACAGAAATCAGCACCCAAAATGAGAAAGTAATCTGCATCAGAATGCTATACTATCATGAGACAGATTCTTACAGAAGAAACAGAAGAGGCTACACAAGCAACACTCCACTGTCATGTAATTAATTCATTGCTAGAACTGCTAAAATTAGAGAAACTAAGATTGAAATGAGTCTAGCAAGTAGAGTTATTTTTCACTGGCACGGCCATCGTACCAGGCCTTGTACTTACAGAAGCCAGCCGTAATAATCAGAACAAGAGTTCCAAGTAGAGCTTCCATGGAATTAGAGCTTCTTGTAGTTACTGCAATGTGCCCTCTACCCTGGGTGTTGACACCACCATTAACAGCCATCTTTGAAGAACGCCCGATTTTAAACTGTGACTGAATGATAGCTTCAACAGCCATCTCTCCATATTTCAAGAAATTTACAGCAAACACATGTTCTATTGGCTCTACTGGAAAATCTAATCCTCTGAGACGTACTTCTAGATTAGCTGCATAAGCAGCATTTTGCTGATGACGTACAGTTGCTGCTTTACCGGTTACAACACGACGCTTGCCTAAGTTTACTTGATGTTCAAGTCTTAATCCAGGAGCTACATCCTCACCCAGAACAAAAACAGATAATCCACCAGTAGTCTTGGTATGCTTAGACATTTTGACCTTGGTTTCACCTCGAAGAGTGTAAGCATGTTGTTCGTCCATAGGCCGCACCTCAACCCCAAGTAAGCTAGATATACATTCCCCATGTTTTGCTGCAACTGCAGCATCTACATAAAGCTTAAAAACATCCCTATCTTTGTTCACCTGCACCTCAATTTCTGCTGGGAATCTTCCTGCAATAGCCATATCCCGCTGAATACAGACACCATGGAACCCAAAATCATGGTCCCAACGGATATCCAGAAGAGACTTAGCCTCGAACAGTGGATTTGGATCCCTTAAGACTCGATATCTATATGATGGACTGTTAGGATCAAATGATAAAGGCAATAAAATATCAGGTAATGTCTCTGGTGCAGCAGCAGAAGAAGGTTCATTCTCAGCATCAAACATTTCAGGCATCTCTCCATAGTCCTCCAAAACTCTGTTCTTTTGCTTCTTCAATTCCCGTAGCAATCTGCACTGCATTTTCCACTGTTTCTTTTGAAGTAGTTTCACTCGCAAATCATATTCGTCAAAGTATGCCTTCTTCTGATCTTTTTTGAGCTTAGCAACCTCAGATTTCCTCAAAGGCCTAAATGGCGGGAGCTGATCATAATCATCCTCCTCTTCTAGATCAGACTCCGTAAAGTAGTCTAACTCAGACTCAGGAATGCCAGCCAGGTTCGGAAGTTCAGGGTGTGGCCGAGATTTCAACAAGGAACTCACCCAGTGTGCAAGAGGAGGTGCGTGTAGAAGACCAAACAGCTTTCGTTGGCCAAATGGATTTTGAGGCTTGGAGGTAGAGCTTGCTTCAGACAAGACTTTCCTAGAGTAGCATAGCAATAGGATTTGGTTTCTCCCTGTTTCGTTATGAGGAAGTACCTTCTCACCCTTAAGGTTCTTTCTACACACAGGCTGGTTCTCCACTAGGGAAATAGCCATCTCCTTCATCAGATTCATCAGACGATAATCATCAACCGCTTCAACAACAGACTTCTGAATAAGTTGGCTTGCTCGTGACACATAAATATCATAGCTCAATGGCATGCCTATTGACCCATCTGGAGGTGCTGAACCTGCGTGAGTGAGAGTGAGGATTGTGCGATGCCATACTGAAGAACCAAGTACGCTTGTAATAGTCCTGAACATGGCAACATCATTCAGATATCTGGTTTGTGAGTCGAGCCTATCCACATATAACACGACATCAGGTGGATATTTCTTTAAAGACTTTTTTACTTTGGCTAGGACTTTCCTGTTGAAACCTTGTTCCATGACAGAAGTTCTCAGACCAGGTGTGTCGATAACCCTGATCTTGACTCCACCCACTACTCCGCAGATATCTTGCACAGACGTTGTTTCAGGCTTAAATGCATTAACTCTGACCTTTTCTTCACCAAATATAGAATTGATGGTGGCACTCTTGCCAACCCCACTTTTCCCAAGAACTAAGATGTTCAAAGAAAAGTTCAGGTCATCATTCTCTTCAGCCTCAAGCTCGGCAGCTTTCTGTTTTGCATCATTAAAACTGAAGGCTGGATCTTTTGGCCTCCCAGTCAAAACTGCCAGCTTATTCATAACATCTTCTGCAATGCTTGCCGACTCAACTGTATAGCCAAGCCTTCCAACAAGCCTCAAGAACTTGACCTTCAGTTGCAGTAATTTCTGTAGCCTGCTTTTCTCTTCTTCACTAAGGTTCACCTCTGATGAAGCGGAAAGGGTAGCTGGAGTAGCTGCAGGCATGACATACTGGACTAACGGCCCTACACCAGTAAGGGCAGACCCATATTCTGAGTCAGAGCCAGTTACTGCGTTCAAAAGAGCAGCTAATGCAGTAATATCAAACATCTCCTTACCTTCACCACCATCTGTTTCTTTCTCTGAGCGTGCTTCCACTTGACTGTCGAGCTTCTTTGAAGCATACATACTTCCCACTTTCTCTTCCACAACACCAGAATTAGCTTGTGACTGACTTACCCTTCCAGAAACATGAGGTACTTCTTCAGTAGACTCATGCTGTTTCAATTCAAAATGAGATGCAGGGTCAGTCTCTTCTGGCAAAGGTATTTCTTGTACATTGATTAGAGTCTCTTTCTTCTGCTGATCACAATTATGCACAATCTGCAATGTCAAAACTGGTCCAGAACATACAGAATAGTTAATCATACATCAGAAAACAAGTATTTCGCAAAAGCTGGTTTCTTTTAGAAGACAATAGCATACAACCTAAGTATTATGTCAGACTGGTAAACGAAATTGTTATGAGAGGCAGAGAGATGCACTCACTAATGCTGTCATATCGTTGTCGGTTTTCTTACAATCATCCAAATCCAATTCCTCCTGTAAGAAATCAGCAGAATGCAGCAGAGGCATGATTACTTAAACATACAAAATCAGTCACAATTCTTCCAAATGCAGACAATACAAATCAAATTGTTTCAAATACTAAGCTTCAGATATAATCCTCATTGCCTTCCAAAAAAAAAAAAACCTGAAAGAAATAACTCTCAATGTTCATACTATTCAAAGTTGGGGAAAAAAAATCAAGTGTTCAGAAATTAGTAATCACGTACTCCCTCCATTCCAAACAATAAAGTCAGCACCCACAAAACATCGATACAAGATTCAGCCCTAGGGGTCTCAAGAACTCGAACCCGGGTCAGTCCAAAATTTTCAATCAAGAATCAAGCAATCACTAAACCCTAAATCACATGGTGTGTAGACTACAGTTGGCAAAAGAGCAACATCCCCAAATGCACAATTGAACATATCTCTGCCCTAATTGTGTCCTGTTCTCATGCCCTAACACATTGCTTCCTGAATTCAGAAAAAAAGTATCTAAACTTTGATCTTGTAATTGATAATAACTGGTCTTGAGCAGAGTTTTTACGATTTCGGGCAGCAAAAACTCAACAAAGTTCATGACTTGGTCTGTTTGTCAAATCGTCTCACACAAAAATCGCTCTTAGCTAATGGCAACGTTACTAAAGTTCGAAACTTTGATACAAAAACAACTAACAAAATTATAGTCCAACATGATTGCAAAGTTCAAAACTTTAATCCCTAGAATTAACCAATTTAGCCCTATATCGTACAGAATTAATCGACAGATTGATGAAAGTTGAGTATACCACGAAAGAAAATAATAGAGACGTACCTCGAAATTAGCGGTTATACGCATGATTCTTAGTGAACCTTTGTGTGTTTGCGCGTATGACAAGAAGTTGGACGAGTTTCAGCTTCCTCCGCAAGTCACTGAAATTTTTTCTTTACACTGTCACCGAGAAATGAGAACTCGTCTGTAACACTGACCGCTGTGGCGCTACTGTCCTGTTTTAGTCCACTATAATGTCTAGTCCTTCGTTTTTATTCACTCAGTGTCCCCAAAACCTTTTATGGTGCGGTAGCGTAACAAAGAATTTCACGTTATTTGTTAGTCTGAAAGTACCAGTGAACCCGAAATTTTGCCAAAGCGTGTGGCGCAAGACAATAGTCCGCTATGTTGCACGAGTACGGACACCGATATGGACATCGGGAGGACGGGGACTACGGGACACCTAAATCTCAAAATTTAGGACACCAACAGCGCTATTATTTTTTAATATAAAAATATTAAAATGCATTAAATATTATATTTTTTAATAAGAACAATAACTTTAAAACCAAAAACAATTTCAAAATAAAGATATTAAACACATGATCATTGAATATTTATTTCGCCCAAATGCTTGCTTAATGTTTGTTTTTTTGTGTCCTAGAGGTGTCCAACCGGTGTCCTGTGTGTAAAAAACCGGATTTTGTGTCCGGATTAAAATGAATAAACCGGACACTGGACCAACCGTATCCGACACGTGTCCTCCTGGTGTCCGTGTCCGACACCGTATTAGACACGGACACGTCACTTGAGTGCTTCATATTATTAGCCGGTATGGTATTAGAATTACTCTTTTTCAATGGGGGCTTGGGCTTGTGTCAATTTTTTCTTTATTTGATGCATTGTTGTCGATCTAACTAATTTAATTAATTGCGTTTTTTTGGCATGTTAAATCATCGAGTACTCTCCACTCGGACGCAAAACGAGATAGCCTTTGCGGCTTTGCCTAATTGCAGAAATTATATCAGTGAATGAACTTAATAACAAATACTAAACTTTTGTTTCCTGGACCAAAAATAATTTATCCTGATGGATCAATGTAAAAAATTCATTTAGAAAATGCAATTAAACAGAGTTAAACTATTAGAGCAGCTTCCTCATGAAGAATTCCGCCTCAGAAAATCAACAATTGAGACTGGCAGCACCTTGTTGAATCCGACCCCTCCTTACCCCGCCTTATGGCGGGAGCTTTTAAGGCATTGAGGTTAAAGATGTTTATCTATACAGTACTGCACATCTGTCAGAAAAAATCACATTGGATGATTTGCAGCTGCTATATCAACTGCATGAATGACCTAAACATTCATCGGCTGCTAAATCTTCATCCTTTTGGTAGACTCTTTTGAGCTTGAAGCTTCGTCAAGTTTCATCATCCACCCTACAAAATCACAAAATTGAACCATCATTGGTATTTCCTGTCACAGGAATTTAACAATTTACATAATTTTCTCCATTCTACGATAAGACCGTCCTACCCAAGAATTTGTCACAAATGCATATCATTAGAAGCATTGGTCTAAGATCGGATCACACCGAGAATTCAATATTTTGTAGATCAAAAGCACGGACCATAAACTTACAGTCCGGCCAAATGACCCAGTCTGGTCCATCACACTAGACCAAAATATGCTCACCCCTACAAGTCTACAACACATCATAATGTAAAATGACATGATATATGATTACCATTAATCTCATCTTCTGATGGTAGATCTCCATTTTCAGAATTCTTGCTTATAGCAGATAGTTGTGATGCCATATCTACCCCATCAGATCTATACAAAGCAATGCTGTGATTCTGGAACCGAAGACTGCCTAGCAAATCATTTTCTATACACTCATACCTACAAAATATAAACATGGATCAAACAATGAACTAACAACAATTTCTCAGCCTTTTTGATAAAGATAGCAGCAAGTGAACTTACATGCTCCTGCAGAGCCTGTCAACAACCTTAGACAACACAATCACCTTTGATCTTATGTCAATAACGTCGTCTCGACTCTTGCATAGAACAACAACCTGCTCTATGAATCCCGAGAGCTTCTCAACATTAGCCTCATATTGTTGCTGTTGGTCTTCAAACAAATTCCGCTTGATCTCTAACTCTGTCTTACTAAACTCGTTCTTGAAGAGTTCGTCTCCAAACATATAAAAGGCAAAGGCATACGAGTGTGAGAGTACTCGTCTAGACCGGAATAACAGCGACAACCCTTTTTCTAACCATTTGAAATCTCGAAGCTCCCGCAGCTCCACTTCCAACTGAAGTTCAGAGATCCTTTTTTTTACAGTCAATTCTAGTTTAGTGTCCAGCTTTAAGGAGTCTCTATGAGCTTTAAACCGGTCATAATAGTGCATGTATCGGTAGAGGGACGCTTTCACTGATTCAACTTCGACTCCTGGGTCCGTGTAACGACCACAGTTATGACCATATGTCTTTCCTAGCGAGCACATCCAGCTGTTGCAAGCAAAACAGATCATTTTACCAAGCAAGTTCTGGTATATAAGTGAAAAACAGTAACTTGAATGCCTTAAACATCAGTAAAGCTTTGCAAGTAAATCTAGAGGATTAGATGAGATAGCTTACCAGAAACGTTTTCCACACACACACAAGACGATATTACACCCACCGTTCTTCTCAACGCTTTTGTGACACCAGGGACAGTTCTTTGTATTGACCCTCATCCAACTCATCGTAAGGGATTCATCTTTCCATTTCTTGCTCCACAACTCCCACATTAAACAAGAACAAGGAGAGTGTGCCTCTGATGAACATTTGAAACAGAACTGCAAACCACAGGTACATCCCACTTCGGTGAGCACATCACCCTGAACGCGTATGGCATTACCACAATGAGGGACACTAGGGCACCACTTAACCAGCTTATTCTCCTCAATGTATGACTCGAGTAAAAAGCGATCAAATTTCTTTGCCAGGTCCGGCTGTCTCTTGTTTACTAAGTTCCGTATGACAGATTCATCACAAACAGTATTGCACTTGTCTGCCATACACCTTATACGCCTGCTGTTCCCCTCGCTTATTTTCACAATGAAATGCTCTATCCAGCCTGAAATAATACAGATATATACAAGATAATCCCAATGGTTCATACATATGATATGAATAAACACGAATTCAATGAGACATTCAATTATTGCTTACAGTGATTGCAAAATGAGTGCTGACAATCCATTCGTGTCGACTCATTAAACGGGACATCCTCCAGGCAAACATTACAGAAGACAGTCGAAGAAGGTGACCGGGATTCAGAATCGTGATCAGATTCAATCAATTTGACACCAGCTTCAGAAAACAAGTGTTCTTTACCTTTCTCAGCAAAGATTGTGACTAATTTATCCATATCCCAATAATAATGAATCAGTAAAGTTCTAGCATGCCGTTCTTGTACCATCAACAAATCCATCACACTTAGCAAAACATCCCTCTGACAACAACATCAACATCCAACTTATGAAAACACCAAAACAAACGAAAAACCCGAAATTTAAAGGGAAAAAAAGAATTGAAAAACTCACCTGCGCTGCTAGAAGAGATTCTCTTGTTATCACCTGCATAAACCCAATTCCAAAAAAATCTTAGCTCCCCACATTCTAAACTATTTTTACGACTTCATTGAAGATTCCTGAGTAGTCGGATATTCTCAACCAAAAATCTAAGCTGATGGTTAGCGTTATACGATTCTCGTGTTAACGCAAGTGATGACCTTTTGTTATGAAATATCACTAATTTCACTATGCACCTTGATAAAACTTGCATCATCGTGCATTAATTAATTAAATATACTTTTAAAGAACTAAAACAACGTCAATCAGAAAAACAAACAAACAAAAAAAAAGGACCCAATTCCACAAAAGGTACTCCGTATGTAACGGAGAGCGACAAAATCTGCTAACAAGAATCGTCATATGAAAGCGTCATAATCAAAAACAAATTAAAGAATCATCGGAGGGACCTGACAAGAAGGGCGTGAAACAGGGTCAGGATCAGTTGCAGAGTTGAAGTCGTCATCAGCAGCAGCAGCAGCATCGTCATCGTCATCGTCATCGTCACTCAGTAGTAAATATTCCTCGTCTTCTGTTTCTGACTCCATCTTGTCGTACCCAAAAACAGGAGATGAAGACTTCAGTTTAGGTTGTTTTGGTCTCTCTCTTTGACCTCCTACTTTTTTTTTTATTAATTATATTCCAAAAAAGGTTCCCAAAAAATCTTTTTTTTTTTTCAACTTTTTTTTTTAAAAAGTTGAAAGTTAAAAAGAGTTCAATGGGTTAGACTTTAGTTAGGTTGTTTACTCTCTTTGACTTTTTTATTAATTATATAATAATAAAAAAAAAAACGTCCCAAAAAAACTTGGATTTGGTGTTGGTTTCCCATTCATTAAGCAGGAGGGTGTAAACTTGTGTTGTATGAGGCGATCTAACATAAATTGTGGGGTCTCTAATTAAACGGTAGTTTTATATGGTAGAAGTACGTGTTTCAAAAGATGTTGATGTTAAAAGAGGACATTCAGAATCACAATATATAACTTTAAATTCGTCCATGTGAACTTCACTAGGTTAAAGGTTTTGACAAGAGACCTAAGATGGGGGAGGTAGGGAACTCAAGAAAGGGTAGGAGTGTAGGACCACAAAAGTACATAGGTGAAAAATTCTGGACCCTTTTGTTCCGCACTTTGCAAAAGAATCTGAAATTCATATGGAGTACTCGCATTCAACAGCTCGGGTCAGTCTTCTTCGCTGTCATCGAAATTGGTTCGGAATAGGTAGTCTTCACCTTCTAGCTCATCTTGTAACATGCACATTGATGGCACATCCGATTTTTGAGCAGCTTGTTCATCAATCAATGATCTCGTACCCTATAAATCATGGAAAAACAAACTCGATTTAAGTTTCAGTTCTTGAAGTGAAAACTAAAGTCCAAAAGAAGGTTTAATTGGTTGTGATAGATCTTGACAAAACAATAAACCTTCTGTCCATAGAAATCAAAAGAGTATTCGAATTTAGAACCAGAGCATTTTTAACAGCGAAGTAAACCAGCCATCATAAGCATATAAGCAATACTACTAACCTTCCTCAACGTGTAGAAGAAATAATGGAAGCCATCCCCAAATGTGTTCCACTTCATTGACCATGTAAAATCAGGAGCTTCAAATATTGGCCGCCTGAAATGCGGCTGCCACAAAGTGAGGAAATAACTGATAAGAAACATAAACGAGAAGAGATGGCAACTCATGCAATTCAAATAGTTCAGTGGGCATATATAGTATAGTAAGAGTACTACCTGCCCGAATGAAATTGAGATAAAGACACCATTCGGTTTCAAGACCCTGTGTATGCCTTGAAGCATTGCCATGACCTTTCTCAGAGTTTCGGCTTGTGGATTCCATGGATCACCGCTGTCCACGAACAATACATCCTTCAATCGCAAGTGTATTTACACTTTAAAGATTAAAAGCCAAAAGATAAGGGGATATACATAATACCGCCTCTTTCAGGCTACTTGTGGGTTAGGAGTTCTTACCATTGTTCCTTTCTCTATGACCACATCGTATGTCTCATCCTGAAAAGGCAAGTCCAACATATCCGCAACCATGGCCTTAATTTCTGACATTTGCGGTCCCACAAAAACACCAAGAATGTCAGGAACTTTACAGAACAACGGTTGCTGAACTCAAACTAGGACAGAGCAAGGCAACCACAAGAAAACACAAACAAGAGAAATTCCATCAATCCGCAAGTGTGAGTCTATACTATATACAAGCTTTTCCCTGTACTTCACATGAAATTTCAGCTGATACCAAGAGCACACCGAGCAAATACAACAAAGCACATTTCAAAGCAGCAAACCATGGTCAATTTCAAGCATAATTTAGTTGGGCATTATTTTAAAGGGTCCTGCCTATGTGCGTGTGTTGTTTCTGGATGACCCTTTAGAAGAATTTGTCAAAAGATGCATCCACCGACGGCGACTTCAGAATGAGGCATTAGCTCAGTAAAAGTTAAAGAGCCGACATTTGGCCATACTTTGCAAGTCTAAAGCTACTAGCCTACTACCCTCATCAATCTCCTTATGTGAGTCATACTCATACCCAAGGCCCTCAAAAACAGCACATTGCAAGTACTAACATGAACGTACCATGGCTCTTACTAATTTTCATCTGAATTGATCAACAAATCAAACACAAAGGAAACGAGACCATTTACTACATTTATCCATGGTTAATCAAAACACAATTTGTTGTACAGAAGTTGGCCTCATGCAGAAGGCAATCCGGTATTCCGTGAGGAATAAAACCCAAATATGCAGCTTTTTCGCATATTTAAACGATTCAAACTTAACAATACTAGTAAATCTTGGCTGTTAAACACTACGCAACACCAACCACGATGATCACCAGTAGAAAGGAGCAATATTCGAGTAAATCTTAGCTGCTAACACTACGCACCACCATGATCACCAGTAGAAAGAACCAGTTGAACAATAACAATTGAAATAAAACTTGTACAAGAAGAAAACCAAAACTTTGCACAAAAGTAAATTAGCCAATTGAGAAAAAAGCACAAACCTTTGTAACCCTTAGACACCAACCTGCTCTGCAAATTTTCGACAGCAACCGGCGACAAGTCGGTGCAAGTAATATCCTTTATACAATCTTCATACATTGCATCACTTAATTGGGAATTCCCACAACCCAATTCCAACACCTACAAATTCCCAAAATTACCCATCACCTTCTAACTCTAATTAATCGAAATTCATACCAAACCCACAACATAATGAACTTCACTAAGCACAAATTAACAATCAAAATTCAAATTAAATAAGAATAAGAGAGAGAGAGAGAGAGAGAGAGAGAGAGAGAGAGAGAGAGAGAGAGAGATTACAGAGGAATGAGGTTGAATCTGCTCCAAAATAAGGTGCCGAAAATGGGAATAATCTTTGAACCATTCATAACGTTCTTCCTTAGAAAATCTCTCATTCCTGCATAATTATTTAATTAATCCCAGATGCAAAATTAAATTTTTAGGAAGAAATGTTATTCCAATTTATAATCATGAAACTTTGTTGTGGAGTATTAATTACGAGTGTAAGAGAAGAAGAAAACTGACCAGTAAAGAGGGTCAAGGTAAGTCAAAGCTGAAGTTGGGGCAACTTCTTCGTTACGATTGTTTCTCCGGTTTAGCTCAGACTCCATTGATGAAGAGCTTCTGGGGATTTCAATTTGGGGAGGTTTTTCATAAACCCTAATAATGTTTGAGGGGAGGGCTTTCTTTTCTATTTTCCCTCTAAATTTTTCTCTTTTAAAATGCGTGCTAATTTATTTATACTTTAATTAATAATGAAATCACCACTCACAGAATCACAATGAAAATTTATATTGCTAATTTTATTTTTTAATTACGATTTTCTGTAATAATGATGATGATGATAAACTCAGGCTACATATAAAATGTTTAGAGGAGCTTTTGTCATACTTCCGTGTATATATGATTCACGTGTGAAAAAGGACAACCAGATATTTAACGTTGTTATCGACTAAAACAAATTTCGAGAAATATTTGGGCATGATTTCTACTTAAACAATAGTTTAAGATCACATCATAAATTATCATGTACTCCGTAATATCTAATGGAATTAAAGAAAATAAATTGAATTGTATTTGAAATCCGAAATAGCTCAATTGTTTATACTGAAAGATAGAACTTGAAGCACAATTTGGAGCATGTTTATACAAAGTGAAGTTCTTCATTGTTGTAAATGAGTACTACTTAAAAACTTCTTCCTGATTGAAATCAGATTAGCTGCAGCAATCTTAATATCTGGCCGTTGATGAGGGAGTTCAGCTGAACACGAGAGTCCGACTTTCAGCGCTGAGATTATGGCCTGAAACACATCATTGTTTAAGATGGTTGTACTGAGATCATGTTCTGCATTTGGGTCCCCGGAAGCCAAATCCTCGACGTGAACAGGATCTAAAATCTCGATCAGTTGGTCAGGGTCAGACAATGCTGCTTCTACTGAACTGTGCAGGCTGCAACTCTCTTCAAGCATGTCATCAGTAGGCCTTTTTCCTGTAAACATGTCTAACAAAAGGATGCCAAAACTGTACACATCGCCACTAGTAGACAGCTCATTGCCTATTCCATATTCTGTAATCACCACAGCAGAGGTTTAAATCAGAAAGCTATGTACTACAACCACAGCAACATTCCTATAGTGAGGTAGATGGGGTCAGTCACAAGACACAAGAATCAAGTAATCAAATTGCGTACCTGGAGGAGCATAACCAACTGTTCCTCTGATTCCTGCAGAGCTGAAAGTTACAGAAGAGTTAGCATCATCCGCAAGAAACTTTGCCAGGCCGAAGTCCCCAACATGTGCGTTCATTTCAGCATCAAGGAGGATATTGCTTGGCTTCAGATCGCAATGCACGATTGTTGGACTAGAGTGATGATGAAGATACTCCAACGCAAAGGCAACATCTACAGCAATGTTTAATCTTTGAAGAAGATTTAGATTCTTCAGATTATAATTTCTTGCCGTGACTGGTTGATGCAACCAATCTTCCAGACTACCATTAACCATGAACTCATAAACCAAGGCCTTAAAGTCATTGCCTTGGTAATCAACACCTGAACATGCTGATAGCACCTTGACAAGATTTCGATGTCTGATGTTCCGAATAACATTGCATTCAGCCATGAAACTCTTAGAAGCCCCTTGACGTTGAAGGTTTAATACCTTGACAGCGACAATGGTTCCATCTGTATCAAGAGCTCCTCTGTATACAGATCCAAATCCACCACTACCAACCAAATTTTCAGTTGAGAACCCATTGGTAGCTTTTAACAGGCTTTGATAAGATACATATAGGAAGGAATCTTTAAAAGAACTTGAAGCAGCTTCCTTTGTCCTATTCCTTAGGCGAATTATATAGACTAACACAGGAACAAAGAGCACGACAACCACAAGAAACCCTACAAGAACATACAGTACCACTTTCCAAACATGGTGTGTTCCTCTCTTATGAGGATTATCACTAGCACAAACATGCAGTTCTAACTCACGCATCCCTCCACAAAGCGCAATATTTCCCTGTAAGAAAACAGCTGATGCATTGTTAAAGACACCACCAGAGGGTACCCTCCCCTCAAAATCATTGTAAGATAGATCTAGCTTCCACAGTGAAAAGTTTGCCAAATATTCAGGAATTTGTCCAGAAAGATTGTTCCTTGATAAGTCCAATTCCTGAAGGCTCCCCAGGGCATCCAAAGACGAAGGAATTTCCCCATGGATCAAGTTCCCTTGCATGTATAGCTTTTCTAAGACGACACAAGTTCCTAGACTGCTAGGGATTTCACCTGAAATATAATTTCCGGAAATGTCCAGCAGTAGCAGATTACTCAAATCCCATGCCCCCACAGGAAGAAACCCTGTAAGATGGTTATGAGATAGGTTGAGAGAGTATGTCAGGGTTGAGATGCTAAAAAGTTCTGAAGGTATCTGACCACTAAAATTGTTCTGAGAAAGGTCTATCTCCTGTAACTTCTTGCAGTTACCGAGGCTTGAAGGGATATGACCCTGGAGATGATTCTGGGATAAAACTATGTTAGTTAGACTGCTCAGATTACCAAGGGAGATAGGAACGAGTCCTGACAATTGGTTCTGATCCAAATCTAACATCTCAAGATATTTCAGTTTGCCAAGACTTTCAGGAATTTTTCCTGATAACTGAGATTCCCAAATGGCAAATGCTTCCAAGTTAACTAGCCTTTCGATACAAGTCGGAATCTGGCCAGAGAATCTATTACTACCTAGTTTCAGAATAGTGAGAGCAGTTGGTAATTTGCAGAACAAATCAGTTAACATTCCTCCAAAATTGTTGTTGTTTATGTCTAGTATCTGTAACATGGTTGCATTAGCCAGAGAGTAAAGAAACTCTAAATCCGAGGCTTGTCCAGTTCCCAGAAAATTGAAGTCAAGTGCTAGAAGCTGGAGTATTTGTAGTTTATCCAGAGATGGAACTTGTCCAACAAAATTGTTAAGATTCAACTGAAGAGTTGCCAGGTTGGAAGCATTGGATATGGAAGCAGGAATAGACCCATTCAGATGATTATTGGAGACTGAAAAGAGTTGGAGATTCGGGAGAGTGATACCTAAATTTTGGGGAAGACTTCCGCGGAGGAAGTTGTCCCCGAAATCAAGAATTTCAAGTGAAGAAAGATTGAATATTTGAGGAGGTATCACTCCTGACAATCTGTTTTCTCCCAGAGCCAAAAGTGTCAGATTTTTCAGCTTGCCTAGACTGTTAGGGATGTTACCAGATAAGCCATTTACACCCAAAAAGAGCTTGATAAGGGCGGATAAATCCCCTAGAGATGAAGGGATATTACCTGTCAAGTTGTTGACATTCAAAGAGAGATACTGGAGGTTCATCAAGGAGCCGAGCTCAGTGGGGATCCCTCCCACAAGTTGGTTATGTCCGAGCTTAAGCATAGCAAGGCGCGAGCAACCAGATATATTGCCGGGAATGACACCTTCAAAAAAATTGTCATTGAGCAGCAGATTTTGTAGCATGTTTAAACGGCTAATCTCCAACGGTATATGCCCTGAGAAGCTATTATTTTGGAGCTGCAAATCTGACATAAAGCTCAAATTCCCAATGTATGGGGAAATGGTGCCTACAAGTTTTGAACCTTGCAAATTCAAAGCTACAACCCTTTGGTGAGCGCGGCCACATGTTACACCATTCCATTGACAAAATGGGGTTGTATCATTCCACCATCTCGTAACCCCAAGAGGATCGTTCACTATTTTAGCTTTGATTTCGAGCAGTGCTTGTCCGTCCGTCTCGTTACCCTGTGGCATTACAAGGCCTGAGCTTACAAAGAAGCAGCCAAGGAACATCACACATAATATACAAGACATACTTTGGCAAAACATCATCTGCATTGTACATCAGATATAGCAAGAAAGTGCATGAAACAAAAGCTACTTGTTTTTTGGTTTGAGTAAGCTCAATTATATGGAAAGAAATTGATTCTACGTTATTTAAGGTGCAAAATATATACATGAACATGATAAATCACATCAAAATTGAGGAATTTAAGAAAAGGGCGAACCCGAAAACGATGGTCAATGATATGCAGGTGGTAAATCTTGATTTGAAGTACTGATGTAACATTCACTTATTGCCAATAATCTGAATTAGTGTAGATTTTTGTAAAATAAGGTTGGCGCAGAGCTTAGACTTGCCCAAAATAAGCACCAGATTATCAAACCAGTGTAAACCAGTTGACATTTAGCCAAAAGAATGTCAGCTACAAGTTGTACAAACTTGGAATATTCATTATTTAAAGTTGACCTAAATAATGCAAGATAATTGTAACAATATTGTAACAATAAGCACAAACGTCAGTAGACTGATGAACTGGTGTAGGAAAATCTGGACACCTTGTTTCCTTAACGTAATGAATTCTTGCACAAGAAGGGTTGCAGAGTACTAACCAGAGCTGAGGGGTGAGTTTGGGAAGGTAGATGAGACGTGGTGCCAGGTTACGCGCTGTAGTTTGAGTCAGCGGCTTCACATATATAGCCTCTGAAGTCGTACTCGAGAGCCACCCTTTTTGGAAAATAATGAGATCTTATATTTGTGATAAGATGATGCACTTTGACATCAACACAGAGCAAATTGATGTCTACCGCCGAAAAATGCACCACATAATACTGTCATGCTGATATAAGATGATCTAGACAAAAATGATGTCTGAGGTCAAAGAGAAATTTCCTGCAATGTCGTTATCAGTTTAATCTGTTTCTGGTGAGCATGATCAATCTGTTACAGTACGAGAGATTCCGCACCAGATTTTCCAATTCACAGCATAACAGGCACAATGATAAATGATTTTGTTAGTGACTGTAAAACACTGCAATACCCTGGTAAATTGAATAGTCAATACTCACTTTTCTGTTGACAGCAAGATATAGTGGAATACTACTTTGGTCGTATTTTTAAACTACATCAAACCTCATCTCTGTACAATAATTTTGCCCTTTAAATGTCTTCAAAAATAGACGTCGGCCTCAGAAGGTGTTGAATATTGCAGTTAATTAGCAGTAATTTCGGAAGCAAGAGGTTATCTTTTCCATAAACACACAGGACAAACAAAAGATGGCTCACAAATTTCTGCAAGTCAGTTTGAAGCCAACGAGGGGGCACATTCAAAGAGCAACTGATATCGCTAAACGAAGAGTAAGAACCAAAAGGACGGAGATCATAAGCATACATTTCATAAATTACCTTTGATTCATGAATACAGAAGTCATCTCAAACTTAATACTACATAACATACAGAAGAAAAAAAAAAAAAGTAGAAACGCCATGGATATGCAGTGATTAATAATAAAACTCGCTCGATCACAGGCACAAGGCAAGCAAAACATAGCCCACCTTAGTCTACCTGCAACCAGAGAAAACATAAATTACACTTTGATACGAAAATTCTACAAATATTGAACTCTCACCTGGCATGTGATCAAAGTCTAACTACCTGTATGGATGATCTTTCACTGTTGCTACATGCTTGAAGCTTGTTCTGCATTGAAAACAGCTTTGCAGAAACATTAACCATATTCGGCCTTTCTCGTGGGGAATCAGCGCAGCAAGTAACTGCGATTTCAAGAACAGAGATCAAGGCCTCAAATACTATCTGGTTGCTTGAATCCTCTCCAACAATATCATTAAAAAGAGCAGGATCAAGAATCTTGATATCCTTGTCAGCCATAGCTACTTTTACAAAGTCATGCAGACTCATGCCTTCTCTGACGGTGACATCAGTTGGCCTTTTACCCGTAAACATTTCCAGAACAAGGATTCCGAAACTATACACATCACCACTGATCGATACCTCATTCCCCATTCCATATTCTGCAACCAATTCATTAAAATTAGAGGACACAGTGAAAAATCCAGCAGAATTATACTTGAAGCAAAATAAGTGGGGAGGGAGTACGGTAAACAAAATGCTTGTTAACTACCTGGAGGTGCATAGCCAATAGTCCCCCTGACTCCAACAGAGCTGGGCTGATATGCACTAGAAAGACTTAAGTCTGGGCTGAGAAATTTGGCCAAGCCGAAATCTGCCACATGTGCAACCATATCTTCATCAAGGAGAACATTGCTTGGCTTAAGGTCACAGTGAACCACAGCCGCACCACACTGATGATGAAGATACTCCAAAGCAAAAGCAACATCTACTGCAATTTCAAGTCTCTGACGAAGATTTAAGTTCCCTGGTGCATTATCTGCGCTCCCGTTCTCGCTAAGATCCTTTCTCGGATGCAGCCAGTCATCCAAACTACCATTCACCATATACTCATAAACTAGAGCCTTAAAATCTTTGCCTTGGTAATCAAGACTTGAACAAGCTGTTAAGACCTTAATGAGATTCCGGTGTCTGATGTTGCGGAGTGCATTGCATTCAGCAACAAAGCTCTTAGACGCACCATGGTTTTCAAGGTTGAATATCTTGATTGCAAGCACAGTTCCAAAATCTTGATTAAGAGTTCCCTTGTATACAACCCCGGATGCCCCTCTACCAATAAAATTTTCAGTAGAGAACCCATTTGTGGCTCGATGTAGCATTTGGTAAGACATATTTTCTAGCGAACTTTCCAAATTATATGGACCAGTCGGCTTCCTGGTTCTCTTCCTGCAAAAGAGGAAATATAATAATACACATGCCACCAACAAGATAAATCCAGAAATGCCGAAAAGAACTCCCATTCTTATATGATTTCTGAGGCCAAATCGTCTATTATGGGTATCTCTGCTAGACTTACAGGGATGCAACTTTAACCGAGGTAACCCTCCGCAGAGCAGACTGTTTCCAGATAGCGAAACACCAGTGGTGTCAAAGACTCCTGAAGTAGGTACCTCTCCTTCAAGGTTATTGTACGATATATTTAGCTTTTGTAAATTGAAATCCGGTGGAAACTCAGGGACCATGCCAGATAAATTATTTCGCGACAAATCCAAAATTTGAAGACCTTTTATCGATGTCAATGCGGTAGGAATGACACCATGGAAGGAGTTACCCTCAAGGTATAGCTCATCCAGCACTGTGCAAGAACCAATACTGCTCGGTACTTCACCTGATAGTAAGTTGTTAAAAATGTCAAGAACAACGAGATTCACCAGCTTCCCCACTTCGTAAGCCAGCGGCCCAGTGAAACCATTGTTAGATAGATTGAGGTATATTGCTAAGCTAGATAGCTGTAACACCTCAGGAGGTATCCTGCCACTGAGATTATTGTAAGCAAGATCTAAAAGAGTTAAGCTTCTACAGTTTCCTAAAGCGGAGGGTATTTGGCCTTGGAGTTTATTTCCCGACAAAAATAATTCACTCAACAGGGTTAAGTTTCCTAGTGAAGACGGTATCTGGCCTGTCAGTAAGTTGCTAGAAAGCTCAAGACCGTATACACTTTGGAGCATTCCAATACTCTGGGGTATATCCCCAACAAGATAATTCTCTCTAACATCAAGGCTCGTCAACTGTACTAGATTTTCTATGCATGAAGGAATTTCTCCCGTCACATCATTTTCTCCAAATGTTAGGACCAAAAGCTCTGAGAAGTTACAAAAGATCCTAGGAAATGTTCCACTGAGTCTATTGTTTCCTATCACGAACCTCTTCAACATGGTTGCATTGGCCATGGAAGAAACAAAGTCAAAATCAGTAGCTTCACCAATCCCAAGAAAATTATCAAAGAGATAAAGATTTTCAAGATTGTCTAACCCCTTTAAAGAAGGAACGTGTCCTCGAAGCTGGTTCCCAGACATTACGACAGTCACTAAATTGGAGCAATTGGATATCGAAGCAGGAATGAATCCTGAGAATTTATTATTGTTTATGACAAAATATTGGAGATTAGGGAGCATGGCCCCAAAACCCGAAGGCAGACTTTCTTCCAACCGGTTTGTTCCTAAATCTACTTTCTCAAGAGCAGAGAGATTGAAAAAAGAAGCAGGAATGAAACCTGAGAATTCATTATTTTTGATGACGAAATACTGGAGATTAGGGAGCGTAACCCCAAAATCCGAAGGCAGACTGCCTCGCAACTGGTTTGATCCTAAATCTACTTGCTCAAGAGTTGAGAGATTAAAAAACGATACAGGAAGTGATCCCGAAAAATTATTATCGTTTATGAAGAAATATTGGAGATTAGGGAGCATTACCCCAAAATCTGAAGGCAGACTTCCTTCCAACTGATTTGATTCTAAATCTACTTGCTGAAGAGCAGAGATATTGAAAACTGAGTGTGGGACACCTCCAAACAAGTTATAGGCGACCCATAAAAACTGCAATCTACGTAATAGCCCCATTTCTGGAGGGATAATTCCACTAAAGCTGTTATAAGAAAGGTTTAGCTTCGACATGAAGCTTAAATTTCCGATAAATGGAGAAACGGTACCTGCAAGCTGTGAACCCCCTAGGTCTAGTGCTGTGACCCTCTGGTCCAGACGATCACAAGAGACCCCGTACCACTTACAAAAGTGAAGGGTATCATTCCATGAACTCAATACACCCAGAGGGTCATTGGTTATTTCAGCCTTAATTTCGAGCAATGCAAGCTTGTCCGTTACATTACTCTCAGTCCCGGCCATAGAAAACGGAATCCCGACTACCAGAAAAGCAGCAGTACAAATAAACAAGAAATATGGAATCCAAGCCATTGTTATTACGTTTCTGAAATTAAAGTTTTTCTGGCAGAACAATGAGTCCAACACTCCAACTATATATTACTCCATGCGTAAGACGTGAGTTGACTTGTAACTTATGAAGCAAATAGTGTGTATGTATCATCAAGTCACAAAGTCAGGCCACCCTAGTCTAAAGAATTGTGGTATGTTGTAACTTGTACCCATTAATAATTAACTCTTGGTATTCTGTGACGTGACCTCGTTTAGCTACTAGTGTGTAATTTTATACCAAAAAAAAAAAATTCAATTCTTTCGTGTTGACAAAGACAGGGGAACACAACAAATAGTGCAGTTGACACTTGACAAACTAAAGCAAATTAAAATTGGACGTAAAGAACCGAAAGAAACAGAATCGTCACTATTTCAACATTAGCAAGACTGCGAGACGTACGACTGTACGAGTAGTATTGATTGTTTACCAATTTTTTGCTTAACCATGTCTTAAATGAGCACTAGTAAATTTAACATTAAAATAAAAATGAGCAAACTTCACTCACACGATGTAGTTCGGTGGTAGCATATTGACCAATCTCTCCCCACCGTCAACGGCGATTAGCCATCATTTCTCCCGATCACGCGCCACTTCAAAAGTGTAAACAGTTTTTCTAACTGGAATCCTACCTCTCTGAAATTCATCCACAACGCCAACGCAACGCACTCGACAGCGCGTGACATTTTCTCCACAATCACGGGCGGCTCTAAGGGGGGAGTGGGGTTTGATGGATATGGCGGTAGTGTAAGGTTGAAGATTCAAGATTTGAGGAGCTTGAACGTTAATCTGAGTGAAATAAAAAGTGTTTTCATCACCGTCGCGGTAGAAATTAGAGACTGCAGGTGAAAACTTAACTTTTTTTTTTTTTTTCTTTTCTTTTGGTAGGGGGAGGGTGCCGCTGTAAATCTGTAATTTACTCAATTACTCCTACCCAAGCGACTGGTCGTATTATTTCCATGTTAAAAAACGACTTGGGCACGCTGTCCACGACGTGTGTATCACATAGCGTGCCCCAATTGTTTTTAGTGTGAATTTATCACCTCCCAAAAGTTGTATTACAATTATGTGGTGTTGTCGTAACAATCAAAATGAAAAATATGACGAACAAAAAAAATAAAAAAACTTACTCTAGAGAATAGACTTTCCATACACATTTGTCGGGTCGAAATATAGCTTTACACAACACTAGTTTCGCAACCAAAATTATTTACCCAAACTACAAGTGTGATTGATCCTTACAAACTTGGGGAAGAATTTTCCCCAAATCCTCTTAGAAAACTATTATTGTCAAGCCATTTGTGCAGTCTTTCAAAATCACAGTGCAACTAGTAATCTAGTATAGCTAAACTGAGTATGACCCAAAAGGAAATAATAAGCATACATTTCAGACATTACCTTTGGATGTTACGGTCACAATAGCGGACGATTTGTCATGGATATATAGTGATAGAACTCGGGTCATTCACAGGCAAAAGTCATGTGTAAACATAGCCCACCCTAGTCTACCTGCGCCAATAGAAAACAGAAATTACACTTTGATACAAAATTCTACGAATACTGAACGCTCAACAAAGTGTAACTACCTGTATGGACGGTATGGATGACCTTTCACTGTTGCTAGACTTGCTAGGTGCTTGGAGCTTGTTCCGGATTGAAAACATCTCTGCAGAAACGACAGTCATATCAGGCCTTTCTCGTGGGGAATCAGCGCAGCAAGTAACTGCGATTTCAAGAACAGAGATCAAGGCCTCAAATACTATCTGGTTGCTTGAATCCTCTCCAACAATATCATTAAAAAGAGAAGGATCAAGAATCTTGATATCCTTGTCAGCCATAGCTACTTTTACAAAGTCATGCAGACTCATGCCTTCTCTGAAGGTGACATCAGTAGGCCTTTTACCCGTAAACATTTCCAGAACAAGGATTCCGAAACTATACACATCACCACTGATCGATACCTCATTCCCCATTCCATATTCTGCAACCAATTCATTAAAATTAGAGGACACAGTGAAAAATCCAGCAGAATTATACTTGAAGCAAAATAAGTGGGGAGGGAGTACAGTAAACAAAGTGCTTGTTAACTACCTGGAGGTGCATAGCCAATAGTCCCCCTGACTCCAACAGAGCTGGGCTGATATGCACTAGAAAGACTTACGTCTGGGCTGAGAAATTTGGCCAAGCCGAAATCTGCCACATGTGCAACCATATCTTCATCAAGGAGAACATTGCTTGGCTTCAGATCACAGTGAACCACAGCCGCACCACACTGATGATGAAGATACTCCAAAGCAAAAGCAACATCTACTGCAATTTCAAGTCTCTGACGAAGATTTAAGTTTCTAGGTGAATTTTCTGCACTCCCGTTCTCATTAATATCCTTGCTTGGATGCAACCAGTCATCCAAACTACCATTCACCATATACTCATAAACCAGAGCCTTAAAATCCTTGCCTTGATAATCAAGACTTGAACAAGCTGTTAAGACCTTAATGAGATTCCGGTGTCTGATGTTGCGGAGTGCATTGCATTCAGCAACAAAGCTCTTAGACGCACCATGGTTTTCAAGGTTGAATATCTTGATTGCAAGCATTGTTCCAACATCTTGATTAAGAGTTCCCTTGTATACAACACCAGATGCCCCACTACCGATAAAATTTTCATTAGAGAACCCACTTGTGGCTCGATGTAGCATTTGGTAAGACATATTTTCTAGGGAACTTTCCAAATCAGATGGGCCAGTCGGCTTCCTGATTCTCTTCCTGCAAAAGAGGATGTATAATGATACACATGCCACCAAAAAGATTAATCCAGAAACCCCGAAAAGAACTCCCATTCTTATATGATTTCTGTGGCCAAATCGTCTGTTATGGGTATCTCTGTTAGAATTACAGGAATGCAACTTTAACCGAGGTAAGCCTCCGCATAGCAGACTATTTCCAGATACCGAAACACCAGTGGTGTTAAAGACTCCAGAAGTAGGTACCTCTCCTTCAAGGTTATTGTACGAAATATTTAGCTTTTCTAGCTTGAAACCCGGTGGAAACTCAGGGATAGCGCCAGATAAATTATTTCGAGACAAATCCAAAATTTGAAGACCATTTAGTGATGTCAATGTGTTAGGAATGACACCATGGAAAGAGTTACCCTCAAGATATAGCTCCTGTAGCTCTATGCAGGAACCAATACTGCTCGGTATTTCACCTGATAGTAAAGTGTCAGAAATGTCAAGAACAACGAGATTCACCAGCTTCCCCACTTCATAAGGCAGAGGCCCAGTGAAACCATTGTTAGATAGATTGAGGTATATAGACAAGCTAGACAATTGTAACACTTTTGGAGGTATCCTACCCCTGAGATTATTATAAGAAAGATCAACACCAGTTAACTGTACACAGTTACCTAGTTCTGAGGGTATTTGGCCTTGGAACTGATTTCCAGACAGAATTAAGGTAGTTAGCAGGGTTAAGTTTCCTAGTGAAGACGGTATATGGCCTGACAATAAGTTGCCTGCAAGTTGAAGAATGAATAAACTTTGGAGCATTCCTATACTCTGGGGTATAGCACCAACAAGGTAATTCTCTCTAACATCAAGGCTCGTCAACTGCACTAGATTTGCTATGCATGAAGGAATTTCTCCCGTCACATTATTTTCTCCAAATGTTAAGACATTAAGCTCCGAGAAGTTACAAAAGTTCCTAGGAAATGTTCCACTGAGTCTATTGTTTCCTATCACAAACCTCTTTAACATGGTTGCATTGGCCATGGAAGAAACAAAGTCAAAATCAGTACCTTCACCAATCCCAAGAAAATTGTCAAAGAGAAAAAGATATTGAAGATTATCTAACCCCTGCAAAGAAGGAACTTGTCCACGAAACCGATTCCCAGACATTACAAGAGTCACTAAATTGGAGCAATTTGATATCGAGGCAGGAATAGAACCTGAGAATGAATTATTGTTTATGGCGAAATACTGGAGATTAGGTAGCATGACCCCAAAATCCGAAGGCAGACTTCCTTCGAACCGGTTTGTTCCTAAATCTACTTGCTCAAGAGCGGAGAGATTATAAAGCGATGCAGGAATGAAACCTGAGAATTCATTATTTTTGATGACGAAATATTGGAGATTAGGAAGCGTAACCCCAAAATCCGAAGGCAGACTACCTCGTAACTGATTTGTTCCTAAATCTACTTGCTCAAGAGTTGAAAGATTAAAAAACGATGCAGGAATCGTTCCCGAAAATTTATTATCGTGCATGAAAAATAATTGGAGATTAGGGAGCATGAAATATGAAGGCATACTTCCTCCCAACTGGTTTGAACTTAAATCTAATTCCTGAAGTGCAGAGAGATTGAAAAGCGATGCAGGAATGGACCCTGAGAAGTTATTATTGTTCATGTAAAGTAATTGGAGATTAGGGAGCATGACCCCAAAATCCGAAGGCAGACTTCCTACCAACTGGTTATTTTCTAAATCTATTTCCTGAAGAGCAGAGAGACTGAAAACCGAGCGTGGCACAACTCGAAAAGAGTTATGGGAAAGCAATAATAACTGCAATCTACGTAACAGGCCCATTTCTGCAGGAATGGTGCCACTAAAGCTGTTAAATGATATGTTCAGCTTCGACATGAAGCTTAAATTTCCGATAAATGGAGAAACGGTACCTTTAAGGTGCGAACCCCCAAGGTCAAGTGCCGTGACCCTCTGGTGCAGACGACCACAAGACACTCCGTACCACTTACAAAAGTGAATTGTGTCATTCCATGACCTCGTTACACCAAGAGGGTCCACCGTTATTTCAGCCTTAATTTTAAGCAATGCTAGCTTGTCCGTTACATTACTCCCAGCCCCGGCCACTGAAAACGGAATCCCACCCACCAGAAAACCAACAGTAGTACAAATAAACAAGAAAAATGGGATGCAAGCCATGTTTGTATTTCTGTAATTAAGAGATATGCTTCATAAAATTGCGAATTTCGACAACCCGAGTCTCCAACTATATATATACGTACTACATAGGTATATATGCTCAACATGGTTTGGTTAGTGGGACTAGAATTATTAAGTCTGGGCAATCAAAATGGACTAGAGCACTGGACTTGGCAAACTCGTGACTTCGTTGACTTGGACGTTAAGGACCAAATTATATTTCTTTTTCCACAAAAAACCTACCTAATAATTTTACCTAGCCAAAAATAGTAAGGAGTCCCTAATCTAAAAGAATTTCGGTGTGGTGTGCCCATGTTTTCTCTTATAAAGACGAGTAATACATTCGTAATTGCATACTTACTTTATTGGTGACATTGATTTTCCGTCCCCATTCCCTAGTTTTACTACATTATTAGACATTTAGACGCGAAACAAGTTGCGTAAAATTGAGTGACGTGACCTCATTTAGCTACGAGTGTGTGTGATATATCGTTAGTGTGGAATTTTATACTCGTACTACAGTAACCACTACTATGGCGGCCCTATTTAATGTCGTCACAAAGACGGAGTTCGGCCATCACAATCAAGAAAAATCCGAATGGGGAACACAAAACAATTATTGTAATCGATATGATAAATCAAATTCAACGTAAAGAATCAAAAGAAACGAGAAAGGGCTATTTCAATAGTTAGCGAGACGTAACTCGTAAGCCATGATTTCTTCCGATCACGCGCCGCCACAATTACTTAGGCACCGCATCAATAGCCTCCTCTCAATTTCGCCGGAGTTTGCGAGACACGCGCCTGGGAGGGACGGGTGTTTGTTAGATACTCCATAGCGGTAGCGTAAGGTTGAAGATTCTGGATTTGAGAGTGTTCCCCCCCCCCCTTTTTTAGGTCTGCTGTCCGCAGAATCTATACTTTGTAAATCAAATCAAATATTTAAAAAAAAAAAATAGATCGTGGAACTAGGCTCTGTTTGATAAGACTCGTTCTATTTTTCTTAGGTTATTTACGTTTTATTATTTGAATTAGTTGCATGCCCGGTCTGCACCCGGGCTGTATATCTATATTGTTATATTTTATAAAATTGTCGGTTTATCTTTATTATAATATTATTAGCAACACTATTATTTTTAATAAGTTAGCTTACCACCCTACTCACCATAAATTTTACTATTTTCCATAAATTAGCTAATGATTTTCTTATTAGTAATTATTTAGTGCTATCCAATTAATGAACTTATAGGAAAGACTTGAAAAAATGGAGTAAAGTAATCATAAATATAAATGTAATCTATTATTTACTAGGATCCAGCAGTTCTCCAGGACGCAGGATATCGGGGCGCAGGCTGCAACTTTTATTTTTACTAGGATTGGTTTTTCCATAGCAAAGGGTGTGGGGGCTCAGATCATCGTATCTCGGCTCCCCACCAATTTATTGTAAATTATTATGAATTTTTAGTTAATAGTATTGTTATTTATAATACATATTTAATAATTACAAATGTAATCATAATGTGAACAAACAGTAATGAACAAAGAAAAAGAATCAACTTATTTTGTGTTAGATATTTATCGAGTCGAAAAATAAACATTCGAGTTACAACGACAACACTAGTAAGGTAGACGGCTACTCCAAGTGATGGTACCTAAGAAGCTGTTATTCTTAAGGTGCGACAATCTTAGAAAGCTTATATCTCCCACATTCGGAGAAGCAATGCCCTTTAGTATGGAAGATTTCACGTCAAGTTTCTTCGCTATCGGGTTCCGTTGTCGACCACAACAAGCACCAAACCAATAACAAAAGTGGCTAGTATCATCATCCCATGAGCTCATTGTGTCACCCACAGGGTCATCGCTTCTTTGAGCCTTAATTTCAAGCAATGCTAACTTACCTGTTTCGTAATTTTCGGCGATAGCAGTGAACTGAAGGCAACATATCAAGATAGCAGTCGTACAAATAAACAAGCAAAATCGGAAGCACGCCATTATTATGTTACAGAAGAAGAAAAATGTTGGGTTTACGATGTATCATTTCAAATCAATTTATAACCATACCTCCAAAATCCACTAAATTCGCCCCAAATTAAACGTTATGTTGGCTAGTGAAACACAGTGAACAAGTCAACACAACATTTACTTGGTAAACGCAGGATAGTTGACTTGGAAATTTTGGAGCAAACAGTGAAATGATAACTGGGACGTTAAGACGTCGACTAGATCTAGAAGATCAGTTTCTAGAACAATACTGAGATAATTGTTTCACGACTCTCAACCAACTTCTTGTAATTTATTATTTATTTATGATGACTACTTTTCTAATCCCAAAGATACATATTCTAACATGAAACGGTACACTCTTATGAGTTATTTTCAACTTTGGCTTTCCGTCTTTCGGCATACATGACTTTAACAATCGTATGAGTAACGGAGAAGACTTTGCTTGTTTCAACATGCGAGTATCAGATTAAGATGGAAGTGTAAATAAAATAAAATACACTGTAAATTTGGAAGGGCTTTGGACAGTGATTTCACTATGCTACCTGAGTAAAATTAATTAGGAGATAATCCAGTGGCATATCTATCTACCTGCTTAGGTTCTCCTACAGCCTCAAGTTTGAAGTCCTTGGACCTTGTTTCGGATTGAAGATAGCTTCGCGGAAATCTCACTCATATCCGGTCTTTCATGTGGGAACTCAGCAGAGCAAGTGAGTGCAAGTTCAAGTACATTTTCCACAGCCTCAAGTACTATCTGGCTGTTGGAATCGTTTGTAGCCATTTCTTGAAGAAGAGCATCGTCTACAATTCTGATATCCTGTTGAGACAAGGCAGCTTTCACAAAGTTGTGTAGACTCATGCCTTCACTGAAGATGTTATCAGTAGGCCTTTTACCCGTAAACATTTCCAGAAGCAGGATTCCGAAACTGTACACATCACCACACATAGATACCGCATTTCCCATTCCATATTCTGCAATTATTCCAAATTATAGGAGGTAAAGAAAAAATTATCATCAAGACATTTATATACAAACTACGTAATTAGTGATGGAAGATAGATGATCGGATGCTAGTTACTTGCCTGGAGGTGCATAACCAACGGTACCCCTAACTCCGATGAAGCTGGATTGAATTTCAGTAGAGCTATTGGTGCCTTCAGAGATAAATTTGGCCAAACCAAAGTCTCCGACACGTGCGACCATATCTTCATCAAGGAGAACATTGCTTGGCTTGAGGTCACAGTGGATCACAGATGAGCCAGAATTATAATGAAGGTACTCTAAAGCAAAAGCAACATCTACTGTAATTTCAAGTCTCTGACAAAGACTTAAGTTTCGGGGCGCATAATCTGTGTTGTCAATCCTACTAATTTCCTTTGTTGGATGCAACCAGTCATCCAAGCTCCCGTTTGTCATGTACTCGTAAACTAGAGCCTTGAAATCATTACCTTGATAATCGACACTTGAACAAGCTGTTATAACCTTAATGAGATTCCGATGTCTGATGTTGCGGAGTGCTTCACATTCAGCAACAAAGCTCTTCAATGCACCATGGTGTTCAAGGCTGAATACCTTGATGGCAAGAACTGTTTTGACATCTTGATCAAGAGTTCCCTTGAAAACAACCCCAGATCCGCCACTACCAATTAAATTCTCATAAGAGAACCCATTTGTGGCTCGATGTAGCATTTGGTAAGACAAATTTGCCACGGAACTTTCCAGATCAGTTGAGGCAATAGGCTTTCTGGTTCTCTTCCTGTGGCAAAAGGTATAGAATGATACACAAGCCACTAGGAAGATAAACCCAGAAATTCCAAAAAGAATTGCCATTTTTATATGATTTTTGTGGCCAAATTGTCTGTTATGGCTATCTCTGCTAAAATTACAGTGATGTAACTTCAGCTCTGGTAGGCCTCCACAAAGGCCACTGTTTCCAAGCACCGAAAAAGCAGTGGCGTTGCCAAAGATTCCCGAAGTAGGCACCTCTCCTTCAAGTTTATTGTATGATAGGTCCAGTTGTTGGAGTTGGATGCCCTGCAGAAAGTTAGGAATTCTGCCAGACAAATTGTTATGAGACAAATCCAAATATTGAAGACCTTTCAGAGTGCTCAATTCCGTAGGAATGACACCTTGGAAATTGTTTCCTGCCATGTATAGCAAATCTAACTCTATGCAGGCACCAAGTGTCCCTGGTATTTCACCTGATAGCAAGTTTCCAGAAACGGAAAGAAAAGCAAGATTCACCAGTCTCCCAACCTCTTCTGACAAAGGTCCAGTGAAGCTGTTGTTAGATAGATCTAGGGCAGCAGACAATCTAGGCAGCTGAAAAACTTCTGCAGGTATCCTCCCACTGAGATGGTTAATAGAAAGATCCAAGCTATTCAAACTTCTACAATTTTCTAAAGCTAAAGGTATGTGGCCTTGGAGATTATTTCCGGACAACTGAAGAACAGATAGCTGAGTTAAGTTTCCAACTGAGGAAGGAATGTCGCCTGAAAACTGGTTATCATTAAGGAAAATACTGAAGACGCTATGGAGCCTTCCTATACTCTGGGGTATAGCCCCAAAATGGTTGTTTTTGCTAACATCAAAGACCTGCAAGTTTACTAGATTTGTTACACAACTTGGAATTTCTCCAGTTATTCTATTAGCTCCAGTAGTCAAGTAAAAAAGCATTGAGAAATTGCAAAGGACTTTAGGAAACATTCCACTGAAGTTATTAGAGTATATCTCAAACACTTTTAACGTGGTTACGTTGGCCATGGAAGAAACATAGTCCAAATCTGGCCCAAGGAAGTTTTCAGAGAGCACAAGGTGCTCAAGTCTCTCTAACCTCTGCAGAGAGGGAACTGGTCCTCGAAATTTATTGAGAGCCAGTTGGAAAGTCACTAGGTTTGAGGAATTGGATAATGAAGCAGGAATGGACCCTGAATATAGATTGTCAGCTACGGAGAAGAATTGGAGCTGCGGGAGCATAGTCCCAAAATCTGAAGGCAGACTTCCTTCCAAGAGGTTAGATTCGAAATCTATCTGTGTGATAGCAGAGAGATTGAAAATCGAAAGGGGGGTTACACCAGACAAGTAATTGTTATTGAGAGCGAGAAAAGTAAGATTTTTCAATCTTCCTAGGCTATCTGGGATACTTCCACCCAAGTTGGCTCGGCGCAACACTAGCTTAGAGAGGGATGACAAGTTCCCCAGAGAGGATGGGATGGAACCTGTAATGTTGTTCGATGACAAGTCAAGGTTATACAAATGTTGGAGGGAACCAAGCTCAGGGGGGATTTCTCCTACCAACTTGTTCGAGTAGACATCAATGTTGATAAGTCTAGAGCATTTCGATACATTGGAGGGTATCTCCCCCCCTATAAAATTGTTGAAGAGCAAAAGCTTTTCCAATCTTTGTAAACGACCAATTTCAGGCGGGATGGTACCTCCAAAGCTGTTATTTTGGAGGTTTATTTCCCGCATGAAGCTTAAATTTCCTATATACGGAGAGACCGTACCTGTCAACTTGGAGGATACTAGGTTCAGTCCAGTCACCCTCTGGTGTCGATGACCACATGTAACGCCATACCATTGGCAAAAGTGGACAGTGTCATTCCATGACCTCATTACGCCCAAAGGGTCATCAGTTATTCTAGACTTAATATCAAGCAGTGCAAGCCTGTCTGTTTCATTATTTTTCCCATATACAGAGAACTGAATGCAACAGACGAGGAAAGCAGTAGCGTGAATCAACACGTAAAATGAAATGCACGACATGTTTGTGGTTATGCTTGTCAATAAATGGTTCAAAGGTTTCAGTAAATTCGGATAAAAGCAGCAGTCGCACAAATAAACAAGAAATATGGGATGAAATTAAGCAGGTATGGTATATGTTTCTGAAATTATAGGGGATACTTCTGGTTCACAGTTTAGCGATTTTCTACAAAAACAAGGGGTCCAACTCAAAACTGTTAGTACAAATTAACAAGTGTGGGCAATCAAGATGGACTGGAGCACTGGACTTGAATTGGTTGACTTGGAAGTTACTGAGAGAATGCCAAAATGATATTTTCCACCAAAAATTTGGAATCAAGTCACAAAGTCAGGCCATCCTAATCTAAAGAATCTTAGATGGGTAGTTACCCAAGTTTTACCCATATAATAGAGATGAGTAATACATGCGTTGTTGCACATTTACTTTATTGGTGACATCTATATCTCGTTTGTTTTCCCGATTTTTCTAACACTATATATTATTTATTATATAAACCTGAAACCAAGCCTTTTCTAGGAGCACATTATAATTCATGGAATAAGTTAGTTAATTATGGCAATAAATAGAAATATAGTTTGATATAAAGGGTGACGGGAGACATGAATCAGGTGATAGTGACATGAAAATGAAATTGTATACAATAAGTAATATAAACGGGTAATCCGGGGGCGGGCCGGGGATGCAAACTAGTTCTACGTTAAACCGAAACAACCTTGCATAAGTAAGATCGTGTGACGTGAGTGTGTGACCTCATTTAGCTATTACGAGTGTGTGTTATCATCAGCAGACCTTAATGCCAAAGACTCACAAAGTCTAAGGTTCATCCACCACAAATTCACAAATCCGAAATTAAACGTAAAGATTCCAAAGAAATAGAACAAGTTAGTTTGTTTGTCAATTTTGCTTTAACAATGTCTTACGAAAAATATATCAGGAAATTCAAGGATGAAAAAAACGAAAGATTAAAAGTAAATAAGAACTTCACTCACACGACACCACGTTGTTAGGTTGTTTGCCTCTCATCTAATTCCAACACCGTCACCACCACTCCATCACCACCGCCGCCGCCGCAAATAAAGCAAAGCGCGACGGCGTTGAGCCTTCATTTCGACTGATCACGCGCTGGTTCAATTATTTAGGCACCCCGCGGTGGAGGTCTCAGCCGACAATAATCCATCAAATAACCCAATTACTCAGCATCTCTCGATTTCGCTTGAATTTGGGAGACAAGCGCGTGGGAATGAGAGGGGTTTGTTGGAAATGGCGGTTGTGTAAGGTTCAAGTTTCAAGATTTGACACCGTCGCGATTGTATTTTCTGGTCGGTTGTGTCACTTGTGTGTGCAAGGATTTTTTTTAAAAAAAATTTCAAGGAGTGTGAACATACAGTGTCAAAGTTGCTTGCCAAACTCTCCGATCGGTTCAGTCTAAACTCGACTCATATTCCAATCGTGTTCACGAGCTCGTATTGAAACGAGCCAAGCCCGAGCACCTCGGGTTGCTAAAAGCAACATGCTCGTCACATTTCCAAAGTAGTGAATGTTTTGTTGATATTTTAGTACCTGAGTAGTTGATACTTTAAACTTAAATATTTCATCTATCCGAGTTTAAACACCATATGCCTAAAATACCCCTGTGAAGCTTAACAAAAATTCTATATAATTTTTTCGTAACTTTGATTAACCGTTTAGCGTGTACACCCTCTTTCGTGAGAGTACGTATTTGCTATGGGGTGTTTAAAATCGAACGGGGAAGGACATTGTATGATTTTTAACGTAGACGGTCAAGCCTAAACAAGCCCAAGCTTGAGTTTGGCGAGCTTGAATATGACGGTACCAAGCCAAGCCCAACACACGTTGTCCTGTTTGGTTCGGCTCATTTACACCCCTAGTTTGACCTCAAACAGACTCCATGAAACGCCATGCCAGGTTTTCAACTTTTCTACACGTCACCGCTCACACGACAACTAGGCATTAGGCAGCAGAAAAGATGGTATAATGTGATGTGAACAAACATATAGCATCCAACTCTATTTTGGCCCAAATGTCACAACCACAAACCAAAACACAATTCTTTCATACATATACACCGTGATTCTCGACATGTTCAACATATGATAACAGAGATAGAAGCGTAAATAACAAACTGTAAATTTCAAAAGACATTGAACTCTATTTGACTATGCTTTCTGAGTAAGTTAGGAGATAAACACCAGTGCCATATCTATATACCTGCTTCGGTTCCCCTTCGGTCTCGCGTCTGAAGTGCTTGGACCTTCTTTCGGATTGAAGTTAGCTTCCCGCAAATCTCACTCATATCCGGCCTTTCTTCTGCGAGCTCAGCAGAGCAAGTAAGCGCGAGTTCAAGTACAGAACCCACAGCCTCAAGTACAATCTGGCTGTTATTGGAATCATTAGTACTCATTTCTTGAAGAAGAGCATCGTCTACAATTCTGACATCCTGTTGAGACAAGGCAGCTTTCACAAAATTGTGTAGACTCATGCCTTCACTGAATATGTTATCAGTAGGCCTTTTACCTGTAAACATTTCCAGAAGCAGGATTCCGAAACTGTACACATCTCCACACATAGAGACCTCATTTCCCATTCCATATTCTGTAATTATTCCAAATATCAGAGAGGTAAAGAAAACATTAACGTCAGACATTCAAATATAAACCACGTAACTAGTGAGGGATCGGAGGATGGGGAATCGAGATACTAGTTACTTACCAGGAGGTGCATAACCAACAGTACCCCTAACTCCGATGGACCTGGACTGATTTTCACTAGAGCCTTGAGAGATAATTTTGGCCAAGCCGAAGTCTCCGACATGTGCAATCATATCTTCATCTAGGAGAACATTGCTTGGCTTGAGGTCACAGTGAATCACAGACGAGACAGAATTATAATGAAGGTACTCCAAAGCAAAACCAACATCTACTGCAATTTCAAGTCTCTGACAAAGACTTAAGTTTCGGGGCGCATAATCTGTGTTGTCAATCCTACTAATTTCCTTTGTTGGATGCAACCAGTCATCCAAGCTCCCGTTTGTCATGTACTCGTAAACTAGAGCCTTGAAATCATTACCTTGATAATCGACACTTGAACAAGCTGTTATGACCTTAATGAGATTCCGATGTCTGATGTTGCGGAGTGCTTCACATTCAGCAACAAAGCTCTTCAATGCACCATGGTGTTCAAGATTGAATATCTTGATTGCAACAACTCTTGTAACATCTTGATCGAGAGTACCCTGGTATACGACCCCAAATGCGCCACTACCAATTAATTTCTCAGAAGAGAATCCATTTGTTGCTCGATGCAGCATTTGGTACGACAAATTTGCCAGGGAGCTTTCCAGATCAGATGAACCATCAGTAGGCTTCTTGGTTCTCTTCCTGTACAAAAAGTTATATAATAATACACATGCCACGAATAAGATAAACCCAGATAGCCCAAAAAGAACACCCATTCTTCCTATATGATTTTTGTGGCCAGGTCGGCTGTTCCCGGTACCTGTACTACTACTGAAGTTACAGTGACGCAACTTTAGTTCTGTTATGCCTCCACAGAGCCTAACATTTCCAACAACTGAAACATCAGCTGCGTTGCCGAAGACTCCTGAAGTAGGCACCTCTCCTTGAAGGTTATTGTAAGATAGGTTTAGCAATCGTAATTGGAGACCCTGTAAACCCTTAGGAATCATGCCAGATAAATTGTTTCTTGACAAATCCAAACTTTGAAGACCTTTCAGTGTCGACAATGTGGTAGGAATGACACCTCGGAAAAAGTTCCCCTCCAAGAATAACCCTTGTAACCCTATACAGGAACCAAGGCTGCTCGGTATTTCACCTGATAACAAATTCTCAGAAATGTCAAGACCACCGAGATTCACCAGGCTGCCCACTTCTTCTGACAAAGGTCCCCTAAAGTTGTTGTTTGATAGGTTGAGGTAAACAGACAAGGTAGACAAGTGAAACACTTGTGCAGGTATCCTGCCACTGAGATTATTATATGACAGATCTAAGGCAAGTAAATTTTTGCAGTTTCCTAAAGCTGAGGGTATTTGGCCTTGGAGATGATTTTCGGCTAAGGAAAAGTAAGATAGGAAGGTCAAGTTTCCAAGTGAGGACGGTATGTAGCCTGATAATTGGTTGCCAGTAAGGTCAAAATCGTATATAACACGGAGCTTTCCGATACTATGGGGTATAGCACCAAAAAGATACATATATTTAGCATCAATGACCTGCAAGTTTATGAGATTTTCTATGCAAGAAGGAATTTCTCCAGTTATTCTATTACTCGCTACCGTTAAGAAATTAAGCTTTGAGAAATTACAAAGGACACTAGGAAAATATCCGCTCAAGTTATTGAAGCTCATATCAAGCACCTGTAACCCGGTTAGATTGGCCATGGAATAAACAAAGTCTAAATCAGTAGCTTGATCACCATTTCCCAAAGAGTTGTTATAGATCTCAAGGTGTTCAAGTCTCGTCAATTTCTTCAGCGTAGGAACTTGTCCTTGAAGTTTATTCAAATATAGTTCAAATGTCACTAGATTGGAGAGATTGGATATGGAGGCAGGAATAGTTCCTCGGAACATATTGTCACCTATGGAGAAGAATTGGAGATTAGGCAGCATGGCCCCTATATCTGAAGGCAGATATCCTTCCAATTGGTTAGATGTCACATCCATAACTACGAGAGCAGAGAGATTAAAGATCGAAGGTGGGATAACGCCAAACAAGTTATAATTAAGGGCGAGTGAGAGATAAATTAGATTTTTCAACCTTCCCAAGCTATCTGGGATACGTCCACCCAGACTAGTTTGGGCCAAATGTAGCTTAGAGAGAAAGGATAGGTTACCTAGAGCAGAAGGGATGGTACCCGTAAAGTTGTTAGATCCCAAGTTAAGATGCTGCAAATTTAGCAGGGAACCAAGCTCAGGGGGGATTACTCCTACCAGCTTGTTTGCTTGGAGTTCTAAGTATGTAAGTCTAGAAAATCTTGATATATTAGATGGTACCTCCCCTCCAATAGAGTTGTGACTGAGAGACAAATGTTGCAATCTGTGTAGACGGCCAGCTTCAGGAGGAATGCTGCCTCCAAAGCTGTTATGTGAGAGGTTTAGCCCCTGCATGAAGCTTAGATTGCCTATATACGCAGAAATGATACCTGTCAGCTCCGCGGATTGAAGGTTTAGTTCAGTCACTCTAGGGTGTCGAGGACTACATGTAACACCATACCATTGACAGAAGTCGAAGGTGTCATTCCATGAGCTCATTATGCCCAAAGGGTCATGAGTTATTTTGGCCTTGATTTCAAGCAGTGCCAGCTTGTCTGTTTCATTGTTTCCGGCTATTGAGGACGGAATGCAACCAAACATCAGTAGCAAAGCAGCAGCACAAATGAGCCAGTAAAATGGGATGCACGACATGTTTATTTATAAGTTTCTATATGCTCAGAAATCAGAAAATTATTGCCTAGTACACTTGGTAATGTGACGGTGAGACTTGCTTAACAAGGGAATTTATAGACTAAGTACCCTGTCAAGATGAGCACTGAAGTTGGCAAACTCGATAGTGAGACTCAACTCAGGTAATACGGAGTAGAAGACAATTCGTTGCCTAGGAAGTTAAGGAGCAAATGATTTTTCGTCCACAAACTACCTCATCTTAAGAACTTTCAATTTTGGTGTGGTGTGCCCATTTTTTCTCATATAAAGACGAGTAATCTATTCGTGGTTGCGTACTTGTCTTACTTTTTCTACATTAGGAAGAATCCAGTGGCGCATCTATCTACCTGCTTCAGTTCTCCTACGGTCTTGAGTTTGACGTCCTTGGACCTTATTTCGGATTGAAGATAGCTTTGCAGAAATCTCACTCATATCCGGCCTTTCTTGTGGGAGTTCAGCAGAGCAAATAAGCGCGAGTTCAAGTACAGAACTTACAGCCTCAAGTACTATCTGGTTGTTATTGGAATCATTAGTACTCATTTCTTGAAGAAGAGCATCGTCTACAATTCTGATATCCTGTTCAGACACGGCAGCTTTCACATAGTTGTGTAGACTCATGCCTTCACTGAATATGTTATCAGTAGGTCTTTTACCCGTAAACATTTCCAGAAGCAGGATTCCGAAACTGTACACATCGCCACACATAGATACCTCATTTCCCATTCCATATTCTGCAATTATTCAAAATTATAGGAGGTAAAGAAAAGATTATCATCAAGACATTCATACACAAACTACGTAATTAGTGATGGAAGATAGATAATCGGATGCTAGTTACTTGCCTGGAGGTGCATAACCAACGGTACCCCTAACTCCGATGGAGCTGGATTGAATTTCAGTAGAGCTATTGGTGCCTTCAGAGATAAATTTGGCCAAACCAAAGTCTCCGACATGTGCGACCATATCTTCATCAAGGAGAACATTGCTTGGCTTGAGGTCACAGTGGATCACAGATGAGCCAGAATTATAATGAAGGTACTCCAAAGCAAAAGCAACATCTACTGCAATTTCAAGTCTCTGACGAAGACTAAAGTTTCGGGGTGCATAATCTGTGCTGTCAATCCTATTAGTTTCCTTTGTGGATGCAACCAGTCATCCAAGCTCCCGTTTGTCATGTACTCGTAAACTAGAGCCTTGAAATCATTACCTTGATAATCAACACTTGAACAAGCTGTTATAACCTTAATGAGATTCCGATGTCTGATGTTGCGGAGTGCTTCACATTCGGCAACAAAGCTCTTCAATGCACCATGGTGTTCAAGGCTGAATACCTTGATGGCAATAACTGTTTTGACATCTTGATCAAGAGTGCCCTTGAAAACAACCCCAGATCCGCCACTACCAATTAAATTCTCATAAGAGAACCCATTTGTGGCTCGATGTAGCATTTGGTAAGACAAATTTGCCACGAAACTTTCTAGATCAATTGAGGCAGTAGGCTTTCTGGTTCTCTTCCTGTGGAAAAAGGTATAGAATGATACAAAAGCCACTAGGAAGATAAACCCAACAATTCCAAAAAGAATTGCCATTTTTATATGATCTTTGTGGCCAAATTGTCTGCTATGGTTATCTCTGCTAAAAAAGCAGTGCTGCAACTTCAGCTCAGGTAGGCTTCTTGGTTCTCTTCCTGTAAAAAAAGGTATACAACGATACACACGCCACTAGGAAGATAAACCCAGAAATTCCAAAAAGAATTGGCATTTTTATATGATTTTTGTGGCCAAATTGTCTGTTGTGGTTATCAGTGCTAAAATTACAGTGACGCAGCTTTAGCTCTGGTAGGCCTCCACAGAGCCCACTGTTTCCATCTACCGAAAAATTTGTGGCGATGCTAAATATTCCCAAAGTAGGCAGTTCTCCTTCAAGTTTATTGTAAGATAAGTCCAGCAGTTGCAGCTGGAGGCCCTGCAGGAATGTAGGAATGTTGCCAGATAAACTGTTGTGAGACAAATTCAGATATTGAAGACCTTTCAGAGTGCTCAACTCCGTAGGAATGACGCCTTGGAAATTGTTTCCTGCCAGGTATAGCATTTCTAACTCTATGCAGGCACCAAGTGTCCCTGGTAATTCACCCGATAGCAAGTTTCCAGAAATGGAAAGATAAGCAAGATTCACCAGTTCCCCAACCTCTTCAGACAAAGGTCCAGTGAAGTTGTTGTTAGATAGATCTAGGCCACTAGACAAGCCAGACAGGTGAAAAACTTCTGCAGGTATCCTCCCACTGAGACGGTTAAAAGAAAGATTCAATCTATTCAAAATTTTACAATTTCCTAAAGCTGAGGGTATATGGCCTTGGAGATTGTTTCTGGCTAATGAAAAGGTAGATAGCAGGGTTAAGTTTCCAATAGAGGACGGTATATAGCCTGATAATTGGTTGTCAGATACGTCAAAAGTGTACAGAGCACGGAGCTTTCCAATACTATGGAGTATAGCACCAAAAAGATAGTTGTTATTACCACCAAAGGACTGCAAGTTTACAAGATTTGCTATGCAAGAAGGAATTTCTCTAGTTATTCTATTAGCTTCCAGCGTTACGAAAAAAAAAGCATTGAATAATTACAAAGGACTCTAGGAAAAATTCCCTGGAAATTATTGTAGTCTATTTCAAAAACTTTTAATGTGGTTGAGTTGGCCATGGAAGAAACAAAGTCCAAATCTGACCCAAGGAAGTTTTCAGAGAGCACAAGGTTTTCAAGTCTCTCTAACCTCTGCAGAGAAGGAACTGGTCCTCGAAATTTATTGAGAGGCAATTGGAAAGTCACTAGGTTTGAGGCATTTGATATTGAAGCAGGAATGAACCCTGAGAATAGATTGACAGCTACGGAGAAGACCTGGAGATTCGGTAGCATGGTCCCGAAATCTGAATGCAGACTTCCTTCCAAATGGTTAAATTCGAAATCTATCAATTTGATAGCAGAGATATTGAAAATCGAAAGAGGGGTTACACCAGACAAGTTATTGTTACTAAGTAGGAGAAAGGTCAGATTTTTCAATCTTCCTAGGCTATCTGGAATACTTCCTAGCCTAGAAAGGGATGATAAGTTCCCCAGAGACGAAGGGATGGAACCAGTAATGTTGTTTAATGACATGTCAAGGTTTGACAAATGTTGGAGGGAACCAAGCTCAGGAGGGATTTCTCCTATCAACTTGTTTAAATACAAATCTAACTTGAAAAGTCTAGAGCATTTCGATACATTGGATGGTAATTCCCCTTCGATAACATTGTAAGAGAGCACAAGATATCCCAATCTTTGTAAACGACCAATTTCAGGAGGGATGATACCTGCAAAGCTGTTATTTTCGAGGTATATTCCCTGCATGAAGCTTAAATTTCCTATATACGGAGAGATTGTACCTGTCAATTTGGAGGATGCTAGGTTCAATTCCGTCACCCTCTGGTGTCGGTGACCACATGTAACGCCATACCATTGGCAAAAGTGGACAGTGTCATTCCATGACCTCATTACGCCCAGAGGGTCATCACTTATTCTAGACTTAATATCAAGCAGCGCTAGCCTGTCTGTTTCATTATTATTCCCATATACAGAGAACTGAATGCAACAGACCAAGAAAGCAATAGCGCGCATCAACACGTAAAATGAAATGCACGACATGTTTGTGGTTATGCTTCTCAAGAAATGGTTCAAAGGTTTCAGTAAATTCGGATAAAAGAAGCAGCAGCACAAAAAAAAAAAAAAAAAAAAAAAAAAACAAGAAATATGGGATGCAGTTAACCAGGTAATGTATATGTTTCTGAAATTATAGGGGATACTTAAGCTTCACAGTTTTGCCATTTTCCACAAACCAAGGGGTCCAAGTCTCCAACTAGGAGTACACTATATGTGTAAAATGTGTGTGTATGCTCAAAAAGGTTAGTTAGAAAAAAATAAGCAAGTGTGGGCAATCAAGATGGACTAACTAGTCACTGGACTTGGCAAACATGTGAATTAAAAGACTTGGTTGACTTGGAAATTATAGAAAACAACGTCTATCATAAAATAATGGAGAATCAGTGACAGAATTGACATATGGGAAGTACCGGAATAGTAGTGCGTGATAATATCATTCAAAGTTCCAAGTTCCAACTCTAATTTGAGTTTAAAACTCGTCAACACCAATTCAATTTTGTTTCCCTTCCCTTCACCCTCACTCACTCTATTAAAGCCCCCGAGTTTTCTTCGCTTTTTTGTATGTATAACTGATTACCTTACACTATTAAACGGCTACAAGTACAAGTATTTTCTAGTAATTTGTTTTTATTTTCAACCGATTCGTACTCTCTAATGTTTTCTCAATTAAGTAAGGAAAACATACAAACTTAAACTAGAAAATTATTTGTTCCTTGACAAAAATGACAGACATACCAAATTAGATAATTGAGCAGATTATCCATTTAAAAAAAAAAAGATATAATGAAGAAATAAAAGTTAAAGGCACACCAATCAAAGTCTGAAAATAATACGGACTCACAATATTCATCGATACGACGTCGTAGTAGCGTGTTGGGTACACAATCCCATCATCTTCTCTGTCTTTCTCTTTCCCCTGTCATTTCCAGAAATAACTTACGGTCAACGCTCATTAACACGACCAACCATGGAACCCCACCCATCCTCCTCCTCCTCCAATATCTCTCCACCACCGCCGCCATCAAAACCACCGCCATCCACCGACAAAAACCGAGACTTCCTCCTTCACCTAGAAGCCTACCTCGCAAAACGCGACGGAGTCGACAAGCTCCTCAAAATCTCCCGATACGCATCCAAGATCATTATCTCCTCCGCCGTCCTCCCGCCCTCTCTTCCGATCACGCGCCGCCTCAAATCCTTCGAAACCAGCGTCGGTCTCAGCCGTAAGGCGTTCCGCCTCGGAAAGTTCGTCCAGGACGTCAACGCCCTTCGATCGGCGGCGCGTGAGGATTACTCCACCAACCGCCGGAGATTCCTCCTCGCGCTGCTATCTTACGGTGGTGAAGGAATCTACTACTTCATCGAGCAGATCGTATGGCTCTCCAAATCCGGCCTCATCGACGCGAGACACGCGCGTGAGCTGCAGAAACTGAGCGCGTGGGCGGAGTTCGTCGGATACATCGGTAGCGTAAGCTTGAAGATTGAGGATTTGAGAAACTTGAACGAGAAGTTGGCGTGCTTGAGTTCGAGTATCGAGATTGCGGCCGTGAGAGGGGACAACTGTGAGGGGGAGAGGAAAAAAGAGCGAGTCTTCAAGGAGAAGATACTGTTGAAAAAGATGTCGGTTGTTCAAGATTTGGCCGACGGTTTAATGGCGTTGGCGGACATTCGCGACGGGAAAGGGATGTTTTCGTCGCCGTTGTTATTGGCTTCCGCCGGTTTATTGTCGGCGCTCATAAGTACTCATAAAAATTGGGCGTCTTGTTGAACAAACCTTCTAAACTCCAGTCCTGACATTTGGTTAACCATATCACGTGTCAACTCAACCAAATGCTTAGGAAGTGATATCGCTCGAGCAGTATGAAAATGAAAATGTGACCATACGTGTTCTCAATTCAGGGAATTGATCATACGTGTATACTTTTTCTTTGAAATAAATTGAATAATTCGATTGATTTAAACAAGTTTTGGAAATTTACAAGTTCTGTATATATTTTCGCTCCTAATAATACGTGGTTTCGCTTTTGGAACCTCTAATTACAGATTACAAATCGCGAAATACTGAGTAACATTGCATACATTATCGACTATACACTGCAATTTGCAACAGCTCATTTGCATATACTGGTACATTGCACAACGGACCACCCTTATATAGCGGGAGCCTTAAGACACGAAGGTAATGCCACTGTATGTACGGGCTCTATTGAATTAACTTTCTCAAATCCAATCGATAATTATCACGATTATTGAGATATAACGTAACCAATTTTATCTCCTCCGGCACAAACAACCTCAATGGAGCATGTTTCTAATAAGACATAACTTTGTAGCAACATCAGTCATCTCTGGCCTTTCTTGAGGGAGGTCACTAGAGCAAGAAAGCGCGATTTCAAACACAGAGACCAGGACCTCCATTACTGAGTGACCACTACTAGCCTTTGCTTCGGCTATGTCCTTGAGAATAACATGGTCAAAAACTACAGTCACCTGATCAGGCACAGCATCTCTTACAAAGTGGTGCAGGTTCAGGGCTCCACTGAACATGGCATCAGTAGGCCTCCTCCCTGTAAACATTTCGAGTAAAAGGATTCCGTAACTATAGACATCCCCATGCACAGAAACTTCATTTCCCAAGCCATACTCTGCAAACCAAATCGCAAAATGTCATGTAGAGATCATCTAGCACACACTAAAATCAACATTTTTAGATCATCTATACCACACAAGTTAAATACAGATATGCTTATTACCTGGTGGTGCGTAACCAATAGTTCCCCTGATTCCAGTTGAGCTCGATTGGTCTGCAGGAAAACTCTTCGGTCCTGTCGAGAGAAACTTTGCCAATCCAAAATCACCAACATGTGCCACCATGTCGCTATCAAGAAGAACATTGCTTGGCTTAAGGTCACAGTGAACCACGGGCGCACCACAATTATGATGAAGATACTCCAATGCAAAAGCAACATCTACTGCAATATCAAGCCTCTGACGAAGATTTAAACCCCCTGGTGCATTATCTGTATTCTCAATCCTAGTAAGTTCCGTAGTTGGATGCAGCCAGTCATCCAAACTACCATTTACCATGTACTCGTAAACCAAAGCCTTGAAATCATTGCCTTGATAATCAACACTTGAACAAGCTGTTACAACCTTGATGAGATTCCGGTGTCTGATGTTCCGGAGTGCATTACATTCAGCAATAAAGCTCTTAGATGCACTGTGGTGTTCGATGTTGAATATCTTGATTGCAACAATTGACCCGTCCTGATCAATAGTTCCCTTGTATACAGTCCCAAAGCTGCCTCTGCCAATTAAATTATCAGCTGATAACCCATTTGTGGCTCTAATTATGCTCTGGTAACTTACATTTTGAGGATTTTGGGAGTCCCCTGCAGCTACATGTTTCTTAGTCCTATTTCTATACCAAAACATATAGCATAAAGATACGAATGCCACCATCATTATAACACCAGCAATCACAAAGAGAATAGCCAACAGAAGACTTTTTCTGTGACTTGATCGAGTCTGATCAGAACTGCAGTTATGCAGCTTTAACTGACGTATCCCTCCACAAAGTCTACCATTCCCAACTACAGAAACAGTGGTTGCATTGTCGAAGATGCCATCAGAGGGCACTTCACCCTCTAGGTTATTGTAAGACAGATTTAGCATCGTCAATGGAAGTCCCACCAGAAAATCTGGAATTCTGCCTGATAAATTGTTGTGTGCTAAGTTCAATTCACGAAGACCCTTCGCGGTCTCTAGTGTTTGAGGAATAGATCCTTGGAAAAAGTTTCCCTGCATATATAGGGTCTGTAAAGCAATACAGGAGCCAAGAGTACTAGGTATTCCACCTGCTAGCATGTTTTCAGATATATCAAGGTACTCGAGATTTTGCAAGTGGCCGATTTCTTCAGGGAGAGATCCAGTGAGATGGTTGTTAGATAGATCAAGAGCAGTAGATAAGGTGGAGATGCTAAGAAGTTTGGGGGGTATTTTACCAGTAAGATTATTGTGAGAAAGATCCAACCCTGAAAGTGATTGACAATTTGCTAAAGCTATAGGAATGTTGCCTTCAAGACTGTTTCCACCTAGTTGAACAGCAGTCAACATGGTTAAGTTACCAATTGAGGATGGTATACTACCTGATAATTGGTTGCTAGTTAAATCTAATTCAACCAGGTTTTGAAGCTTCCCTATACTCTGTGGAATGATACCAGACAGTCGATTCCTCCAAGTGCCGAAATACTGCAGCTTTTCTAGGTTTGCTATACAATCTGGAATCTGTCCACCAATATTATTGAGCTGAAATCCTAACATTTCAAGCATTGTAAAATTGCATATGGTTCTTGGAAGATCTCCTCCAAAATTATTTTTACTGATCACAAAGACCTGTAACGCAGTGGCGTTTGCCAAAGAAGAAACAAAGTTCATATCAGCAGCTTGATCGATCCCAAGAAAGTTATTGCCAATGTTAAGCCGCTTAAGCTTTTCCAACTTATGCATAGAAGGAACCTCTCCTTGAAGATTGTTTGAGGGCAATTGAAGAAATTCTAGATATGAGGAGTTCGAAATTGATGGAGGAATAAGTCCAGAAAGTTGATTTTTCCCAGAGGATAAAACTTGGAGTTGGGGAAGAGTGTTGCCTAAGTCTGATGGAAGGTGACCTTGCAGTTCATTTTGCCCAAAATCTAGAATCAGCAAGGATGAGCAATTGAAGATTGAGGGTGGGACCGTTCCAGACAACCTATTAACACTTGCAACAAGAACAGTCAGATTATTCAGTTTTCCTAGACTGTCTGGTATTCTTCCATCAAGGTTGTTCATAGACAAGCCGAGTGAAACTAGGGATGACAAGTTTCCTAAAGATGCAGGGATGGTTCCTACAAAGTTATTCTTGGACAATGTAATAACCTGCAAATTTGACAGTAAACTAAGCTCATGTGGGATTACCCCTACCAACATGTTGCTCAACACATCCAACTCAATAAGGTTAGAACAACTCGAAATATTTGAGGGGATCTCCCCTCCAATGGAATTATTAGAAAGCAAAAGATACTGCAACCTACGAAGACGACCAATTTCAGGAGGGATCGTGCCACTAAAGTCGTTACCTTCCAGATTCAGCACTCTAAGGAAACTTAAATTACCAATGTAAGGAGATACAAAACCTGAGAGTTTCGACGACTGCAAATTCAGCTCAGTGACTCTCTGGTGCACACTGCTACAAGTAACTCCATACCAGTTGCACAGATTTACGGTGTCGTTCCATGATCTCAGCATACCAAGAGGATCAGTCGTTTTGGATTTGATTTCAAGCAAGGCCAGCCAGTCTGTCTCGTTATTCAACGCTGTGGAAGAATGGAAGTTGCACGCCATAATGACACTAAAGACGATCAAACGAAACACCAAGCCCGAAAAACAAAAGTTCCTGAGCAAGAACTCCATATAGAACACAACAAGATGCGTCAAACTGTACTACCAAGGAAAATTTTAAGTCAAATTAGCTTTGACTTGTAGTTACTAAATTTCGGATAACATCAAACTCATGAGTTATGAGAAAGAGTGTCAAATTGCCAAGCAAAAAGTCAGAGCGACTCAGAAGAAGGAATTCAAAGTTGACTGCGGAGAATCTTGATTACGTAGGACATTTCTTATCATTAGAAGTAAAATAATAAATACTTTAATCTGGTCACTGTCCTACCTAGTACCACTTTCCACGAAGTACTAGTAACTTCCAACGTCCCAAAAAGGACCAAATGGAAGGACAACTCAAACATGTTTATTTCCTTCAGCTAAAATCTTGGACCAAAACTCTAAAAGTTTACAGTAAATCTTGAATCCCAAGGAACCAGGAGAGTGAAGTAACTAAATTGAATTGGAAATTTTTTTACCGTTGGTTAGAGATCGGTCACCCTCGTGATCAAATTTTATTATTATCAGCTTTAGAGGAGTGAGGACAGTAGAAAATTACATAATCCCATAAGAGATTTTGGTACCAATAGAGCTTTAATTTGATACGAGTAAATGCTTATGCTCTCAAAGGCTTAAAGCTTAACTATATAGAGACGCAATGGCCAGTACAATGACGAGAGGTAGAAACATAACCTCGGATCTCATGTAACACGATATATTTTGAGTTATCGACATCATTGAAGTAAAATACAAATAAGACATTACCTGCAGGGATGTTCGTCTGTTGGTGTTAAAGATTTCCTTGGAGCTTGGTTCTGATTAAAGATAGCTCTGCAGCAACATCCCTCATGTCTAACCGTTCTCGTGGCAGCTCAGCAGAGCACGAGAGAGCAATTTTGAGTATAGAAATCGTGGCTTCTAATATTGAACTCTTGTTGATCTGCTCTTCAAGTATGTCTTTAATAACGGCTTGATCTAGAATCTCAGTCACATGACCATGCAAAGCTTTTTTTACAAACTGATGTAGGCTTAGTCCTCCTCTGAACATATCATCAGTAGGCCTTTTACCAGTAAATACTTCCAGTAAAAGGATCCCGAAACTGTAGACATCACCACAGGTGGACTCTCCATTTCCCAACCCATATTCTGCAAAAATTCATCCTTTAAAAGTCATGATTCTGAAAATGCAAGGCAGTATGCCGGAAAAAGTATGCATAAATTGATAAATGTTTCACATTATGAGGTAGATCAGAAACTATAGGTAATTACCTGGAGGAGTGTAACCTACAGTTCCCCTGACTCCAACAGAGCTTGAATGGTTTGCCATAGTACCGCTGCTGCTTTCTGAGAGGAATTTAGCCAATCCGAAATCACTGACATGTGCGACTAAGTCATCATCAAGGAGAACATTGCTTGGTTTGAGGTCGCAATGAACTATAGATGCATCACACTGATGATGTAGATATTCCAAGGCAAAAGCAACATCAATTGCAATATCAAGTCTTTGGCGGAAATATAACATCTTTGGTGCCCAGCTTATCCCTTCATCATAACCGCCAACTTCCTGAGCTGGATGCAACCAATCATCCAAACTCCCATTTACCATGTACTCGTATACCAAAGCTTTGAAATCATTGCCTCGATAATCAGCACTTGAACAAGCAGTTATCACCTTCATGAGATGACGGTGTCTTATGTTACGAAGAACACCACATTCAACCATAAAACTCTTGGAAGAACCATGATACTCAAGCTTGAAAACCTTAATGGCAACCAATCTTCCGTCTGGAACAAGTGTGCCCTTGTATACGACCCCATAAGCACCACTACCTATCAAATTTTCTGCTGAGAACCCTTTTGTGGCTTCCAGGAGGCTTAGGTATGACAAATTTAGAAAATTGTCTGAATTACCAGAAGCTTTGGTTCCCTTCATCTTCTTCGTATACAAACAGGCAAAAGATAGTACAAATACCACCAATAATATAACTCCAAGAAGCGCAAACAGAATTGCAAGTATGACTCGCTTTTTGTGTCCTGGTTTTCTTACTTGGGTGTATTCAAGATTACATGAAGGCAACTTCAACTCAGGTGAGCCTCCACAAAGCTTACTGTTACCAATAATTGAAACAGCTTTTGCATTGTTAAAGGCTCCTCCAGTGGGTACCTCGCCTTCAAGGTCATTGTAGGACAGATTCAACATCTTCAACTGAAAGTTGGCAAGGTATTTCGGTATTTTTCCCGAAAAATTATTCTGAGACAAATCTAACACATAGAGACCTTTCAATGTATCTAAAGCATTCAGTATCGGGCCTTTGAAAAGGTTTCCTTCCAGATATAACGTCTCCATTGCTATACATGCACCAATTGTACTTGGTATTTCACCTGAAAGCATGTTCTGAGATACGTCAAGAGACTCTAGACTAGTCAATTTCCCAACTTCAGCAGGGAGAAACCCACTAAGATAGTTATGTGATAAATCGATCTCTCTGAGCAAAATGGGGAGACTCAAAAGTTGGGAGGGAATCTTGCCACTAAGATTGATGTCGGAAAGGGCCAATATTTGTAGGTTTCTACAGTTTCCTATAGCTGAGGGTATGTTCCCTCCAAGATTGTTGTTGGAAAAATAAAGAATAATCAGCTGCGCCAAGTTTCCAATTGAGGATGGTATGCTTCCTGAAAATTGGTTATCACCTAAGTCTAAGACGCTGAGGTATAAGAGATTCCCTATACCTTGAGGGATGAAACCAGAGAGATTGTTTACCCCGACCTTAAAGACCTGCAAATTTACTAGGTTCTCTACACAAGATGGAATCTGCCCGTCTATCCTATTGGTTTGAAATCCGAAATAGTACAGCATCGTGAAATTGCAAATGATTCTAGGAAGTCCCCCTTTGAAGTCATTTAAAGTTGCATCAATTATTCTCAACATGGTGGCATTGGCCAAGGAAGAAATAAAGCCCAAATCTTCAGCATCCTGCAGGCCATTCCCAAGAGAGTTATTGGCGAGGAGCAGATACTTGAGCTTATGCAACTTCCACAGGGAAGGAACATGTCCATGCAGGTTATTATCATTTACTTGAAGGTATTCCAGTTCAGAGAGATTAGATACTGAAGTAGGAATTGTTCCTTCGAAATTATTAATGCTTATGGAAAAGAAGACCAGGTTAGGGAGCGTGAAGCCTAAATCAGAAGGAAGACGTCCTTCAAAGCTATTACTTCCCAAATCCAAAGTTGTCACTAATGAGAGGTTGAAGATGGAGGACGGCACTAATCCAGTTAGCTTATTTTGGTTCAATGAGAGAAAGGTTAACTTTTCCAGTTTTCCTAGGATATCTGGAATAGTACCTACCAAGTTGTTACCCGCTAAGGAGAGTTGAGAAAGAGATGATAAGTTTCCCACACTTGAAGGGATGGTTCCTGAAAGAGAATTGAATCCCAAAGAAAAACCCTGCAGATGCGACAGAACACCAATCGCATATGGGATGTTGCCTACCAGCTTATTAACTGCGAAATTCAGCTCAATGAGGGAAGAACAAGTGGAAATATTTGATGGAATGACCCCTCCAAGGGAATTATTATTGAGCAGGAGATATTGCAATCTGTGCAAACGACCTACTTCATAAGGGATAGTGCCTCTGAAAGTGTTATTTTGGAAATTCAGCACCCTTAGGAAGCTTAAATTTCCTATATGTGGAGAGATTATACCTGTGAGCTTAGATGATTGCAGGTTTAGCTTGGTCACCCTTTGAAGTCGAGGACCACAGTTAACCCCGAACCAGTTACAAAAGTGGAGGGTGTCATTCCATGAGCTCATGACGCCCAAAGGGTCATCACTTATTTGGGCACTAATTTCAAGCAATCCTAGCTTGTCTGTTTCATTAGTCCCGCCTATGCAACAATGAGTAGATGAAAAGATAACAGCAGCACAGAGGAACAAGGAAATTGAGATGTATGACATGTTTCAAGTTTTTGAAAAGATAGACAATCATCTAAAGCTAGCTAGCAATTTACGTTCCTAACGCTACCTCTTCATTTCAACTTATAGGGAAATGTAATACTCGGAATTGAAGTCCGAATGTCTGAATTACCAGCCCTTGCCTGATATCATGACTTCATGTTTGTGTATGAATGCAACCATAGGAAATTAGGAAGAAATGACTTCTTATGGAAAAACTTATGTATCTACCTACCCATAACACACCAAAAAATGAGCAAGTTGCTGATAAAAGGCGGCATTGGAATTTGATGATAGAAAATAAAGATTTGTTTACTTTCTATAAGTACTTTAATACTACAACGTAACCACCATTTGTCCTAATGACGGATAATGATCAGCTGAGAATGGATGCTACTCAATTTTGCTACCATATGTTTGGCATCTTTGACGATGAAGCATTTAAATATAAAGTACATACAAATTAGAACTTAGAAGCCACGGCCAACGAGTCATAACTCGTGGCTAGAAATATCAATGTGATCGAATTCATACCCGAGTCAATGTTTTTTTTTTTTTTTTTTCTTTGAAGATCGAGTCAATGGTTACTATCCTCAAAAACACATAATATTTTATTGTAACTTAAGTCAGAAGAGAAGCATACCCTTTATGACCCATGAAAAGAAAAATGGGACTTTAGTCACATGATGATTTATATTAATAGCATAACAATTTCCAGCTATTTCACACACAAAATCAATGTGTATGGATCAGATTTATTAATTTAAAGGGTAACACTCAACTAATTTAATTGCTCAAATACGGATCATATTCATATATACCGAGTAATCCTTAATGTAAGTGTCATATGGCGATTATTTCTTACACACCCTCCTCATCTCACAGGCTCACAAGGTCACAGACTCACAATTCAATTCTCAAACTAGTTTTTTTGGAGTTGTGAGGCGAGGGTTGAGCTTAGCTAGTTGCTTTTAACCGCAATTCCAAACACGTCCTCGAAGTTCTAATTCACCCAACTATTGAGTACCCTAATATTTGGTCGTACCGAGTTAAATTATTAACGGCAAACTCACGTGGTACCGTGAGTTATACTTAATTGCCAAATCAGGTATAGCCCGGGCTGCACCACGCGAATTTGCCAAAAAAAAAAAATTATTTTAAAAATAGGCAAAACCCAAGTTTCAAATCCTAACTTCATCCACTGATCCACGAAAGACAATTAGGGTGCGGGAATAGTTGTTATTTTGACATTAGAAAACACATTCTAATTCACAATATCAATCAACTGACGGAAAAATAAACAAGTACTGTATTCAATTTTGTTCCAATTGAGTTAATCAGAATCACAAAATGCTTCCATAATCATTAAATTAAATATTTAAATAAAAATTTTGCCACAAAACAGTAATTTTTTTATGATTTACATCAGCTAGCTCGAATAATTTAATGAAGCGAGTAAAAATTAAAGAAGTATAACTCACCGGCGGTAAGAATTTTCAGCAGGCCGGTGGTTTTAGCGGTGTTTTGTGAAATCACAGACGCTCCGGCGGTAAAAGGAGGCTATGTCGCCACCGTGTACGGCGGCGGCTTTCCCGGCCTCTCGCCGGTCTCCGTCCCCCATTTTCCAATTCTCGAAATTGCGCGGTGAACCAAGGGTAAAAGCTTTAAATTAACCTTCGACATGAATTTGCACCTTGATTTTGGAAAGGTAAAAGTTGAACATAATTTTACCGGTTTTTTCCTTTTTATTTTTTTAAAGGTTAATTCACGTGGTACCTTCGTGTTTTGCTGATTTGTACGTGGTACCCAATGTTTTGCAAATTTGTACAAAATACCCTCGAGATTTGACAGTTTGCACATGGTACCCTAAACTTAACCCTCCTATTAACACCGTCAACTTTTTTTTTAAAAAGACGATTAATTCACGTGGTACCCTCGTGTTTTGCTGATTTGCACGTGGTACCCAGTGTTACAAATTTGTATCAAATATCCTCAAAATTTAACTCTTTTTACATGGTACCGTTACCTTCAAAAATCCTTTAACGTCGTTTAAAAGTTGGTTTCAATGGAGAAGGAAAAAATGATGGTTATGGTATTTATTATGGGTGGAAATGATGGTGGCGGTGGAAAAGGGTGAATATGTTGATGACGGTAGTGGAGAATAATGAATATGGTGATGATGAAAGTGGTGGGGGGAAGATAAAGATGGTGATGAAAGAGAACATCAAAGGGTTTTTTCCCAATTAATGGCGTTAACGGAATTTTAAAGGTAATGTACCATGTAAAATCAGTCAAATCTTGACGGTATTTGGTATAAATTTGTAAAACATTGGGTACCACGTGCAAATCGGCAAAACACGAGGGTACCACGTGAAATAACCTTTTTTTTTAAAAAAAAAAAAAAAAGTTGACGGTGTTAATGGGAGGGTTAAGTTTAGGGTATCGTATGCAAATAGTCAAATATCGAGGGTATTTTGTACAAATTTGCAAAAGATTGGATACCACGTGCAAATCGACAAAACACGAGGGTACCACGTGAATTAACCCTTTTTTTTAAAAAAAAACAATCTTAAGGTTACACACCTACACTCCCTCTATTCACATTTTGATCTAGTCTCGTTTTCATTACTTTCGTTACGTGTTTCGCTGCACGAGAACCATAATTTCAAATTTATTTACATATGTTTGTAGACGTACCTAAATCGAGTCCCATGATTTAAGATGTACTCGAACACAAATAATGTACTAGTATTTTCTTTCTTTATATAGGTAATAAAAAAGAGTACCGAAATTACTTCGCCTTCCAAAGACATACTACATGTGAAGTGTGCTAATGCTATATCGTGGAGTTCAATCTATTGTGCCACACTGCCACCCCAAAAACATAATGTTTTCGAGTAGAGTCTAGCATTAGAGTGTTGCATACTTACTTGTCTACGTGATGGTTACTAATAATTTTATATGGTAAAGCAATTTTAGTTATATATTCCGTATTTAATATATAATCTAATATACGTACCCTCAATACGAAAGTTGGAAGTGTAAAAAGGCAATCGGGTGTGAAATTATTGTTCATGCAAAACATTGAAATCAAAATTTACCTGTTACAAACTCATTAGTAAGTAAGGTCTTATTGATCTCGAGTTACTTCAATTATAAGTCACTGGGTCATGACATTATGATCAAGTTATGGCACAAAGACACAACATAGAGTTGCATTCGACTACTAAGATTTCACTACTAGTTGGGTTTTGGTGATAAGTTTAGTCATTTCAAGACTAATGTCTATGACATTAAAACCACTGTAATCTTTTCCAATTGAAAACTCACAAACTACATTTGAAAAGTGTAAAGAATCGCTTTCGAATTCCAAAACCAATGCCAATAGTGGTATTGGGCCATGAACCAACTAATTGACTAAATTAAGCTAGCTTACATATCACACACAACTTCGTAGCCTTCATCATCGTCATTACTACGAGTGTCGTCATTGTCAGCCTTCTCCAATTGCGGCTTAAAGACAAATTCCTGGTCCTGGAACAACGACTTAGCGATTCCTTGTGTTTCTATTACTACTTGTTGATTAAACAAATCCCTGAGACTTTCAATCTTCTCGATTATATGTCGTCCTAAAACTTGGTTCGAGTAGTACTCGCATTGTCGTCCCTCGAGTCTGCCAACCGTTTTCAACAGCTCCTCCTTGTCAGCCTCCAACTCCTTAAGCTTCTTTTCAAGCCTCATCAATTCCGCAATTTTACACTTTAAAACACTCAACTCTTGTTCTTTAACATCCTCCAAATGCTTGTACTTTCCCAACTCTCCTTGCAAAACATTGACTAGCACGTCTTTGTCCTCCATCACCACCTTGCTCCTCTCAACCTCCCCCATCAATTCTTCATTTTTCGATCTTTCGTGGTCGACTTCTACGTTAAGTTTTACAATGTCCTGCTTGTATGTCCTCACCTTGTCCTTCAATTCTTCAATTTTCGATCTTTCGTGGTCGAGTTCTGCGTTGAGACATTCATTGTCCTGCTTGTATGTCCATACCTCCTTCTCTAATCCCTTCACCTTGTCCTTCAATTTCGATCTTTGCTGGTCGAGTTCTACAATAATGTCATGCTTGTATGTCCTTTCCGACTCGAGACGGCTGTTGAGTCTATTACACTCCTCTCTGAGCCTTTTCGACTCCCTCCTCTCTGCGTCGAGGAGTACCCTTTTACCCTACAAGTAGAGGGAATTATATCATATCAATATCAACATTATTAACTTAATCTTGTATGAGATCGTCTCATACCCACAGTCAGACAATTCGTCAGCTTGCCAAGAAAATTAACACTACTACTGTAATTATTATTGTATGTAGCTATAGATAATTACATGCATACCTAGTAAATTCATAATTAAACCCCTCAACATAAACCCTAACTAAATTACAAAATCGCCTTAATAAACATAACCAATTAACCGAGTAATAAAACATTCAAAAACATAATCGAATAATAAGCGATTTAACGTACGTACCTCAGAAATAGTGAGGTCGTGGAGAAGGTAAAAGATGCAGATCATAATCCCAAAGAATAAGGTAACCGTGGTAGAATTAAGTGGAACAAAAGAGAGGTAAATTGACCCAAAAATCCCAACCATTAAAGATCTAAAAGCATCAGAGTACTTGTCGTTGTTCATCAACACTTTCAACTTACCCATCTTCATCTTCATCCTCGCCAACATTTTATTCTAGGTCAAAAGTTGTACTCCTAGCTAGGGGTTTGATTGTTTTGATCGATGTGTATGTGTATGTGTATCGCTGTATGTGTTTATATACCATGGCAAAATAGGAAAAAATAAAAATAAAAAAACGATAACAAACGGGCCTAAAAATTTTTAATTATCTAATATTATATATTAAAACCTGAAACCAAGTCTTTTTTAGGAGGACACTTGGCACACATTAATTGGATAACACAATGAAATTATATATTATGGTAATTATTAGGTAATTTATGGAAAAAAAAAAGTATAATTTATTGTGATAAGTTAGCTAATTATGGCAAAGCTAATTTATGGTAATAATTTAAAATATAATGTGATATAACGGGTGACGGGATAGTGGAATGAAAATGAAATAGTATAATGGGTGACATAAAAGTGAAAAAGAAATAAAAATACGATGAATTAGTAGAAATAAAAAAAAAAATATATATATATATATATATATATACTTTGAAAAGGTTTACAACGTTTTGAAATTTCATGGCGTACACAAGATGGTTACTAGACGACGATTCATGTTAGCCGACCCCAAATCATTTTGGGAATAAGACTTGGTTGTTGTTGTTGTTGTATATATATATATATATATATATATATATATATATATATATATATATATATATATATATATATATATATGACGAGTGACCAAAGTTGAAAGAAAAAAATACGTAAAATATCGTTCATAATATTATTATAACAAAATAAACCTACTTTGTTTTTATGAAACGAGTATAAACAATATAAACAGGTAGCCCGCGCAGGGACCAGGCATACAAACTAGTTGGTGTAAATTCCGTCCCCGCGAAATTCTTTTTTCCTAGGTTTGCCCCTGCATGAACCCGGGCAGAGCACGACTACTTGGACTAAAATTTTGACGAGGGTGAAAGTCAAGGTCACTAGGTCAGCATCTGCTTCTCCGTTTCTCTGTTCCAAGAACTGTTTTTGTCTTCTTCAGCAAGTTACAACCCGAGATCTTGTTGTCGTCACCATCTGTTGACTTTATTACTTCAACCAAATCTGCTAGGACTGCTGCGTATCGATTTTTCATGTTCGCCAACAAGTGTGCCCACCATGTGTCTCAAATTAAACTTCCTACTTAATTCCAATTCGGCCAATTCTCAATAGTAGGATGTCTAGACGAGTGATCCCGCACTTATTGACCAATAAGTCAAAATGTAACCTGAGATGTGATCAAGCCACGACGGTACCACGTAAATTGGCTACTAAACCTAGATGAGACTCCATCGTTTCATTACCAACCGTTTTTCTGAAATTTTCATTTGATTATGATATGCTTAGTGATCTTGTTTATAACCAATTATCGGGTACGGAACTGTAACTCTTAAGTACATTTTAGTACTAACATTTTCGCTCTTTGATAGTTTGCGTCTTTCAAGTTCTTCATGTCTAGTGTTCATCAATCATCATGTTATACAATGACTGTACCAGTTAACAGTAAAAGATTACATTTTTAGAAGCTTCTATAACAAGAAATTATATAGGCAGAGCATTACAGGGTTGAACACTGAAATAAAAGTAATTTTGACAAAATGGACATATTAGCTTATAATAGGATCACCTTATTTGAGAGGGCTCAAAGCTACCAGTTGGCTTATGCGGAAGTCAATGAGGGACGCGCTGGGAGTAGAGTGAGTGGCGGGAATGGGTGTGGGGAGATGGGTTGGAAACCACCTGATCTGGGGGTGGTTAAGGTAAACACGGACGGGAGTACTTTGGGTGAAGCGGGTTCGGGGATGGAGGTGGTAATTAGAGGGGAGGATGGGGATGTGAGACGGGTGGGGTGCAAGCAGGCCAAGGCGAGGTGGGAACCTGCTGTGGTGGAAGCGAGGGCTGCAGAATTCGGTCTCCAAATTGCATGGCAGATTGGGGCGGAAGACGTGGTCCTTGAGTGTGATAACCTTCAGTTAATTAATGCTCTTAGGGGAAAGAAGTTTGATTCAAACTATTTCGGTTTAGCTGTACTAGATGTTTTTACGTTCTCTCGTAGATGTAGATCGTGTCTTTTTAATCATGTTCGTCGTAGTGGTAATAAGGCGGCTCACGAAGCGGCACATTTAGGTCCTGTTGAGTACTCGGCTTATGTGTGGGTCGATAGTGGTCCGTCATCTGTACTTAATATTGCACCTGCAGATTTCGTAGCTGAATCGACGTAATATATTTTTTGTGCCTTGACCCTCAAAAAAAAAAGGATCACCTTATTTTTCATAAATTACAAGACTACACTACCTGCGCGCCTGGTAGAAAGATCGTCTTAGCAACTTAGTAAGATTGAGGCGTGGCTATCCCGTTTCACCTGAAATCAGAATCAGACATTAAAACCCGAAAATATTACCGATGACTATTATTAAGGCACAACAGTAAAATTAAGACTTTTACCTGTTGGGTTCTTTTTCCGGTGTTGTAAATGAGTTCCTTGGAGTTTGGTTCTGATGGCAGATAACCTTGCAGCGATATCATTCATGTCTAACCGTTCTTGTGGGAGTTCATTAGAGCACGAAAGAGCAATGCTAAGTATAGAATTCGCGGCCTCCAAAAGTGTGCTGCTTTTAGTATGCTCTTCAGCAATGTCTTTAAGGATAGCGTGATCTAGAATCACGCCCACCTCTTCAGGTAAGGCCTCTTTAGCAAACTGACGGAGGTTTAACCTGCCACTGAACATTTGATCAGTAGGCCTCTTTCCAGTGAAAAGTTCTAGTAAAAGGATTCCGAAACTGTAGACATCACCAGAAGTAGACACCTCGTTTCCCAAACCATATTCTGCATAAATTCAGAGTTCATACTCAAATGACTAAAAATTTAAGATGATATTATGCTTGAATGTCACGTTAGTTACCTGGTGGAGTGTAGCCTATTGTTCCTCTAACCCCAATGGAGCTAGAATTTACGCCACCTGGGAGGAATTTAGCCAAGCCAAAGTCACTGACATGAGCTACCATTTCCTCGTCAAGTAGCACATTGCTTGGCTTGAGATCACAGTGAACTATGGAGGACTCACCACAATGCTGATGAAGATACTCAAAAGCAAAAGCAACATCAACTGCAATATCGAGTCTCTGAACAAAATGTAATGTTTGTGATGCGGAGTTTGTCGTTGGATGCAACCAGTCTTCCAAACTGCCATTTACCATGTACTCATAAACCAAAGCCTTGAAAGTTCTGCCTCGGTGATCTGCACTCGAACAAGCTGTTATGACTTTGACAAGGTTTCGGTGTCTCATGCTACGAAGGACTCCACATTCAGCCTTGAAACTCTTGAAACCACCTGTAATTTGTAGGTTAAATACCTTGATGGCTACCAATCTTGTATCTGGATCAAGTGTTCCCTTGTATACAGCTCCAAAGGTGCCGCTGCCTATCAAATTTTCGGCAGAGAACCCATTTGTAGCTTTCAGGAGGCTCTGGTATGACAACTTTGGGAAATTTTCTGAATCATCTGTAGCTCTAGCTTGCTTCTTCCTCTTGATATACCAAAGGATATATGACAGTAGAACTGCCACAAGCAGAGCAACCCCAACAAAGGCAGAAAGGATTGCGATCTTCATCTTCAGCTTGTAATGTGATCTTGTTTTCGGGTTCTTACCACTTAAACTGCAGTTCGGCAGCTTAAACACAGGCATGCCTCCACAGAGTTTCTTATTCTCAGCCACTGAAGTAGCTGATGCATTGTTGAACACTCCACCCATCGGAATTTCACCTTCAAGGTTATTATATGATAAATTTAGTACTTGCAACTCTAAGCTTGCTAGAAAGGTGGGAATTTTGCCTGACAAATTGTTCCGCGACAAATCTAACACCTGAAGGCCCTTTAGGGTTTTCAGTTCTTCAGGAATGCTGCCTTGGAAAGAGTTTCCCCCCATAATCAGGCTCTCTAGACTTATGCAAGTACTAAGAGTGTTTGGTATAACTCCTGATAACAAGTTTTCAGAAATATCAAGAGTGGCAAGCTTAGAGAGTCCCCCGACTTCTGCAGGGAGGGATCCATTCAAGTGATTGGATGACAGGTTGAGTAGAACAGGCAAGTTGGAGAGTGTAAGGAGTTTTGAAGGTATGCTGCCACCAAAACGGTTGCTAGAGAGATCCACCTCCAGCAAGTTTCCACAGTTTTCTAAGCCAGAGGGTATATGACCTTCAAGATTATTGTTGGATAGGTCAAGATAAGACAACATGGTCAAGTTTCCGATTGTAGATGGCATTTGCCCTGATAATTTGTTACTGGCTAAATATAAACCTACTAGATTTTGTAGCTTTCCTAGAACAGGAGGAATGACACCAGAGAGTTGGTTTGCCGTGGCAGTGAAAAACCGGAGCCTCTCTAGGCGCTCTATGCAATCAGGAACCTGTGCATCTATGTGATTGTATTCTAGTCCTAAGTATGTAAGCATTGTAAAATTGCAGACTATTTTGGGAAACGTTCCTCTGAAGTTGTTTGAACTAATGTCAAAGTTATCTAACTTTGTGTTATTAGCCATAGAAGAAACAAAATCCAAATCACTGACACTTCCAGTTCCGAGGAGATTGCTATAAACTGTAAAAGTTCGAAGCCTTTCTAGCTTTTGCAGAGAAGGAACCTGTCCACTGAAATGATTTAGAGTCAGCTGAAAAACTTCGAGAAGGGAGGAGTTGGAGAATGAAGCCGGAATAGCTCCAGTGAATTTGTTACTCCACACCGAGAAATACTGTATTTGAGGAAGTGTGACACCTATATCTGAAGGAAGCTGTCCTTCCACACCATTGAATTGTATGTCAAAATGCTTCAAAGACGAGATGTTAAAGATCGAAGAAGGAACAGTCCCGGACAAGTTATTCCTTAGTAAGTTAAATTTCAACAGCTTTTTCAAGTTTCCTAAACTATATGGGATGCTTCCTACCAAGTTGTTTTGTCCTAATACGAGAACAGACAGGGACGACAAGTTCCCCAGTGATGAAGGGATTTCACCAGTTAAGTTGTTCTTTACTAAGCCAAGAACTCGTAAATTTAACAAGGAACCAAGCTGAGGCGGTATTTCTCCTACCAACCTGTTATAACCGAGGTTCAACACAGTAAGGTCGGAACAAGAAGATATATTAGATGGTATTTCTCCTACCAGTGAATTATTAGACAGTGAAAGAAACTGTAATTTTTTCAACTTGCCTATTTCCGAGGGTATTTTACCACTGAAGCTGTTATTTTGGACGTATAGCCCTGTCAAGAAGCTTAAATTTCCTATATATGGAGAGAGTGTACCTGCAAGCTTCAAGGATTCTAGGTCCAATTCCGTGACTCGGTCTCTCCCAACACCACAGTAAACCCCATACCAGTTACAGTAGTGGAGGGTGTCATTCCATGATCTCATGACGCCCAAAGGATCATCGGTTATTTTGGCCTTAAACGCGAGCAATGCCTGCTGGTCTGTTTCATTGTTTCCGGCTTTGGAGAATTCAAGACACGAGAAGAAAGCCGCAGCAGTGATAAGATACAGGTACAATGACATTCTTGACATGTTTATGTAATTATGTGTTTGCTGGAAATGGCAGCTAAAATGGTTGGAACTTGGAAGTATAAATAAGTAGTCTTTGTTTTCAAATCAATGGCTTGTCTAGTTGACTTTGTTTTTCATTTTGGTGTGAAACTGGTAAAGGCAACAGAGCCAAAACCTGGGAGAAAAGCTGCGTACAAGTCAATGCTGATGATTTATGACTTCACCATTACGGTACAGAATTATGTCATTTTTCAAGGGAGACTCTAGGTGGTAACTGGTAAGGTGAGTAGTAAATGGACGCGACTTGAAAATTTTGGAGTGACCTAAGAAATTTGGGTCTGCATCTTTGTTGATCTTTGCACGATTCGTAGATACATGTACTCGTATTATGTATTGTAAATGGGATTGACACTTTATGGCCTGGTGACTTTTGTGCTTGTAACTTTCTAAGAGAATTCACTATATGTAAATACGAAATAGAAATACGTCGTAATAATGATGGATAATCTTATGTAAGCCTATGTCCTAGTAAAACTGATAACTACGGAGTATCTTGTAAATTAAGTTTTGTTGGTTTTAAACTTAATCCATCTTGTTTACATGGGTGTTTTCCAAAATTTTCTGTTGTCTGTTCTGATTATCTGATCTTGTACTTTGATGAAAAATAAGTTGTATCTTATCACAGAATCTTATCTACGAGTAGCAGCATTTATTGTGGCATTTCAGTTTAGTACAGAGCCAACATAGGATGAACAAGAAGAAGATCTTTTTGCAGCTTACCTTGACCATTGACCTGTAACTACATTTATGACGATCTACTTTGATTATCTGATCTACTTTGATGAAGATCTTTTTGCAGCTTCCAAATTGCAGTGTATATACTACGTGTCAAATTTCAGATCAATGTATACACTACTATAAACACAACTTGAACAACACGGGCGACTACTGTCAATTTTCAAAGTGCAATGTATACACTACAATGGAACAGCTTGATCACAAGTTTTGTTTTGCAAAAGAGATCAGTCCTTCATTTGCAAAAAAGAATTGTATTGTAAATTTGAGTTATTGAGATGACATTAAATTTCACCCCTCAGTTCAGGGACGAGACTGGCTGACAACTCGGAAAAACCGCACCATGGCTGTTATACTTTCTTCGGTGATGGCATCGGCCTACTAGGAGGCTTCATGTCTTCATACCTTTAATTGTAAGCAACAAACACGACAATTAGCAGGCTGTACATGGGTTTATATAAAATCTCGCACTCGCAAGGTGAGGGTAAAAATCAATCCTGACAGTGTAAATCTCACTTTCAATTTCTAACTACTTCAGAAAAAAAATTTAGAAAAAAAAAAAATGGAAGACATGAATTCTTTTTTTTTTTTTTTGACGGGGACATGAATTCAGGTAATGTGATTAGGAAAGTGATAAATACTAATGTCAGTAAGACATAAAATTCAAATAGATGGACTCGATAGATTTTCTTGGCAAGTTGTAAGGAAAATAGACACGATGAAAGAGCTTACATGGTGTAAGGAGAGAGAGGTTTTGGCTTTGGCTCGGGTGGATTTTGCTCATCCAATGAAAGTTTTTCTATGTCAGGTTCAACGCCATCATCAGTTGATATGCTAGTTGTCTCAGGTTCAGTTTGATCAACAGCCACATTTTTAGCCATTGAATTTGGTGCTGTTGGAGTCGGGGAAGTAGGCGGTCTTAAGTCATCATATCTGCAAGGGAAATACACGTAACTCTGTCAAACAAAGATTGAATCATCTATGAACTAGCAAAGTACTTGATTAAACCTAGTTTTTCTACATTCTAGTAAAAAAAAATCAAAGTCAGCATACATGGTTACACTAAATAGGTTTGATGCCAGTGATAAATTCTGAATCTTTTTTTTTTTTTTTTTTTTTTTTTTTTTTTTTAGCATTTCATATACCCTTTCTACAGACTTACACAGGGAATGGTGAGTGGTAAAATGTAGATTCCCTTGGATCATTAGCCAGAGTCCCATCAATGACATTTGGTACTCCATCCACAACTTTTGGAGTTTCCGTAGATTTATCATGAGATTTACCAGGGGCAGATGGGGTTGGGGAACTGGGAGGCTTCAGATCCTCATAGCTATACCAAAGGAAGAGAAAGAAGACTTCATTAAAGTTGTAACATAGTATATGCTACTGCAGGTAATTCATGGGGGACATAACTTACGCAGTATAAGGGGAGAGAGGCCGCGGTTTCTGGAATTTTACTGTAACTGACTCAGAGGTATCAGCTGACACCTCTATGCCAGGAACAGTGGGACCATCTGCATCAGTTGACACCTCTGTGATAGGAACACTGGGACTATCTGCATCAGTTGACACCTCTGTGGCAGGAACACTGGCACCATTTACATCAGTTGACACCTCTGTGGCAGGAACACTGGGACTGTCAGATGAGCCAGACTTGGTACTAATAGTAGCAATTTCCTTTCTCTGACCAGTAGGAGCACTTGGAGTTGGTGACGAAGGTGGCTTCAAATCTTCATAGCTATAACATATATATCAATTTTATTTGCATGAAGTTTAGGTAATAAAATACTTTACAAAAAAATAATATCTGCTTACGCTGTGTATGGAGACAAAGGCCTAGCCTTAACAACTCTGTCTTGGACTATTTCCACCTCAGCCACATCAGCTGCGACCTCATTCACAGAAGACTTAACAGGTTCTGGATCAACCGGCTTAGCAGGTTCTGGATCAACCAGCTTAGCAGGTTCTGGATCAACCGGCTTAGCGATTGTTTTCACCTGCCAATTATAAATATTGTCTAAGACTGAATACAATAGATGGAAATACAGGAGCCAGAGGCTTTATCCTATGAGTCCCAAACTTGGAATACTTCAAATCCTATACTACATACATCTATTTAATGATTTGATGGTTCTTTTATGTTTCTTATCTTTTATTTATTTTTTTATTATAGATACTGATGCTTGATTCTTGGATACGTTTATGACTTGGAATCTTGGATGAATTGTGAAAAGCGAATCAAGCAGGAAGCAAACTGCACCCTTAACAATTAATCCATACTCCTATATGCTTGCATCATAAAACGCTGCAACCTTGTAAACCTAACCTATAGATGCTCGCATTAGATTAAAACTTAACTATTCCCACACCCATGCGACCATTCCTGATTGTGAAGGGAATGTTTACCTCTGCTTTAGACAAGTCTTTTCTTTGAGATGGGATCTTCGCAAGCAAACTCTCCATAGGAATCATTGGAGCAGTTGTCTCAGCAACTACTTCAACTATTTTGCAGTATGAAAGGTCTCGGTTTTGTGCCATAACAGCCAAAAGCTCTGCTACCTGCCATGAACTGAAAAATGATCACTACCTTGACTAGCAATTACTTACGAAGGGAGAAAGAAAGGAAATTAGTACGAGAGTTTTTCATTACCTGCAGATTTGATACTAGGCCCCCAAACAAAGTGTCTTCTTGAGAAAGGGTAATGTTGTGAGTTTCTTTGAAACTGTCAGTAGGCCTCTCCATACCTCCTGGTCTCACTATCTGAAAAATTAGAACATTCAGCGCAATATGTAGAAACGAAGAAAAGTAGCTCCCCCCTATTCAGCACAGGCAACAAGCACTCACAGTGTAGGGAAGACCACTGGCTATAAGCTCTTCTTCTGCTTTCCTCTTCCAAACGAGCACTCCCCAGAACAAACTAGAGCAGAACAAAATGGAGTATAAATTTAAAGATCAATGAGCAGTACAGATGCATCTTAGCTGCAATAAATCACTAAATGACAGAAAATAGAATCAAACTTCTCGTCTTACTTCAGAATAGCTGCAGGGAATCCAACTTTGTTTGTACCCAGTGAAGTGACCAGTATAAAATGCTTAACCTTTGAAACCCTTGCTGAATGGCAAGGCATTAAGAATGGATATGTAATGTTAGCCACTGATCTAAGCATATCAATGGACATAAAATTTCAGGTTTTTAGAGGCCTGGTATCTACTAACTTGCCTGCATCAATTAGGTTTTTAGTGGCTTGGTAATCAATCCGATAAGGGCCAGTAATATCAAGAATCTCCTTCTCGCTCGCACCAATACAGCACAGGACCACAGAAGCACTACCAAGTGCTGGAACGATCTCATCAGGTTTCTCTAGGTCGCACTCCACGATTTCAAGCTTCTCTATAGCTGGACTAAACACCAAAGAAATCTGTTATAACTGACAGCTTGTTTTAAGTAAACTGCTCACAGTTGTGATTAGGAGAAAGCATAAATGGTCTAAGATAAACCAACTCCTAAATGTCACTCCACTCTGCTCCACTTACGTGTAAGTCCTTTTGGGTCTTCACTGTCAAGCTTCATGCTTTTAACACTCTGCACATGAGCATAAAATCATACATTTGGGCAACGGCTGTTATTAGGGCAACCATTACTATACAACAAAGCCAAAGCAGAGGAATGGAACGGATCAACGGACAAATAGAGAAAATGACACCAAGCAAACGTGCAAAATTACAAGTTTTGAATCACAACCATCTCAATTGGAATGGCAAAAGGTGCTCTGATAGAAGGAAAACGTACTTGAACCAGACTTTGTGCTCTTTGTGCACTCCTCACTCCAGCTCTAACTTGGAATCCCAATTTCAAAAGCTCCCTGGAGAAACCCATCAACTCTTATTAAGATCAGAACAGAAAATTCACATTAATTTTCGGAAAGTCTTAAGCTTTACAATCAGAGACTTAACCTTACAGTTCGCGAGCCAACTTTACCAGTGGCACCAGCAACAAATACAACATCTTCGCCTTTGGAATCAACATTCTCCGAAGTAGTCTCAACTGCTATAGAGCTGAATCTTGTAACACCTTGAGAATGTACATGGACACAATGTCATTGACAGAATGACAGCAAGAACCTCGAGAATATCCATGGATTCAATCTGTATCAACTATACTAAAACCCTAGACAAAAGTCTACTTCCCATTGAACATTTGAAACAGCCACTAGTCTAGCTTAGTCCACACATTACACACAAATTTCAAACATTCGTCTTTGAGTGACGGTTCCATACAAGAGTTCACCTAAGCCGACCCAAAATCATTTTGGGATTAAGACTTTGCCGTTGTTGTTGGAGACATAAAATCAAACAGCAGTGCCACTGATACTAATCACACAAATACACAGCTCTCTCCAAAGAAACCTGACCACATGTTATTCACAAAATTCTCTCTTTCTTTCCAACCAAAATTCAACCTTTCCCCAATTTTCGAACCTCCTACTCACCATCAACCCACATTAAGCATTCACCAAATCAATGATCCATCTTACTTAATCATTTAATTTCAACTACTGTACTAAGGAATATTTAAACAATCTCAAACAACATTACTCCTCTGCCTTATAGGCTCCTACGGCTACCTATGGCAAGGAAAAGGGGGGTCGGATGTACGCAAACCTTATTCCTAAGTCGAAAACATAGAGAGGCTTCTTACACAATTTCAATCTCAAACAACATTGACACAAAATTACAAATCATTAATGAAATAAACACTATATTAACCCAAATTCAAACTAAAAATTAACATGAAAAATGCATACCAGATGATGATGATTGAGCTCTAATGCAAGAAAGCTGGTGTCTTTTACAACCTAGGTATGTCTTTGAACTCAGAAACTTATCAAATTGGCCAAAAAGGCTCCCACTTTGTGCAAAATTCTTTCTGGGTATTGTAATTTGAGTAAATGAAGAAGCTTGAAGAACACAATGCTCCATCTTGCAGGTTGTTGTTGTTACAACAGGAGTTTGCATCTTCAGTTTGGCGCCACCTTGACTGATGATGAATTAATGAATGAATGATTAGTCAATTGGAATTTTAAGTGCAAAAATTGATGGATTTTCAGGAATCCATGTCAGCTCATGAGGATATGATTTTGGTCCTACGCCAAATTTTGGGTTTGTGGCTGTGCTTTTGTCCAATTATTTTTTCCAAACTCCCTAAATTTTGTTGCACACATTTTGCCAAATGCCAATGTCTAAGGTCATGTTAGCCGTTTCGTCTATGGTAATTGGTATACCATAAGTTTTAAGTTTCGACTGTTAATTCACTGATCACCATCATGATCTCGAATTCTCGACTAGTTCCACATATTCTGTATAGGCGTATAAATCTTCAAGTTAATTAAGGTGGTTTGACAAGAGGTCTATCAGCACAAACATGTATCTAGTCAATTTCATTTTTCTCCTCTAATGATAGAGAAAAAAAAAAAAAAAAAGTTTAGTGGTAAGAAATCATAAATGACTACAACGAACAGATATAGTAGAAAATCGGTATTCAATTTTCAGATACACCCAATAAACTTATTATACGAATTTGTCTAAATTAGAACAATATTTTCTAGTACCTTCACCAAATTAAAATTTGATCTCATACCAATTATTACAAAACTTCCAATTAATAATATTCTTGGAACAAAAGAGACACTACTCCATTTTTTTCTTTTTAATTTGAACCACCAAACATAATTAACGGACGAGATCAAATCAAATAAAAGCAATTACACAAATCAAATAATCAATCAATCAAGATTATATTAATCATCAAAAAATATTAATTAATCAATTAATTAGTTAAATAATCAAAAACAAAAAACACGCGGATAAAATTGGAGCTCAAAACACACATACACAGTCCACTACTTAAATACTTCAACTTCACACTTTCTCTCTCCTTCATCATCATCAACAACTCCCAGAGCTTCCACCATTTCTGCGACAACAATGGCGATATCTCCTCACCTTTGCCGTATCTTCACCTTCACGGAACTTCCTCTCCCCGATACTCTCACCCGTCCGGCTAAACTTCCGTCCTTCCACCGGAAAAATGTCGTCGCCGTCCGATGCTCCGCCGGTGATTCGTCGCCGTCGATCTCCGTGGAATCAGAATTCGATCCGAAGAAGTTCCGACATGATTTGACGAGGAGCGGAAATTATAATCGCAGAGGTTTTGGTCATAAGGAGGAGACTCTCCAGCTTATGAATCGCGAGTATACTAGTTACGTTTCTGTTCCTTTCTCTCTCTCTCTCTCCTCTATTTTACTGAATTTTTATTGAATCGTATTTGATACGCTTTGTGAAAGTTGATTAATGATTGTTTTTGTTTTTGTTTTTGGTTTGGTATGATCATGTTGATTAAGTATTTGTTAATTTTTGATTTTTTATTGGTTTGGAATAATTCAATTGATTAATTGTTTGTGATTCTCATGCTTTGAATTGGGGATGAATTTATGTATTTAGGGTTTTTGCTGTTTGTGTGGAATTTGTGAAAATAACATGATTGATAATTTGATATGATTATATAGATAAGGTTGATTGAAGATGAATTTGATTTCAACTTGTTTATTATGTACTGGAACGATGGGAAGATTGCGCCGATAAATTGGTTCATCTTCGAGTATTGATATCGCGTTGGGACAATTGAATTGATAACTAAGCATTCTTGCTTTTGATCAATTGGTTTATTTTCGAGTGCTGTTATTGCGTTGGAACAATTGAATTGATAATCAAGCATTCATGCTTTTGTTTTTGTGGGAAAAGTTGACATTTTTATGGTTTTTGTTGTGGGAAGCTCCTCTTACTGTGCAGAAAGACTCAATTCTTGAGGTTGTAATTAATTATTTTTAGGTTCTTGTGAATTGGTTATTCATAAGAGCATCTGGTATCAGTTATTTTCTCCCTAAATTCATCAGCCGTGAACGAGCTTGATTCATGGAATTAACTTTTCCCCATTGTTCGTAAACTGAACTGGTCGTGTTGTAGTTCATTGGGTGTGCAATATTGTCCAGTTACGGGAAGGCTGAAGGCAACTAATGTTTTGGTGTATTATAAAACATATTACGGGGGTATTGCTAGGGAAGAGGGGGGTGATTCATGAATTATATTTCAGTAAAGTGAAATTAGATGAAATATCCCTTCTTGCAGAGAGGTACTTATTGGCTTGAGTATTTTTTTTTTTTTTTTTTTTTCCCCGATGATATGGAGATAGAAGGAAAACAGTACTGAACTATTCTGGTGCTACCTATATGATATGGCAGAGTGTTCTTTTCAAATTGATTATTAATGTAAAATTGTTTTTATTAGGTGATATCATAAAGACATTGAAGGAAAATGGGAATGAGTATACATGGGGGAATGTCACAGTGAAGTTAGCGGAATCATATGGATTTTGCTGGGGCGTGGAGCGAGCAGTCCAGATTGCTTATGAAGCACGAAAACAGTTCCCCAGCGAGAAGATCTGGATAACTAACGAAATTATCCACAATCCGACTGTCAATATGGTTAGAAATCTCATCTATTGGTTGAGTTTAAATGGTTTGGAGTGTCAAATTCTTCTTATTGAAAGCGTGCTTTGAGTGTAGCTGAAGTCTCTTTTAACAAAAATCGTGAAGGGTAGTGGCTTGTGCTGTGAGCTATTAGCCTATTATTAAGGTGAACACTCCTAGTTTGAACTTTGAAGAAAGCTTCCCAAGCCATGAAGAGGTGTTTGTTGCTCCAGTATCCATTGTTAGCTATCTGTAGTAGCTAATCAGGCGTATGGTTGCAGATTTAGATGGTTTCGACAAATAATTAGTATTATTTTTACATGTTGACAATTCTATTTTTCTTTTTAAAAGTTGATATGCACATAAATGCAATGAATGAACTCAATTTGGATTCTCTATTGAATTGTTGGGTTGATATTAAAGTTTTTTTAGGGCTCATTTCTTGTGTATACTTTTTTGACCTTTAGTTTGAAGTTGCAGAGCCTTGCATTTAATGACAATGTGATTGATAAGTAAACCATTGTCACGTATTTCTTACAGTTGTTTCATGTTGAACTCTGCAATATGTGGATTCTCTTCTTTATGGGTGCAGTTGTCTCTGTTCATTGATTTCTTAATCTTGGAAGTACAATATCTTAACTGAAACAGTCACAATGGAAAAGGTTTGCCTTTACATGAAACAGTTGAATATGAACTAACACAAGTCTCCTGTTGCAGCGGCTGGCAGAAATGGAAGTACAGAATATTCCCCTTGAGGATGGGAAGAAGCAGTTTGAAGTTGTGGACAAAGGTGATGTCGTGATTTTGCCAGCTTTTGGGGCTGCTGTTCAGGAAATGGTGACTTTGAGCGATAAGAATGTACAGATAGTGGATACAACTTGTCCTTGGGTGTCGAAGGTATACTGTTAATATCTAATCAGTTCCTTTCCCACACTCTCTATTCTCACTTGGATATTCCTTTTCTTGTCTTTTTACTACTCAATCTCTTCCTACGTTAAAATACCTATATATATCTCTAAAGGTATGGAACACGGTGGATAAACATAAGCAAGGGGATTATACATCAATTATTCATGGGAAATATGCTCATGAAGAGACTGTTGCAACCGCATCTTTTGCCAAGAAATACATAATTGTAAAGAATATGAAAGAGGTATGCTCTATACCAAGTGTTTGAAATCTATTGCTAAGCTTCCATGACTCCTGAGAATTCTGAAATTCATTCTCTTCAATGGTTATCGTCCAGGCAGCCTATGTGTGTGATTACATTCTTGGTGGACAGCTTGATGGTTCTAGTTCAAGCAAAGAAGCATTTCTAGAAGTAAATCTCTTTGACTAAACTTGCAGCAGTTTAGTGTTTATGTGCAGAGGACATTTTCCTCGGTCGTTTCTTGCAGACTTCTAATAAATGTGATGGTCTGTTTTCAGAAATTCAAATATGCTGTTTCAGATGGATTTGACCCAGATAAAGATCTTTTCAAACTTGGAATTGCAAATCAGACAACAATGCTCAAGGGAGAAACAGAAGAAATTGGTTAGTCATCCCTTTTTGGCCTGAAGCAGATGCCGTTCCTGATGCTTTGCAACTTTTTTCAGCATAGTATCTTTCTTGTTGCAGGACTTCTGGTTGAGAGAACTATGATGCGTAAGTATGGGGTCGAGAATATCAACAATCACTTCTTGAGTTTCAACACAATTTGTGATGCCACTCAGGTAATCCCTTTTCTACAGGCCACTTTCTTCTGAAGACTAGTTAAATGTTGTGTTTCTGCTTTTGTTGTCGACGCTATCTTTCTGACTTCTTAGTGCCCTGACTAGTGATTACACAAGTGATTAGTGGGTTGCTCACTTGCTTGTAATCTTAGCCGAAGCTTTTATGAAGCTTTTCTCTATCTTCAAGTATGAGATCATTGCACTTTAAGTAGCCCCCTTTTAAGTGCAGTCTCATTCCCTAATACAATAAAACTTTGACAGTTTCTGTGAGCTAAAAAAAGTGGGTGTCAGACTGAGTGTCTCAGTTATGGTTCCAACTTCTGAGTACAAAACAAGCAAAAAGTTAATATCCATCTCAACCAAATAAAAAAAAAAAAAATGGAAAACTCTACTCTATCTGGTAGTATCCTTAATCTTTGGTTTTCAGGAGCGACAAGATGCAATGTATAAGCTGGTGGATGAAAAGTTAGATCTTATGCTGGTGGTTGGGGGATGGAACTCAAGCAACACCTCTCACTTGCAAGAGATATCAGAGGACCGAGGGATTCCGTCATACTGGATCGACAGTGAAGAAAGGATAGGACCTGGAAACAGAATCAGTTTCAAGTTAAATGTATGTTGTAGACAATTCCAATGTCCTGACTTTTACGTTCAGTTTCAGACATAAAGTGCCTCTAATAACCTCATCTTGTTTCAGCATGGCGAGCTAGTTGAAAAGGACAATTGGTTACCAGCGGGTCCTATCACCATAGGAGTTACGTCTGGTGCTTCTACCCCAGACAAGGTAAAAAAGCTACAACTTAAGGATTTTTACTTTGTAATCATTTCCCTTAATCATGTTATATAAGTTTTAGGGTCATAATGTTCTTAAATATCAGAACCGCCAAGAGAATTACTGATTTACCGTTTTCCTTTCTATTCGGCTTATCTTTTCAGGTGGTGGAGGACGCCTTAGTGAAGGTATTTGACATTAAAAGGGAGGAAGCATTAATGCAGGAAGCGGTAGCAGCTTGAGGGTAACAGAAAGTGTTGCATAGCAAGGAATGATGCTTCGTTGTGATTATACTGATGTGTAGCTCTAGACTGTAGTTTATACTCTGCATCATCATACATGTATGAAATGTCATGTAATACTAGTGAATTTTGTTCAGCTAAGAAGCAAATTAAGGCGTTCTTGGTTTGTTCAATGAAAGGCTCAACTTTATTTCAGCCTCCTTCTACGCATTCTCATATTTAGACATGAACCAACTTCCTTCCTTAGCTTCTTGAGCAAGGGTTCCGCGGTATCAAACCAGCGGCTTGTTAATTAAAAGGCGTTGGAAAATTGTAACCAGGCAATGTCATTCAAGGACTTTGGTTAAATACAGAAGCGCTTCATATAAACCTTCATTGCGATACATCAAGACTTATTTGGGGCATATATTACATTAGACCAAGACCATAGCCCACCAGTCCAACAACTTACAACTTTGCAGTATAGTAAACGTTACATGACTATATATCGACATATAGCCGTATATGGTCATGCATAGGGTGCGGGTAGTTCACTTCACATAACAAGTTGAGAAGGAGTGTACCAAACCACATCATGAAACTGAAGGAAATGACATATGGGAGTTCCGGGCTCAACTCCAAGGGTCTTTAGCCCAATAAACTCCGGACTCCACCCAAAAGTCTCACTATGACAAACCGCATAGGCTTCAATTATCGCCCCATCTTGTAACCCAGCCAAGGTTACTGAGTACGCGGTAGTACCCTTAGGCTGGTGACACTTGAACACCGCGTAGGGAAACCCTGCGCGGTGGCAAGCAATCATGTGCTTCTCGGTTGCAAGGGATTTTATCCCCACCACCTTATATGCAAGGAGAGCATCACGCCTGAAGGCGCTAGGGGGCAGGGTCATGGCCCTGACGTTGTCCGAGTTACTTAAAACGGATGTCACGTATGACACAAGTTGATCTAGGGAAGTGGCACAATATTGCCACTTCCCGTTGATGGGGTTGTTACGTTCGCAACGGCGAATGTTGAAGTCCATCACTTGGGCCGCCTTTGACCCCGGCTTGACAGAGAAGAAACGGCGGATGTCGTCGAGGTTGTCAGAGTGAAAGGGTGGCATAATTTGTGCCAAATTCGGGGGTGGAAACCTTGTGGAAATACCTCCACTTTTAAAGTGAACACTTAACTTGGAACCCATGATTAAGTCCTTCGCTAGGAAAAATCGAGACGTAACGAAATCTGTACGATTCATACCACTAACTTCCTCTTTACAATGACCCTCTGTGTCTTCGTAATCCTGGAGCATCACCTCGTCGGCTTCGGCCCATGGGTGATGGATGGTGTCTGCAACTGCCCTTAGATGATCACCAACATTCTCTGTGTGCAAACATTTTGAGGAGATGAACTCGTCAAATGATGAATTTCATAATACGTTATATGTCCATATAAACGGAGGTGAATCTAGACTCTTAAAGTTAGTATAGCTTCTGTGACGCAGAAATACTAATGTTCTTTGCTTTGTCGTTACTTTCAACTTTTTATGCAACTACAGAAATTCGGCCGTGACACTAAGTAGGTTATTATACCTCCAATAGACAGGGCATCAAGTACGGCCTTTGGCATTGGGGTGTTTGGCAACTTTGACTTCCAGTATAGTTCACCATCAGAAGTCGCAGCTACACAAACCTGTATGCAACAAGAATCACTCCTTAACTAATTGTTCGATAGACATAGTAATTAAGTGATTAACTGAGTAATTAGCATGCATGAGCTTATATATATATATATATATATATATATATATATATATATATATATATATATATATATCATGCATGCATGAAATCTTTTATTTCAATTTGATAAGAGGGTTGAGAAATAGGTACTGAGAAAAGAAGTGCAGTGAAGATGAAGCCAAAATGTAAAGAGCAATCCATAGTGTATAGTAGCGTAAATTTTGATGTAATTCTTAAAATTGATGAGAAATGAAATGCGGACATCACTTATATAGACACCTCTCCCTCGCCTTCACCAATAATTGACAATACAAAAATATATTAATAATCCTAGTTGATCTTATTTAATTTCCTCCAATTATTGCTTCTTATCCATTGCATGATATTTTTACGAGCAAATCATCAAGATTGACATTGTGTCACAAGTAACAAGGTCATTAATTATAAGTGCGTATTATTATATAAATGTCAAGGAAAATGCTAGGAGTCTATATGTAGACAAATTAGAATTTGTCTACATTAAGTTTGTAGTAAATAAAATGTGTTGTGTAGTAAATTTTTAAGTACAAATATGGAAATAGTTAGTTTTAAGGAAATGACAAAAATTAAGGATTAGTTATTTTGGAAACAAATTAAATTATATATTGTATATGTTTCCATTGATATATTCAAATTATTTTTGATTTACTGTCACTGACCTAAATTTACTACACATTTTTAAAATTTACTGCACAACCAAATTAATTACTATCGACTAAATTTATTTTACTACACTTGGTGTACATAGATTGAATTGTATACAATTTTCTTTGTGTCTATATGTAGACTCCTAGGATGATCCAAATGTCAATATATATGGTGTTTGACATATTTGTATATAAACATTCACTTACAATGTGCATGAACAAAATTAATCAAGAAAATATATATAGGTAAATCTTAATCTTATGTATTGTATGTGATCTCAATTTAAGGAAAACAGTAGGATGTAATTTCATCTTCAAATGTTCATTGAAGAACACGTCCTTAGTTGCGGTGTTGAGCATTCATTAGAAGCATAATTATAATCAAATTACAGTAAGAACTTCATATATATCTTTGAATTACAATGCAAAACTTAAACAAGAAGTTGTTGCATTATGCAACATGATAGATGCATCTTTGTCAGCTTCCTTCTTGTGTTACTCATCACTCAGCGGTCATTAGTACTACTTTTGAACTGCTCCTACTATTAAAAAAATTTCGCATACAACAAAATTATTACCACTTGAAGAACAGGAAATTAATTATTGATCTTATTGGATCATTTAAGTCTCATATCGAATGAGTTTAATTCAGTTAGGATAACATCGGCATCAATAAATCAATAATAAGGGCCACGACAATTTAGGAGACGACGACAACGAGGCGGCCATGTCACGCAGCCCCTTGTTTCTGGCTATTACCAATTCAATAGGTTGATAATAAGGACAGAACCTACCCTCTAAAGCATTATTAAGTTATTATTGCCCATGGAGTAACAAAGCAAGGGCCAAGACAAAGTGTCGCAATTAACTTGTTGCTAAAACAGTGAAACTCATGAACTTGAATGTTGGAGCAAACGACAATCTTCGTGTGAGTTGTGCGATATTATTACACATGGTACTTGTTACTTTCTCATATATCTGATTCGTTTTAGTAATGAACAAATGATAGGACAATGTTGTTAGACTTGTAAAGTTATAAATTGTTTTAAAATTTACACCGTTTTGAAAGACAATTCAGGTGCGATGTGGTCATGTGTTATTCTCGACCAACTTTAAAATTGTTTATTTATGGTCCAAAATAAATGCGGGGGAATGTATCTTCCTCGACCATGACCTATGAGATCCATACCCAACACGTCGAAATTCGGGTCTGTTTTTATGTGGGCCTGTGGCAGTAGTTGGGACAAACATTGCATTCCTCCTCCATTTCCTTTGTTTTGTATGACGGACTGGACTCCTTGCACAATTTCTGGAGTACTTGAAGCCCATTAAGAGCAAATAACTGTGGCCAGTGGCCCTATATAACGTATCAAAATGTAAAATTTTGAGGGTACAATTTTGTTTCGGTTTAGTTTGTAGTTGAATTGTCTAGATCACACAGGGCTCATAATCCGTCCTCTAGCGAACATGATTGTGTCCCGTACCAATTCAACCAAATGTCACAGGTTAATGTTATTGGTTCTTTGATCGTTTTATAAGTCAGTAAATTGTATATGCTCAAGTTAATTGTTTCGGTAAAACTAAAAAGTTTCATTTTCAGTGAAATAGTTGCAATGTAATTGGTTGTTACGTGAATAATTGAATACTAGTTAGTTAGGAAGATTATTCATTGATTTTGTTTCCACATGTAGACATTTGCCGAATTTGATTGATGATCAAGTATCCAAATACCACAAAAGTACAAACTCAACATACACCTTGACACCTTGTGAATCCACGGCCCTAGTTAATATGCATGTATCTTTCCAGATAAGGTATCTTTTATAATTTTGTTGACTTCAATTTCAAAGAGTTGAATTGCGGCCCCACCATTTAGACTTTCTCGTATATCATACGGCACACCCTATACTTTTCCTCTATTGTATCCAGCATACTTGATCATACTTTTCCTCTCTTGTATTTCTATTCCATCATCTTTCTTTATATTTTATTATTCAATAAATAGTAGTTTTAGTCGTGTAATGACCTCATGTTAGTCGACACCAAATTATTTTGGACCTAATCGACTAGCACTTTGTTGTTGCCGTTGTCGTTGCTTAGTATTGACAGAGTAACATACTGTTGGATTGGGCATGGATTATTTGCTTCAAAATCCCATGTTTGTACGAGAAGCTTCTATTTTGGTACACACATTGCTGCTTACTGGTGTACTAGTGTCATGGCTATGTAAAGTGCTTAAGAGAGATGCTGTTGATCATCCGAAAGGCGCGAACTTGAGGTATTACAGACTTGTAATCTTGTCATCTTTGGCACTTTTTACGTATAATCTAGTGATTTGTTGCCTAAATTACTTGATTTGGTCGTCGGACGAAAGGCTGATCACCCTTCTAGATTTAGCATTGAGGTCACTTGCTTGGTTGCTTCTTACTGTTTACTTGAAATGGGAATTTGATACTTCAACAAGTTTGAAATTTCCTGTGTTTCTTAGAATTTGGTGGGGTTTTTACCTCGCTGTTTCTTGTTACGGCCTTGTGACGGACTTGGTTACCGAGTGTGGGAATCACCAGTGTTTAGGCCATTTCCAAGTCTTAGGTTCAGATATGGTGTATGCCATATCAGGGATTTTGTTTTGCTATGTTGGGAATTTTGTGAAGCGTACTGATGAAGATCATGATCTCCAAGAACCCCTTTTAAATGACGATTTTAATAATATTGAAATTAGCCCTTATGTGAATGCTGGATTCTTTAGCAATGTGACATTCTCTTGGGTAGGGTCCCTTATATCTAAGGGAAAGGCGAAAGCGTTGTCTCTTGACGATGTTCCTCCTCTTTCCGGTGAAGACAATGTTGGGGAGTCGTACTTGATGTTTAGAAATGGTTTTAAGCATGAGGGTAGTAGAAAATGTCGACAAGTTACAAGTATGCAGATTGTGAAATCTTTGATTTACATGACATGGGGTAGCATTGTATCGACATTTCTGTATTCTCTTATGTACTCGCTGGCCGTGTATGTTGGCCCTTACCTTATAGACTCGTTTGTCGAATACCTGGATGGGATGAAGGTGTCGAAAAATGAAGGCTATGTTCTGGCTTCTGCATTCGTGGTTGCAAAGCTTGTGGAAGGCATTAGTGAGATGCAGATGGAATTTGTGCAGGAAAGAATTGGACTTAGGACAAAAGCTGTGCTTATGGAGAGTGTTTATACAAAGGCCTTGGCACTCTCTTGTCAGTCGAAAGACGGTCAAACAAGTGGGCAGATGATCAATTATATCTCAGTTGATGCAGAAAGAGTTGGTGATTTTTTTAGTGGTTACTTGCATGATCCCTGGATGGTCATTCTGCAGATTGTATTAGGCCTGTTAATCTTGTATAGAACTCTTGGGATAGTAGCAGCGATTGCTGCACTTATCGCGACTGTGCTTGTAATGCTGATCAATTATCCTGTGTCAAACTTGTTTGACAAGTACTATGACAAACTTATGGAATCCAGAGATAGGAGGATGAAGACCACGACCGAGATTTTAAAGAACATGAGAATTCTGAAGCTTCAAGCTTGGGATATGAAATTCTTGTCTAAGATTATCGAGCTCAGGAATGTCGAGTATAAATGGTTAAAGAAGTCTGTTTTGAGTATGGCAATGACAACTTCGATATTTTGGGTAGCTCCTGTGTTTGTTTCTGTGGTCACTTTCGGTACATGTTTGGTAATTGGTGTCCCTCTAAAATCAGGGAAAATTTTATCTGCAATTGCAACATTCAGGATCCTTAGCAGGCCATCCATTTTCTGCCTGGTATGGTATCTATGATCATACAGACCAAAGTATCTGTTTCAAGAATTGCCTCGTTCCTCTCCCTTGATGAATTGGATCCTAACTTAGTAGAGAAGCTTCCTGCATCCGGAGTGAACAATGAGGTAGCTGTTGAGATAACAGGAGGCAACTTTTCCTGGGATGCCTCAGCTTCAAGCCCTACATTAAAGGATATCAACCTCAAAATCGAGAGAGGAATGAGAATAGCAATTTGCGGCACAGTTGGTTCTGGTAAATCAACATTGCTCTCCTGTATACTAGGGGAAGTACCGATAATTTCTGGTATGTTAAGGTTGAGGGGATCCATGGCCTATGTTCCTCAAACTCCTTGGATACAAAGTGGAACAATATCTGATAATATTTTGTTTGGCAAGGAATTGGATGTCGAAAAATACAACAGGATTTTAGAAGCATGTTGCTTGAAGAAGGATCTTGAGATCCTGCCCTTTGGAGATCAAACAATCATCGGTGAGAGAGGTATCAATTTGAGTGGTGGACAGAAGCAGAGGGTACAAATTGCGCGCGCTCTGTACCAAGATGCTGACATTTATCTGTTAGATGATCCTTTTAGTGCAGTGGATGCTCACACTGGAACTCATCTCTTTAAGGTAAGATTTTACATTTTCTGTACACACTTCTTATTCCAGGCCGTTTTTTCCCTTATCGCCTTGTTTTTTTTGTGTTCAGGAATGTGTCCTAGGGCTCTTACAATGCAAAACAGTAATGTATGTTACACACCAAATGGAATTCTTGCCTGTTGCTGATCTAATCTTGGTGAGTTTTCTTTTTTTTCCTTCTTTTTTGCTGATCTACTACTACGGCCTATTGTACGTAATTGGTAATGCTGATTAATCTGATCTCCGAAACTTGAATTGCATATAAGGTCATGAAGGAAGGTTGTATACAACAAGCTGGAAAGTACGACGATATTCTAAATTCAGGCACAGATTTTATGGAACTTGTGGCAGCTCATGAAGAGGCCTTATCAACTCTTGATCCTACTGAGACTGCAACAGACGACAAAACCATCAGTAACGAGGAAACCACTGTCGAAAAAGCCCCACAAGAGGAGAAGAGTGATACTGAAACTGATGATGAAGCAAACAGGCCTAAAGGACAGCTTGTTAGAGAAGAAGAAAGGGAGAAAGGAAGAGTTGGAAGAGCTGTGTATTGGAAGTATATCACAACTGTCTGCAAGGGAAGCTTGGTACCATTTATCTTATTATCACAAGTTCTTTTTCAGGCTCTTCAGATTTTGAGCAATTATTGGATAGCTTGGGCAACTCCGGTGTCCCAAGATACCGATGCTCCGGTTGATGGCACTACTTTAATTGTTGTCTATGTTACGTTGGCAATCGTAAGTAGTCTTTTCATTCTGGTGAGAGCATTGCTTCTTGCCACAGCTGGATACAAGACAGCATCTGTACTCTTTAACAGGATGCATTTCTCGATTTTTCGTGCTCCAATGTCATTCTTTGACGCCAACCCTAATTCGCGTGTCTTGAATAGGGTACAGTAAAAAAAACCTTCCCCTACTTGTTTTAGTGTGACAGTGAGAATTTTCGGATTGATGATCTTTTTTTTTTTCAGGTGTCCACTGATCAAGCTGCTGTGGATATGAACACTCCGAATAGAGTTGGTGGATTCGCCTTCTCAGTGATCTCATTACTAGGAGTTATTGTGGTAATGTCGTTGGTGGTATGGCAGGTTTACCTGATTTTCGTTCCTATAATCGCAATCTCCCTCTGGTACCAGGTGAATATCATGACTTTAACTAGAAGCCTCCTCTTTTTTCAGCAGTGTGTGACTATATATAAGGCCAACTTGGCAAATATGTTAGCGTTTTGTTATTTACGTCTTTGTTCCTTCATATCTTGTGCAGCAATACTATTTACCTGCAGCACGCGAACTCTTCAGATTGAATGGAGTGAGTAAAGCTCCCGTTATACAACACTTTACTGAGAGTATCGCGGGAGCTGCCATCATAAGGAGCTATGCACAGGAGACTCGATTTTGTGAAACAAGCGAAAGGCTAATAAACGGATATTTGAAGCCAAAATTCTACAGCTCTGCTACAACCCACTGGCTTAATTTTCGGCTAGATATGTTGTCTTCACTTATTTTTAGCTGTACTTTGATCTTTCTGATCTTCATTCCTGTAGGATCATTTAGTCCTGGTATGCTGTCTTTACTTCACTTGTTGCCTAACAGCCTTAGACTCTTATTACTTAAATTTTCGGTATGTCAGTTTATCGAATTATCCCTGATTCTGTTTTTTCTGTGCATTGCATCAGTCGTGGCTGGGTTAGCAGTCACCTACGCGCTCAATCTAAACAGTCTACAGAGCCGAGTAATAACAAATTTTGCTCTGATGGAGAACAGAATCATCTCAGTTGAGAGAATTCTTCAGTACACAGGTATATCAAGCGAGGCTCCCCTTGTGGTAGACACAAACAGGCCAGACCCATCCTGGCCATCCCATGGACAAGTCGATTTTCAGGACGTTCAGGTAATGCTTTTCTGATTTCCCTAAATGATTCTCCAATTCACTCGTAAAAATGAAGTTACATTTCGTCTATGTGATTTTTACCAGGTCCGTTATGCTCCACAATTACCGCTTGTACTCCAAGGCATTACGTGCAGTTTCCAAGGCGGTAAAAAGACAGGAATTGTAGGGAGAACAGGTTGTGGTAAATCAACCCTGATACAGGCACTCTTCCGCATTGTAGAACCTGCAGCTGGGAGGATACTTATCGATGGAGCCGACATTTCCTCAATTGGACTCCATGATTTACGGTCTAGATTAAGTATAATCCCCCAAGACCCAACCATGTTTCAGGGGACTATCCGCGGCAACTTAGACCCGCTTGAAGAGTACACTGATGAACAGATATGGGAGGTAAGTTTAATCTGATTTTTAAAGTGATCTTAAGCCTAATGGTCTAAATTTCAGCCTTGTTGATACCAACATTAAGACTTAAATTCATTGGATCAGAACTGAATTAATCGTTTTTTACTGCACTGGTTCAGGCCCTCGATAAGTGCCAGCTTGGGAATGAAGTTAGGAACAAAGAAGGGAAGCTTGATTCAACAGGTAGATATAATGTACCGTAAACTACAACAAAAAAACATCTTTTTTAAAATTTTTGACTTACATGTTGATATGGTGGTACTTTAAACAGTAAGCGAGAATGGAGAAAACTGGAGTGTAGGGCAAAGACAACTTGTGTGTCTCGGCAGAGTACTTCTGAAGAGAAGCAAAGTATTGGTCCTCGACGAAGCAACGGCCTCAGTGGATACAGCAACAGATAATGTCATTCAACAGACATTGAGACAACACTTCTCAGATTCAACAGTGATCACAGTTGCTCACCGTATTACATCCGTTATCAATAGTGATGAGGTGATTGTTTTGAGTCAGGGAGTTGTTGAGGAATGTGATACTCCGTCCAGGTTGCTGGCAAATCAGTCCTCTTCGTTTTCAAAACTCGTAGCAGAGTATACAACAAGATCAAAGTCCCAAGATGTAGTTGTTAATTATTTGTGATGCATAGTATTTCAATTTAGGTTAAAAACACATACATCATTGTTATTAAGTTAAAAGAATAACAACTGCATAAGTCTCTCATCTTAGCTCATCACTACATACAGAGCACACAGAGCCATATATGTTAGAAAAATATAGGGGTTGATTATGGCATATCGTAGGCTTCTAGGCGCGTAGATTCGCTATCCTAAAGACTTAATTCACCCCCTCGTGCATGGGCCTAAGAATTAGTCTTTGAGATACAAAGAGAGCCCCGATAGCGCCTGCACAAGCGATATCGACACACTAAGTGGCACTAGGATCATTGAAGTTTGCATGGAGATGAATGTGGGATGAATTCTCAATTCAATTCATCATCATCTATGATGTGTAATTGTCATATTGTGATTGTCTAAATGTCTAGACCCCCATGGGTATATATAATGTAATGGTGTCCCTTAAGATTAAATCGTGGCCATTGATTTAATCTACATACACAATTACATTAACCATAAGTTAGTTACGTGACTAACTTAACACAAATAGACATACCAAATAACTAACCAATTATTTATTTGGAAATTCTCCAACAATATATGTATGATTGATGCAGTCTTGCAGAAATTGGCACCAGAACAGAGCATGGGAAGCTTTGGCGCGCAATTGGTCGAAGCGGGGAAGAATTCAAAAGAGAAGACAGCTCACTGTTTCCAGAAGATCGCCAGCACATCAGGAACAACTCAGCATTCTTCTGGAAGGAAGGAAGATCTCACCTACCTAGGATAATCCCTAGGCAATGATTATCCAATGATTAGCTGGCTTAGCCATGTGCACTGTACTATCTGATTTAGCCGTTATTTCGTTTTGTCATTTTGTAGCTTTCTCCCTAAAGTGAGTGGTACTATATAAACTCACATATGTAATTTGTTAGAGTATCCAGAAATTAATGAAATTGCTCACTGAGCACTCCTTCCGTCCAAATCCATTCCTTTCATGTCATTCTGAATCCCTAGGCGACATTCTGTATCTTGCCACAGGTTTTAGTTATATATAGGCCTATCAATCTTAGGATTGAACAGCTTATTTTATCAAGGTCGTATCAAGTGGTATCAGAGCCACGTTCCTCTCGACCTGTGTTGGCAAACATTGAGGAAATCAGAACCTACCACCGCAGAAGCAAGGAAGAGATGGCCGAAATGCAGCAAATGAAGGAGAAGATAGATCTCCTCACACAAAGTTTAGCAGCAATCTCCTCAGAGCTAGCAAGTTATAAGGAGGGTAATAACTCTAACAACAACTCTAATAATAATGTTCTTAGAACCCCTAAGATAAAGTTCCCAACTTTTGATGGTAGGGATGTAGATGGTTGGATTTTTAAGTGTGAGCAGTATTTTTCTGTTGATAATGTGGATGATGTGACTAAGGTTATTTATGTGGCTATGCATCTTGAATCCAAGGCTCTAGCTTGGCATCAGGGTTTTGAAAAAGGGAGGAATAGTACCGTACCATTGGGATGGGCAGAGTATAAGTTGGCTGTTAGAGCTAGATTTGGGGATGCTCAGGAGGATCCTATGTCTGAGTTGTTAATGTTGAAACAGGATGGCTCTGTGCAAACCTACCACGACTCTTTTGATGTGTTGTTAAGTAGGCTTAATCTGCAACCTAGCTATGCCTTATCATGCTTTTTATCTGGCTTAAATGAGAAGATATCTGTTATGGTGAGAATGTTAAAACCCAAAAACATTCAGGAAGCATATGGGCTGGCCAGATTACAGGAATCAGCTCTACAGATGAACAAACCCACAAAAAATACCACCTTTTCCCACCCACCTGTATTACCAACACCAAAAACTTTCACCCCCAGACCTAATATTTCACCAGGTGGGTACAAAAAACCCTTTACCCCTCCAAACAACCCGGCACCAACACCCAAATTCAGGTCTGCTAACAGTGAACTTGAATCTAGGAGAGCCAAGGGACAGTGTTTTTATTGTGATGAGAAGTACACCCCTGGACATGTGTGTAAGAACAGAAGGCAGATATTCTTGTTGGAATCTGAGGATGGAGAATGGGAATCAGTGGAGGAAGAAGAGGAGTTGGTAGAAGAGCAAGAGAGTGGACAGATAGCACAGATATCTGTGCATGCACTTGCAGGGCAAACTCACTGTCAAACCATGAGGATACCTGGTCAGGTTGGAAGAAAAACACTGAGTATATTAATTGACAGTGGTAGTTCTCATAATTTTGTGGATATGGGGGTTGTTGAGAAGTTAGGGTTGAAAGTAGAAGCCATACCCCCTTTTAACATATCTGTAGCAAATGGAGGGAAACTCTTATGCTGCTACCAGGTCAAACAACTCAGGTGGAAAATCAGGAATGCTGAATTCCAGGCAGATTTCTATGCCATTCCTCTGGGAAGTTGTGATGCTGTGTTAGGGATTGAGTGGTTGAGGACCTTGGGGCCCATAACTTGGGATTTTGAGCAGCTTACAATGAAGTTTTACTTCAGTGGGAAGAATCACACGCTCAAGGGTACTAAATCTGATGTGATCAAGCAACCTTCACTAAAGTATATGGGAAGAGCAGTACAGGATTCTGCTCAACTGGCCGTCCTGCAATGTCAAGGAGAAGGGAGCTCAGAATTCTTTGCTATTCATCTGGTGGATGAGGGGAAGGATGAGAATGAGCTAAGACATCTCCTGAACAACTATCAGGACATTTTTGAGGAACCCAAAGAGCTGCCACCATTCAGAGATGGTCATAATCATAAGATAACACTCAGAAGTGGTTCTGAACCTGTGAATATAAGGCCCTACAAATATCCTATGATTCAGAAGGATATCATAGAGTCTATGACACAGGAGCTACTAGAGAATGGGGTGATACAACATAGTACAAGTCCATATGCATCACCAGTGGTGCTTGTTAAGAAAAAAGATGGAACCTGGAGGATGTGTGTTGATTATAGAGAGTTAAACAAGCAAACTATCAAGGATAAATTCCCTATACCCCTTATAGAAGAGCTGCTGGATGAATTGCATGGATCCCAATACTTCACCAAAATCGACCTAAGATCAGGGTTTCATCAGCTCAGGATGGAGCCTGATGACATAGGGAAAACGGCATTCAGAACTCACAATGGTCACTTTGAGTACTTAGTAATGCCCTTCGGGCTTACTAATGCACCCTCCACATTCCAAAGCCTCATGAATAAAACTTTTCAGAGGTTTTTGAGGAAATTTGTGCTGGTTTTCTTTGACGACATTCTAATCTACAGTGCTAGTTGGGAAGAGCACATGACTCATTTAAAAGAGGTGTTGCAGGTGATGAGAGAGTCACAGCTCTATGCTAAACCCAGCAAATGTTGTTTTGGGGCTGTCAAGTTGGAATACCTGGGGCACATCATCTCTAGAGAAGGGGTAGCTACTGACCCCTCAAAAATAGAGGCAGTCAGAAATTGGCCAACTCCAAGAACCATCAAACAATTGAGAGGATTCTTGGGACTTACAGGGTATTACAGGAGGTTTATAAGGGGGTATGGTGTGATAAGTAAACCACTTACTAATCTACTGAAGAAAAATGCCTTTTTATGGAGTGAAGCTGCAGATCAGGCATTTGACAAGCTTAAAGAGTTGATGACTACAGCTCCGGTCCTAGCTTTACCTAATTTCTCCAAGCCTTTTGTAGTAGAGACAGATGCTTCGGGTGGAGGAATAGGAGCTGTGCTCATGCAAGATAACCACCCCATTGCTTATTTGAGTAAACCTCTGGCCCTAAAACACCAAGCAATGTCAGTCTATGAGAAGGAGCTACTTGCCATCATCCTTGCTGTCACAAAATGGGGACAGTATTTATCGGGGAAACATTTTGTGATAAAGACTGATCACCAAAGTCTAAAGTATTTATTGGAGCAGAGAATCACCACCCCACTCCAACAGAAATGGCTTGCAAAGCTTCTTGGATATGATTACGAGATTTCTTACAAAAAGGGGAAGGAAAACATAGCTGCAGATGCTTTGTCTAGAGTAAACAACCCTGAGTTGCTACAAATGAATGTCTGCAAGTTCAGCACTAATCTTTTGGACATAATTAAGGAAGCTTGGGCAAAAGACCTAACTCTAGCTAATCTAATCCAAGATCTGAAGACTGATCAGAATTCTCACAAGCAGTTTCAATGGAAGGATGATAAGCTGTTAAGGAAAGAGAAGATGGTGATTGGGAAGTATAATGATTTGCAGAAGAACATTATATCTATGATGCATGACACCTTACAGGCTGGACACTCAGGCATAGAGGCCACATACAGGAGAATAAAGGGAAGTTTTTACTGGAAAGGGATGAAACAAGATGTCAAGGAATATGTGTCTCAATGCAAGGTCTGTCAACAGTGTAAGTATGATAATGCTGCGTATCCTGGAATATTACAACCCTTACCTATACCTGGCACTATCTGGACTGAGATCAGCATGGATTTCATAGATGGCCTACCTAGCTCCATGGGTAATGATTCCATATTGGTGGTTACAGATAGGCTAAGCAAGGCAGCCCACTTCATAGCTTTGAGCCATCCATACACTGCTCTTGAAGTTGCTCAGGCCTATTTTGACTTTGTCTACAAGCTTCATGGTATGCCTAACAGCATAGTCAGTGACAGGGATTCACTTTTCCTTAGTAATGTTTGGCAAGAGCTATTCTCATTGCATGGAGTTAGCTTGAATTTTTCATCCTCCTACCATCCACAAACTGATGGTCAGACTGAGGTCCTTAACAGGAGCCTCGAAACTTACCTGAGGTGTTTTTGTCATGAAACACCTAGTGATTGGTGTAAATGGCTGCCTGCAGCAGAATACTGGTATAATACCAGCTATCACAGCTCACTCAAAATGAGTCCCTATGAAGTAATGTATGGGTGCCCCCCTCCTGTTCACATACCCTACATGCCAGGAGATAGCAAGGTGGACACAGTGGACAGGTTGATGATAGAAAGGGAAGAAGTCATGGCTGTTATCAGGAGAAATCTGGCTAAAGCTCAAAACAGGATGCAGCAGCAAGCTAATAAGCATAGGAGTGACAGGCAGTTTGAGAAAGGGGAGTATGTCTACCTCAAATTACAGCCTTACAGGCAGAGTTCTATGGGGTCTAGGAGTAATCAGAAGTTGGCTAAGAGGTTCTATGGACCATATGAGATACTTCAGAAGGTAGGGTCTGTGGCTTACAAATTAGCTCTCCCTACACATTCTCAGATCCACCATACTTTCCATGTTTCCCAGCTGAAGAAACACAATGGTCCATTACCTGAAGATGCCATTCACCCATCCCCAGCTGAGCTAGACCCATCTATGAGAAAGCCTGAGGCTATCCTTGCCAGGAAAACAGTGAAGAGAAGGAGAATTTCTGCTACCAAGGTGCTGATCAAATGGCAATCATGCCCTGTGGAAGATGCAAGCTGGGAATTTTTATACGACATTCAGAAGAAATTTCCAGAATTCGATCCTTGGGGTCAAGGATCTCTTGAAGGGGAAGGTACTGATGCAGTCTTGCAGAAATTGGCACCAGAACAGAGCATGGGAAGCTTTGGCGCGCAATTGGTCGAAGCGGGGAAGAATTCAAAAGAGAAGACAGCTCACTGTTTCCAGAAGATCGCCAGCACATCAGGAACAACTCAGCATTCTTCTGGAAGGAAGGAAGATCTCACCTACCTAGGATAATCCCTAGGCAATGATTATCCAATGATTAGCTGGCTTAGCCATGTGCACTGTACTATCTGATTTAGCCGTTATTTCGTTTTGTCATTTTGTAGCTTTCTCCCTAAAGTGAGTGGTACTATATAAACTCACATATGTAATTTGTTAGAGTATCCATAAATTAATGAAATTGCTCACTGAGCACTCCTTCCGTCCAAATCCATTCCTTTCATGTCATTCTGAATCCCTAGGCGACATTCTGTATCTTGCCACAGGTTTTAGTTATATATAGGCCTATCAATCTTAGGATTGAACAGCTTATTTTATCAAGGTCGTATCAATGATCAACATTGTGGTCTTCTTCAAGTGGGTCCATATAAGCATCGAATGTGTATTGATATACATTAAGACTTTCTCATTGTGGAAGCCCATAAATCTGGTTCACCAATTGAGTTTTTACCCCAATAAAAGAAGCCCATGGTTATCCCAACAAACACTAAAACCACTCTGCTACTATCACTCTTCTTCTCTTCACTCTTTCTACTAATCCATTTGCTTTGGATTTTAATGCCTCAATTAAATGATGCCATAGCGCCTCGGGCAACTAACAATCTTCCTTGCCCTAAGCTTCTTTTACTAAAACCCAACTTGTAAGACAAGCTAAAGTCTTGTTGTCTTTGATCATACAAACCATTAGGAACAGCAACTGAATTCAACTTGATTAAACTTCCAGAAGAAACCGCCATTGACACCACCATCTCTCTGTTTTTTTTGGGAGTCCAGAGACGGCTAGGGTTCACTGAGACTCCCGACACACGCTTTTCTTACTTATCTTACTCATGATTTCTTTTTTTATCTTACTCTGCTCTTTTGAGTTTTTGCTGCCCATTGTAGTGGGAGGTCTGGGTGCATAGGTAGATTTCGGTGTTTGTACCCTCTATAATCGAGTCTTATGAGTCTACCTGTCTCATTTTGGATAACCACAGGTCTTTGGGTTGATCTCGGCTCTGTATGTGAAATCATATACATCTTATTATCTTAATATATTTATAAACGAAACTTTTTTCGTGGCATTGAAGAGATATAGAGCCCTTTGAATTTTCTGATAGCTTCTGTTGAATAAGAAATTAATTTATGTTATGAAATTGTTGTTATATACCATATGTGAGTTTTTGTTAATCATGTAAAAAATTCATGCATTAGTTATGTAAATGTAGAATACCATACATAATCTTATGGTAATCATGAAAATAAGCTTATGGTAACCAGGCTGAAGATATCACATTTTCATAATTATGAAAATATTTTATATGTTATGGGAAGATAATATTCCGTAAGTTAAAAATATAATATGACATTTTCTACATTTTGGTACATATAAGCACCAAATGACGACCTTAAAATTTGAGATACTAATACTAATAACTATAGGTCACCCTAATATAAATGGGTAACCGTTTAACTTATTCAAATGAATTTCTCAATACTAACAATTATACGTCAACTCTATTGAATAGGTTAAAAGCCCTACGAATTTTCTTAGATCTTTAGGTGAATAAAGAATTAATTAAGTGTTATAAAAATGTAGTTAGCATATGTAAGTTCCATATGTCAAATTTACATTTTGATACGTCAGAAAAAAAAAAAATCTGACAACATTATCTACATTTTGGTAAATATAAGAACCAAAATTATTTCTTTAAACTTCGAATTAGAGATAGTAATACTAACAATGATAAATCACTCATGTACTATAGGTGAATAGTAATTCAACTTATTTTATAATTTTTCAATACAAATAAGTACTCCCCCCGTTCGCCTATAAAAATAACAGTATATAATCCACTATTTTTCGACAAAATGGCTCCGGAGCAAAAACGACTCAAATTTTGGTGGTAGTCTCTACATATGATATAATGAGGATTTTCAAAATATGAGAGTCAAAAATCTAAGCGAAGATAAGGAAAACAGCCAAAACGGTCAGAAATCCGCACAAAGTGACGAGAGTCGAAACGCATGAAATACTTCACAAAAAGAGAAACCAACACTCAAATCCAACAAATATAGTTCTAGGGTATCTAATTTAACGATTGGAGGACATTTGGCTTGTTTCCAAAAATTGATCAAATTTGACCGGAATCGCAGTATATAATCCACGGTTTTTCGATAAAAATGCTCCGGAGCGAAAACGGCTCAAATTTTGGTGGTAGTCTCTACGTATGATACAATGAGGATTTTCAAAATATTAGAGTAAAAAACTTAAGAAAAGATAATGAAAACGGCCAAAACGATCATAAATCCATACAAAGTGACGAGCGTCGAAACGCATGAAATACTTCAGAAAATGAGGAAACAACACTCAAATACAACAAGTATAGTCCTAGGGTATCTACGGTAACTTTTGGAGGACATTTGACAAAATTGATCAAATTTGACCGGAATCGCAGTATATAATCCACGGTTTTTCGATAAAAAGGCTCGGGAGCGAATACGGTTCAAATTTTAATGCTAGTCTCTGCATATGATATAATGAGGATTTGAAAAATATTAGAGTAAAAACTTTAAGAGAAGATAATGAAAACGGCCAAAACGATCATAAATCCATACAAAGTGACGAGCGTCGAAACGCATGAAATACTTCAGAAAATGAGGAAACGACACTCAAATCCAACAGGTATAGTCCTACGGTATGTACAGTAATTTTTGGAGGATATTTGACGTTATTCGAAAAATTGATCAAATTTGACCGCAGTCGCAGTATATAATCCACGGTTTTTCGATTAAAAGGCTCGGGATCGAATACGGCTCAAATTTTGGTGGTAGTCTCTACGTATGATTTAATGAGGATTTGAAAAATATTAGAGTAAAAAACTTAAAAGAAGATAACGAAAACGGCCAAAACGGTCATAAATCCATACAAAGTGACGAGCGTCGAAACGCATGGAATACTTGAGAAAATGAGGAAACAACACTCAATTCCAACAAGTCTTGTCCTAGGGTATATACAGTAATTTTTGAAGGACATTTGATTTTTTTCGAAAAATTGATCAAATTTGACCGGAATCGCTGACGGTTTTTTGATAAAAATGCTGGGGAGCGAATACGGCTCAAATTTTGGTGGTAGTCTCTACGTATGATATAATGAGGATTTGAAAAATATTAGAGTCAAAAACCTAAGAGAAGATAAGGAAAACGGCCAAAACGGTCATAAATCCATACATAGAGACGAGCGTCGAAACATATGAAATACTTCAGAAAATGAGGAACCAACACTCAAATACAACAATTGTTGTCCTAGGGTATCAACAGTAATGTGTGGAGGACATTTGGCGTATTTCATAAAATTGATCAAATTTGACCAGAATCGTAGTACATAATCCACAATTTTTCGATAAAATGGCTCCGGAGCAAAAACGGTCAAATTTCAATGGTAGTGTCTAAGTATGATATAATGAGGATTGGAAGAACATTAGAGATAAAAACCTAAGAGAAAGTTAGAAAAACGGCCAAAACGGTCATAAAGCTATACAAAGTGACGAGCGTCGAAACGCCTGAAATATTTCACATAATGAGGAACCAACATTCAAATCCAACCAGTATAGTACTAATGTATCTTCAATAATGTTTGGAGGACATTTGGCTTTTTTTTCGGAAAATTGATCAAATTTGACCAAAATCACAGTACATAATCCACGACTTTTTGATAAAATGACTTCGAAGAAAAAAAGGACTCAAATTTTGGTGGTGGCCTCTAAGTATGATAAAATAAGGATTTGCAAAATATTAGAATGAAAAACCTAAGAGAAGATAAGGAAAACGGTCAAAATGGTCATAAATCCATACAAAGTGACGTGCGTCGAAACGCATGAAATACTTTAGAAAATGAGGAACCAAAACTAAAATACAACAAGTATAATCCTAATGTATCTTGAGGAATGTTTGGAGGACCTTTGTCTTTAAGTCATAGCCAGCAATCAGCTCTTATCCTTTGACGGAAAATTGATCAAATTTGATCAGAATAACATTATATAATCTACTATTTTTCGACAAAATGGCTCCGGAGCAAAACGCCTCAAATTTTGGTGGTAGTCTCTACATATGATAAATGAAGATTTGCAAAATATTAGAGTAAAAAACCTAAGAGAAGATAGAGAAAACAGCCAAAACGGTCAGAAATCCACACAAAGCGACGAGCGTCGAAACGCTGAAATACTTCACTAAATGAGGAATCAACACTCAAATCCAACAAATATAGCCCTAAGGTATCTAATTTAACTTTTAAAGGACATTTGGCTTGTTTCGAAAAATAGATCAAATTTGACCAAAATCGCAATACATAATCCACGGTTTTTCGATAAAAATGCTCTGGAGCGAAAATAGCTCAAATTTTGGTGGTAGTCTCTACGTATGATAGAATGAGGATTTTCAAAATATTAGAGTAAAAAACTTAAGAGAAGATAATGAAAATGGCCAAAACGATCATAAATTCATATAAAGTGACGAGCGTCCAAACGCATGAAATACTTCAGAAAATGATGAAACAACACTCAAACCCAACCAGTATAGTCCTAGGTTATCTACAGTAACTTTTGGAGGACATTTGACGTTATTCGTAAAATTGATAAAATTTGACCGGAATCACTGTATATAATTCACGGTTTTTCGACAAAAAAGCTCCAGAGCGAATACGGCTCAATTTTTGGTGGTAGTCTCTACGTATGATATAATGAGGATTTTAAAAATATTAGAGTAAAAATCTTAAGAGAAGATAATGAAAACGACCAAAACGGTCATAAATCCATACAAAGTGACGAGCGTCGAAACGCATGGAATACTTCAAAAAAATGAGGAAACAACACTCAAATCCAACAAGTATAGTTTTAGGGTATCTACAGTAATTTTTGGAGGACATTTCACGTTTTTCGAAAAATTGATCGAATTTAACAGGGATCGCTGTATAATCCACTGTTTTTTGATAAAAAGGCTCGGGAGCGAATACAGCTTAAATTTTGGTGGTAGTCTCTACGTGTGATATAATGAGGATTTGAAAAATATTAGAGTAAAAAACCTAAGAGAAGGTAATAAAAACGGCAAAAACGGTTTTATATCCATACAAAGTGACGAGCGTCGAAACGTATGAAATACTTCAGAAAATGAGGAACCAACACTCAAATCCAACAATTGTTGTCCTATGGTATCTACAGTAATGTTTGGAGGACATTTAGCGTGTTTCGTAAAATTGATCAAATTTGACCGGAATCGTAGTACATAATCCACGGTTTTTTGATAAAATGGCTCCGGAGCAAAAACGGCTCAAATTTCGGTGTTAGTGTCTAAGTATGATATAATGAGGATTGGAAGAATATTAAAGCCAAAAACCTAAGAGAAGTTAAGAAAAACGGCCAAAACGGTCATAATGTCATACAAAGTGACGAGCGTCGAAACGCATGAAATATTTCACAAAATGAGGAACCAACACTCAAATCCAACAAGTATAGTATTAATGTATCTTCAGTAATGTTTGGAGGACATTTGGCTTTTTTTTTCGGAAAATTGATCAAATTTGACCGGAACCACAGTACATAATCCACGATTTTTTGATAAAATGTCTTCGGAGCAAAAACGACTCAAATTTTGGTGGTGGTTTCTAAGTATGATAAAATAAGGATTTGTAAAATATTAGACTAAAAAACTAAGAGAAAATAAGGAAAACGGCACAAACAGTCATAAATTCATAAAAAGTGACGAGCGTCGAAACGCATGAAATACATCAGAAAATGAGGAACCAAGACTCAAATCCAGGAAGTATAATCCTATTGTATCCTCAATTCTTGGAGGACCTTTGGCTTTAAGTCATGGCCAACAATCAGCTCTTATCCTTTGGCGGAAAATTAATCAAATTTGATCACAATAACATTACATAATCCATTATTTTTTGACAAAATGGCTCCGAAGCAAAAACCACTCAAATTTTGGTGGTAGTCTCTAAATATGATATAATGAGGATTTGCAAAATACAAGAATCAAAAACCTAAGAGAAGATAAGGACAACAGCCAAAACGGTCAGAAATCCATACAAAGTGACGAGCGTCGAAACGCTGAAATACTTCACTAAATAAGGAACCAATATTCAAATCCAACAAATATAGTCCTAGGGTATCTAATTTAACTTTTGGAGGACATTTGGCTTGTTTCGAAAAATTTATCAAATTTGACCAGAATCGCAATACAAAATCCACGGTTTTCGATAAAAATGCTCCGGAGCGAAAACAGCTCAAATTTTGGTGGTAGTCTCTACGTATGATAGAATTAGGATTTTCAAAATATTAGAATAAAAAACTTAAGAGAAGATAATGAAAACGGCTAAAACGATCACAAATCCATACAAATTGACGAGCGTCGAAACGCATGAAATACTTCAAAAAATGAGGGAACAACACTCAAATCCAACAAGTATAGTCCGAGGGTATCTACAGTAACTTTTGGAGGTCATTTGACGTTATTCGAAAAATTGATCAAATTTGACCGGAATCGCAGTATATAATCCACGGTTTTCCGATAAAAAAGGCTCGGGAGCGAATACGATTCAAATTTTTGTAGTAGTCTCTACGTATAATATAATGAGGATTTGAAAAATATTAGAGTAAAAAACTTAAGAGGAGATAATGAAAACGGCCAAAACGGTCATAAATCCATACAAAGTGATAAGCGTCGAAACGCACGGAATACTTCAGAAAATGAGGAAACAACACTCAAATCCAACAAGTATAGTCCTAGGGTTTCTACAGTAATTTTTGGAGGACATTTGACGTTTTGCGAAAAATTGATCGAATTTGTCCGGAATCGCTGTATAATCCACGGTTTTTCGATAAAAAAGCTCAGGAGCGAATATGGCTTAAATTTTGGTGGTAGTCTCTACGTATGATATAATGAGTATTTGAAAAATATTAGAGTCAAAAACCTAATAGAAGATAAGGAAAACGGCCAAAACGGTCATAAATCCATACAAAGTGACGAGCGTCGAAACGTATGAAATACTTCAATAAAATGGCTCCGGAGTAAAAACGCCTCAAATTTTGGTGGTAATGTCTTAGTATGATATAATGAGGATTGGATGAATATTAGAGCCAAAAACCTAAGAGAACGTTAGAAAAACGGCCAAAACGGTCACAAAGCTATACAAAGTGATGAGCGTCGAAACGCATGAAATATTTCACATAATGAGGAACCAACTCTCAAATCCAACAAGTATAGTACTAATGTATCTTCACTAATGTTTGGAGAACATTTGGTCTTTTTTCTGAAAATTGATCAAATTTGACCATAATCACAATACATAATCCACGATTTTTTGATGAAATGGCTTCGGACCAAAAACGACTCAAATTTTGGTGGTGGTCTCTAAGTATGATAAAATAAGGATTTGCAAAATATTAGAGTAAAAAACCTAAGAGAAAATAAGGAAAACGGCAAAAACAGTCATAAATCCATAGAAAGTGACGAGCGTCGAAACGCATGAAATACTTCAGAAAATGAGGAACCAAAACTCAAATCCAGCAAATATAATCCTAATGTATCTTCAATAATGTTTGGAGGACCCTTGGCTTTAAGTCATCACCAGCAATCAGCTCTTATCGTTTGGCGGAAAATTGATCAAATTTGATCAGAATAACATTACATAATCCATTATTTTTCGACAAAATGGCTCCAGAGCAAAAACCACTCAAATTTTGGTGGTAGTCTCTACATATGATACAATGAGAATTTGCAAAATATTAGAGTCAAAAACCTAAGAGAAGATAAGGAAAACAGCCAAAACGGTCAGAAAACCACACAAAGTGACGAGCGTCGAAACGCTGAAATACTTCCCTAAATGAGGAACCAACACTTAAATCCAACAAATATAGTCTTAGGGTATCTAATTTAACTTTTGGAGGACATTTGACTTGTTTCGAAAAAATTATCAAATTTGACCAGAATCGCAATACATAATCCACGGTTTTTCGATAAAAATGCTCCGGAGCGAAAACTGCTCAAATTTTGGTGGTAGTCTCTACGTATGATAGAATTAGGATTTTCAAAATATTAGAATAAAAAACATAAGAGAAGATAATGAAAACGGCCAAAACGATCACAAATCCATACAAAGTGACGAGCGTCGAAACGCATGAAATACTTCAGAAAATGAGGAAACAACACTCAAATCCAACAAGTATAGTCCGAGGGTGTCTACAGTAACTTTTGGAGGACATTTGACGTTATTCGAAAAATTGATCAAATTTGACCGGAATCGCAGTATACAATCCACGGTTTTCCGATAAAAAAGGCTCGGGAGCGAATACGGCTCAAATTGTTGTGGTAGTCTCTACGTATGATATAATGAGGATTTGAAAAATATTAGAGTAAAAAACTTAAGAGAAGATAATGAAAACGGCCAAAAGGGTCATAAATACATACGAAGTGACGAGCGTCGAAACGCATGGAATACTTCAGAAAATGATGAAACAACACTCAAACCCAACGAGTATACTCCTAGGTTATCTACAGTAACTTTTGGAGGACATTTGACGTTATTCGAAAAATTGATAAAATTTGACCGGAATCACTGTATATAATTCACGGTTTTTCGGCAAAAAAGTTCCGGAGCGAATACGGCTCAATTTTTGGTGGTAGTCTCTACGTATGATATAATGAGGATTTTAAAAATATTAGAGTAAAAATCTTAAGAGAAGATAATGAAAACGACCAAAACGGTCATAAATACATACAAAGTGACGAGCGTCGAAACGCATGGAATACTTCAGAAAATGAGGAAATAACACTCAAATCCAACAAGTATAGTCTTAGGGAATCTACAATAATTTTTGGAGGATATTTGACGTTATTCGAAAAATTTATCAAATTTGACCGAAATCGCAGTATATAATCCACGGTTTTTCGATAAAAATGCTCGGAGCGAATACGGCTCAAGTTTTGGAGGTAGTCTCTACGTATGATATAATGAGGATTTTCAAAATATTAGAGTAAACAACTTAAGAGAAAATAATGAAAACGACCAAAACGGTCATAAATCCATAAGTGACGAGCGTCGAAACGCATGGATTACTTCAAAAAATGAGGAAACAACACTCAAATCCAGCAATTCCGGTCAAATTTGATCAATTTTTTGAACAACGTCAAATGTACAATCCACGGTTTTTCGATAAAAAAGCTCTGGAGCGAAAACAGCTCAAATTTTGGTGGTAGTCTCTACGTATGATATAATGACAATTTTAAAAATATTAGAGTAAAAATCTTAAGAGAAGATAATGAAAACGGCCAAAACGGTCATAAATCCATACAAAGTGACGAGCGTCGAAACGCATGAAATACTTCAGAAAATGAGGAAACAACACTCAAATCCAACAAGTCTAGTTCTAGGGTATCTACAGTAATTTTTGAAGGACATTTGACCTTTTTCGAAAAATTGATCGAATTTGACCGGAATCGCTGGATATAATCCACGGTTTTTCTATAAAACGGCTCGGGAGCGAATATGGCTCAAATTTTGGTGGTAGTATCTACGTATGATATAATGAGGATTTGAAAAATATTAGAGTCAAAAACCTAAGAGAAGATAAGGAAAACAACCAAAACGGTCATAAATCCATACAAAGTGACGAGCGTCGAAACGTATGAAATACTTCAGAAAATGAGGAACAAACTGTCAAATACAACAATTGTTGTCCTAGAGTATCTACAGTAATGTTTGGAGGACATTTGGCGTATTTCGTAAAATTGATCAAATTTGATCAGAATCGTAGTACATAATCCACGGTTTTTCGATGAAATGGCTTCAGAGCAAAAACGGCTCAAATTTCGGCTAAGTATGATATAATGAGGATTGGAAGAATATTAGAGCCAAAAATCTAAGAGAAGTTTAGAAAAACGGCCAAAACGGTCATAGAGCCATACAAAGTGACGAGCGTCGAAACGCATGAAATATTTCACAAAATGAGAAACCAACACTCAAATCCAACAAGCATAGTACTAGTGTATCTTTAGTAATTTTTGGAGGACATTTGTTTTTTTTTTTGGGAAAATTGATTAAATTTGACCAGAATCACAGTACATAATCCACGATTTTTTGATAAAATGGCTTCAGACAAATAACGACTCAAATTTTGGTGGTGGTCTCTAAGTATGATAAAATAAGGATTTGCAAAATATTAGAGTAAAAACCTAAGAGAAGATAAGGAAAACGGTCATAAATCCATACAATGTGACGAGCGTCGAAACGCATGAAATATTTCACAAAATGAGGAACAAACACTCAAATCCAACAAGTATAGTCCTAGGGTATCTTATTTAATGTTTGGAGGACATTTGGCTTGTTTCGAAAAATTGATCAAATTTGACCAGAATCGCAGTACATTATCCACGGTTGTTTCAATAAATCCGGAGCGAAAACGGCTCAAATTTTGGTGGTAGTCTCTACGTATAATATAATGAGGATTTTCAAAATATTATAGTAAAAAACCTAAGAGTAGATAATGAAAACGACCAAAACGGTCATAAATCCTTACAAAGTGACGAGCGTCAAAACGCATGAAATACTTCATATAATGAGGAACGAACACTCGAATCTAACAAGTATAGTCCTAGGGTATCTACATTAGTTTTTGGAGGACGTACGATGTTTTTTTAAAAAATTGATCAAATTTGACCGGGATCGCAGTACATACTCCACGGTTTTTCGATAAAATGGCTCCGGAACGAAAACATTTCAAATTTTGGTGGTAGTCTCTACATATGATATAATGAGGATTTGAAGAATATTAGATCCAAAAACCTAAGAGATTGTTAGAAAAACAGCCAAAACGGTCATAAATCCATACAAAGTGACGAGCGTCGAAACACATGAACTACTTCACAAAATGAGATACTGATCTGCCCATTTTCTACGCATCAAGTTGATGGTTTTTATTGTATTTTAACATTCCAAATGGTGTATTATACTCACTATTGGTGTTGAGTATCGGTTCTTAAGTTTTATGTAATCTTGGTCATCATTTTAAGCACATTTTGGATGCGAACAATAATTGACGCGCTGTTGAAAATATTTCCTTAGACTTTTGGCGGCAAGCTTGGCGGAGCGTTAAAAGAAGCAAAAAGATATGCGTCAAAGACTTTTCGCGGTCCGGTGTGGTGAGCTTGGAGGGCGACGATGAGGTTTTGCGGGCCGCGGTGAAGAGATTGGCGGACCGTGGTTTCTGTATTTTTCTATTTTACGTTTTCCAGACTTTAAAAATCCCCGACTCTAGGTTTATTCATTCAGAATTTTTAGAGAAAACAAGGAGAGGGGGCGGCTAGAAGAAGAGTAGTGGCTGCGGACCAAGGGGAAGGGGGAAATCGCGTCGGAGGGAGAAGGTAGAATTGTGCTGGGAGGCAATGGGAGCCGTCGACGGTGAGCGATCACTCCACTAGTGGAGTCGCCATCATACGACGGGCAAGCGTTGTGGCCGGACAGCATACGTGGTGGTGTATCCAGGTAGTCGGTCGTGAGGTAGTACGTTGTCCTGGGTAGGGAAAGGGAAAGGGGGAGAGGAGAAAGAAAAGTAAGAGGTGGGGATTGGTCATTTTATTTCATTATTATTGATTATTGATTGTAATTAAGTCAAGCTAATCATGCTCCTGTCAATATATATTATAGACGGATAAACTAACAAAAGTTCAAAAATGGGTATAGTGTGCAGTTTTAGAAAGTACGGGGGTACCGTATGCACAAAGTTAATTTGTAGGGGTACCGCGTGCAAAACCCCAAAGTAAAGGGGTACTACATGCATTTTCCGATAATATAATTTATGGTGATTATTGTGGTAAGCTAAGTTATAATAATATAAAAATATAATGTGATATAACATGTGATGAGATTGTGGTATGAATATGAGATAGTAAAACGGCTAACGTAAAAGTGGAAGTAAATTAATAATATGATAGGGAGTAAATGAGTAGAAACATATATTATAATATACTATCATTACTAATAATATTATAAAAAAGATAAATCATCATTTTTATAAAACGAGTATAATAATGTGAATATGCAGCCCGGGCGTAGGCCGGACATACAAACTAGTTATACTATATATTAAAAGCTGTGTTAGAGGCAACGACTACGTTCACCGGCTTCAATTAGGCCATCAGTCATGCCACGTGGCACGTCTCTTTAATTTTCACTTAAAAAAATTCATTGAAAATGTATTTTATGGTAAAGAGTATAGATGGACATTTCATCTTTGACAATAAATAAGTGACTTTTCTCATATCAAAAAAAAGTTTCAATATTTTATTATTATAAAAAATCAATATTTACTATTAATTGATTTCATCTTTACCATATTATTTGATACCTTCTTTATTACTTATCTGAACTGAAATCACATCATCTATAATGAAAATGAAAGTTCTATAAATTATAATATTAATTGATATAAGTATTGGTTCACAAAGAAATAAAATGATAAAATTTATTTCGGGCGTAGCCCGGGTAGTAAACAAGTCATTATTAAACTATCGAGACCAATGCCCTTGTTGATAAGGTCAATTGTCACCATATACATCTTTTTACTTTGAGTTAGTAATGTAAGGTTTCTTTTAATTTTTTTTTAATTGTAAATTGGGTCGCAAATCGGGTACCTGCTTGTAGTTTTTCAAGACACGTACCCGACCCGGTTAACATTAAAAAACTCGGACTGGGTACCTGACCCGGTTATTACCCGAATTTTCGGGTAATTTAAACCGAGTACCGTATCGGATACAGATCGTTAAACCGGAGTCACGGAGTTGTCGAGGAATGTGATACTCCGTCCAAGTTGCTCGCAAATCAATCCTACTAGTTTACTGCCCGGGCTACGCCCGAAATAAATTTATCATTTTATTTCTTTGTGAACAAATAATTTTATCAATAAAATTTACCATTTATAGAACTTTCACTTTCAATATAGATGATGTGATTCTTCAAATAAATAATAAGGAAGGTACAAAATAATAATGTAAAGATGAAATCAATTAATAGCAAACGTTGATTTTTTATAATAAAAAAATATTGTGAATTTTTTTGATATGGAAAACGTCGCTCTACTCTTTACCATAAAAGATATTTCAAATGAATTTTTTAAAAGAAAATTGAAGAGACATGACACGTGGCATTGCAGATGACCTAATTAAAGCCGGTGAACGTCGTCATTGCCTCTAACACAGTTTTTAATATATAGTATAAGATTCGTTTTCAACACTCATAGCATAGTATACAACAAGATCAAAGTCCAAGATGTGTTCTTTTTGTTGGGGTGGATTTAATGTTAGGCTGGGTTGTTCTTTTTGTTGGGGTGAGGGCCTGGGTTGCAGATTGTGGAAAGTGAGAGTAATAGAAGTGAGCTTTTTTTGTATTTAATTATTTAAGCAGTTATGGATCATTTTTAGCCTTTAGATTAAATGGGTGGTTGAGGTTTAATGAACTCCACAAGATATAGTTATTTTTTAACTCTAGGGGATCCAATTCCATTTCTAAATGTATATGACCATTTTTTATTCACATGTGAATAAAGCTAATATAAATTATTATAATTGTTGATCCTTTTAGATCTAAACTAATCTAAATTCCGACTATGAATGGTCGGACCTATAGTTGCATCTTTTGCTATTGTCTTATTCTATTCATTAACACCATTGAAATCGGCCTCGTGGACAAACCTTTTAAGACGTTCTCGAAGAATTTGAGTATATTGAAAACAAGAGTTAGAGTAGGAAAAACAACTAGTGCAAGCTCTTTATTGAGCTCAAATTACGGCCCTGGGCTTTTTAAGGTGGCCTTGAATGCCCATCAACTCGCTTCTTACGAACAAAGAAAATGAGACTCATGAGACAAAGAGCGGCAATAATTGTTCCCCAAATCTTAAAACATTGTAAGCTGTTGATGGCACCGAAGAAAGATGGGAAATTTGTTGTCTTGCATAACTAACGAGGATGACGTGTGAAATTGAATTTCGGGTAGGATGGAGTAGTAGAAATGTGGATAACAACAATTGTCAATTTTTTGGGGATAGGATGGAGTAGTAGGGATGTGGATTACAACAATTGTCAGTTTTCTGGGAGGGATGATAGGTTTGCTTATAGGCTTAAGGGGGAGGCGGAGAGTAACAATGGTTGGTGAGAGGTGGGGTGTCGCGAATATAGTAAACATATTTGTGAAAGTAAAAAAACAGGGTGAGACACAGAGAGAAAAAGAGGGATGTTGACTATTTTCGTCACCCCTCGCCACTGTTTATACACTATGCCCTAATTCCACAATTGTTTTCCACAATCCGCCCTAAGACCACCATTATTTCCACCATTAGCCCTAAAACCATTTTCTGTTGAGTATTTTCCCGCGCATAAACACTCCCCATTATCTTGATCGGACAACATTCGTGTGTTATGAATTTGTACATGTATTGCATTAAATGGATCCAATGTTCCATTAGATCCATTTAATCCATTTAGCGCTACGGTACGTATTATAGTGCCGTTGTATTCGGTGATACCACAAATTCATCAAAATTGGAAACAGTAGGTCGAAATACGGCCAAAGAGTCTTTTGTTAAAAGTATTTTTGGTCGTTTTTGTGAAATTTAAGCTTGGTGAGGTGGATACTTAAAAGAGTTAAGGGTGTGGCTATAGTCGTGTAGGGCAATCATTGGCAGACTACACATTTTGGCTTGCTGGGAGAATATGGGAGCAGCATCATGAGGTAGATATTCCCGAAGCTTGGGTTTGGGCGCACAAAACATCCAATAGCTTGGGTGCTGCTGCCTCAACTTCAGCTCAAAGTAAGGCCCGAGAGATTTCAAGGTCGCCTTAAATGGCCCCTCAATCAACCCTCTTTTTGCGAAAAATGGAGATGGAAATCGCGAGACACTGATTGTTATCCAGATTTTATAACATTGGAAGCCGGTGATGACACCAAAAGTGTTGTCTTGCATAGGTAGCGAGTAGGAGGTGTGAACTTGAATTTGGAGGTGGGTGGAGGGGTAGAAAGGTTAGCAACAATTGTGAATGGAGGGGTAGGAAGGGTAACAATGGTGGGTTTTTGGGCGGAGGCGAAAGGCAATGCTGATGGGTGGGAGACATGGAGTGGCGAACAACGTAGTGGTGAACTTGTAAAGGTAATAAATAAATAAATAAATAAATAAATAAAAAACAGGGGTAGAGAGACACATAAATGGGGAAGACGACTTCCTTTATATAGCAGCTATGAAGCACAGACACCTCTCCTAAGTAACGTGTTCGTGTCCAATACGGTGTCGGACACGGACACCAGGAGGACACCGGGAGGACACATGTCGGACACGGTCGGTCCGGTGTCCGGTTTATTCTTTTTAAGTCGGACACAAAACCCGGTTTTGTACACACTAAACACCGGTTGGACACCTCTCGGACACCTCTAGGACACAAAAAACAAACATTAAACAAGCATTTGGGCGAAATAAACATTATTAATCTCGAATTCCTTACCGTTTCCCTTAACATATTCAATGATCATGTGTGTAATTTATTTTTATATATTTATATTAAAAAATAATAGCGGTACTGTCGGTGTCCTAAATTTTGAGATTGAGGTGTCCCGGTGTCCGCGTCCTCCCGGTGTCCGTACTCGTGCAACATAGTATAGCAGTATAAAGGTAGCAAATTATGCTTCCTTTGAGTTGGGTAGGCCAATCACAATGAGTGGCATGATATATCAATAGCACTCATTTTGGACTATCAAGGCATCCATTCTACTTGATCCAACATCTTATACTAATTACTTTCACGCGAATTAATTTCTCTATTTTACAAGTTGTTGAGTCAATCGACAAATTTCAAGCTACTTATAACTTTATTGCGATTGCTATTTTTTGCCAAATATTTCAGTTTTATATATGCTACTACTTGCACAGGCACAGATACTGAAAGACAGCAAACACTGAAAAGCGAGTTGAGTTAATCAGCAAACACTCTGATTGAATAGCACAAATGATTAATGCCTTGGCGAGTTGAGTTAATCAGCTCAGTTCTGTTCAATTCATCGGAAATGACACTGAAAAGCGAGGTAGAAAGACAAACTTGGCTTACCATGATACCATACACAAGACCTTCAATGACATTTTGAACAACAGAAACAGCAGCAAGTTCAGCCTCACCCAAATGCCCAGCGTAAGCAGTCATGAATCCGATGGAGTACTGAGCTACTGACGTTAAGATAGCAGGCCCAGCAATCTCCCACATATCCTTGGACTCCTGCAGGATTCGCTCTCGTAAATCTCTCCATCCTGTAACCTTGGAAGTTCCCTCAATTTCAAATGCTTCAAGTTTCCCTACTGCATCAGTCGGCTTCCCTGATTTAGTCTCGCTTTCACCAGTCATTTCAGCTATACTTCCACGTTTTCACTTTCACCCACGCCTTTCTTAACCAAAACTCGTAACACGTACGACATCAGGAGAAACCAGTCTCAACAAATTCCTATATCCTTACCTGATTTAGAGCTCAGTTGTACAGAAAAGAACAAATTCCCACCATTCAAGGAATATCTTTTCACCACTCATTACATGTCAATTTCTGAAAACAATCCAAAAAAAGCCGACCCAAAACACAAATATTTCATTCAGATTACAAGCATGACTGTAAGATTGTGATATACTCTGATAATCGCCTTCATATTATTGAAGAGGCAAGCCTCATTATATAGTACAATAGGAGAGGATTCCAACCCTAACCCTAGTTCTAGAATCTTCTATTTTAGACTATTCCATATTTCCTCTATCAATGACTACAAACAAATTTATCACAGCGTACATGCAGCGTACAGGAAAAGCCAAATTCGATCCGTAGGACAAAAAAATTACATGGACTGATTTAGAACCCTATCACAAATAAATTCGCTCCTTGTCATCTTGACATTCAGATATTGCACTGATCATTGTCTTACCAAATTCACCAAAAGAACTTGAGCTGAATATAAGATGTTCATATTGCTTTTGCTAAAAGATGGTAAACTTACTGAACAGGATCTAACTTAATAAGCACTAGTATTAACATATAGAAACTCAATATCAACTAGCAGCCAATCTGTTGGATACATCCTTGTCTAAAATTCCAACTGAAGCACAAATGTCAGCTCACTGATAAAGCCACGAAGGCGTATTTCTTATAACCCGGGTTTGACACGAGTCGTCAGTATCAAAATCGTCCTTGTGCTCCATTCACGACGAAAACAAATCTAATGAAAACACGTGTGTAGAATGATGACACGTAACAGTAGCTAAATTTGGGCTAAGAGAAACGTGAGGATGAAGTCCAGATGTTTACTACCAGTAATTGGAACAGAAATTTACACAACAGAAGAGAGAACAAAGCTGCACAAAGAGCATCTCTATATTTTTGTGTATCACTTTAATTTGACAATTATTATACAGACATCTAGCTAGCAGAAAATTGAGATGCAACCCCCTCCCCCCTCCTGCCGGCAGCAGCGCAAGCAGCAAATTGCTCCAAGTAAATACACCTAGAGAACGAATTCAACTATACATAATTGGATGAGAAGCAAATTCAGCCTCTGCATCAAATGTGCAACTGACATATACAAGTACTGCAAAATTTTCCCTGCCATTTTTTACCTCATATATCAGGTGACTCGGGTACAAGTTAATACAGTACAAATTAACCACTTGTGATATCAGATGATTTCTTCTGAGACGCTTCCACTAGCTCTGGAACTCGATCAAGCAAACTGTTTAATTCTACTGGAAATTCAGACTTTGCACGATTTGACTTTCCCCCAATCACCACTGTCGTTCCATCTTGTAGCGCCCATAGCTTTGGTACGATTTGCAAGAAAGAAATTCAAGCACGTGTCAGAAAAAGAGTCCTTCGTCAAGAAGAAACAGTAATACCAGTAACCTAAAAAGCGAAGCCTATCCACTAAACCATCAGCCCTGGAATTCGTAAAAAACACCAGCAATAGGAAGAAACAACACTGGTCTTACTCAACTTCCTCTAGAACAACGAATAATCATGCAAACTTTTATCGTTTATAAGTGTGGCCCTATCAATTCTCCCCTCTGCTACTTATGTTCCTATTAAGAACACATACTGCAATGTCTGCGGGTTTCATATATTGTTGCTTCGGCCAAGACTATTATAGGAAATAGGAGCTTTATGCAATAGTCAAATCAGATGCAAGGTCTGTTGCAGATGGCCAGTTTTAGAAATAGTACTAGAAAATGTCAAGATATCTGAATCTCTGAATGTACCATAAACCTGTTGATAGCTACACAATGACCAGACATTCACCTGTGCATGAGATAAATAGCTGATGCATGTTGTAAGCATAAGAGCACCAAATCCCGCATACACAACAGGCACACCTGGATCAGTCTGAGGAAGAACGTGGATCAGTTTAGGATGATATGAACAACTTATCAGAGAACAATGAAAATACAAACTGCTGGATAGATGTCAACTCCTCACCTTTAATTCAAGGCCAGTACTTCCAATGGCATCAAGAATAACAATCTTTACGCCATCAATCTCTATCGGTAGCTTTGCATTCGGCCGTCTAACACCAAAGAATTTTCCTTCTTGGTCATACAAAACAATTGATTGGAGATCACGAGCAAGCATTGAACTGCAAAAGTATAGCTTCTTTTATCACAAAACATAGAGACCAGCAGGCTTTTGCTCTTTATCTATATAAATTAGATTTCTATAACACAAAGTTCACTTTCTGTAGTTTGTATGATATTCATATATTGCCAACAACCAAAATTATCACTAGATTAAATACTACATTGGTCTCAAAATATTTAAAAAAAAAGAACTGGAGGGTGGAAACCTGGCCATAAGTATACAAAGACATGACTCATCGCCTGACAGCTGACGTCTAGTTATTTTTCATGTATGTGAGGAAAAGATTATAATGATATATAGGTGAATCTAAATACATACATTCCCTTCACATTCTGAGAATCAGTATTCCCGACAGGTAAAAAAGTTCCATAAAGTTTCTTGTCTCCATTTTTCGACAGAGGAGCCATGGCCAAATTAAAGGGACCTTCACCATCCTTGAAAAGCTGCAAAGCAGAGAAGCCCCAATCTGTCTGGTAGATTGTAATTCCTCCATACCTTAACGGATCATTCACACTAATAGTTTTTCGCATAACCTCCTTTCCATCAAGGTCAAGTAGAGAGAGATCGGTGTGATATTGAGACACCTATATGAGCATCAGGAATGATAATGTCACATTAACCACTCACGTATATCAGGTGAAGAACATCTTATGTTAATGTCCTAAATGGTGAAATTAGGGGGGGGGGGGGGGGTAAAAACTCATTTGAACTGAAAATTGTGGTGAGATAAAAGGGCTTCACCAACCTCTCCACTCTCGTAATAGTCCATAGAAAACTTATTGACGTGGACCTCAGTATTGAACGCATCTGTAGGATTTGAGAGAAATCCACTTGGATTGAGCACATCACCCACGACAAAGTTTAGACCTTGAGGAACATCAACTGAACCTCTGAAGCTGCCAGTCGCACTAAGAGTAGCTCCAGCCATTATTAGTAGCATTGCTATGTGGACTCCAATAGGGGCAAATCGACCAGCCAGTCCCTTGAAAGCGTACAAAGATGGTCCTTTCAAGAATACCTGCAGAAGCAATATAATGTTTACAAATAACATCAACCAAACACGCACTTGGTTTTAGTAAAACCAGAATACTTCTATACCTCATATCCAGCACCCATCAGTACAACCCCTAAGTCTTGAATTGAAGCTCTGGGTAGTTTCTCGGAAACTTCTTGCTTACAAATGGAATCAGCTGATTTCTTGAAATTCCACCTGCTCACAGAAACTTGTATGTGTGACCACTTAATGCACTAGTCGTCTTTGCTGGAAAACAAATAAAGAAGAGTCTAATTTAATAAAGCCAAGTTGGACCTTCGTGCGACCTTAACCAGAGGAATCTGAGTAGTGGAAGTACATGCCATAAGAGATGCTGCCAGGAGTATCAATGATCCGAGAAAAATTGGAGATGAAAACATGTGGTCGAACCCTAGGGTTAGAATCCACCTCCAAGTAAAGAATCCGAATATAGGATGATCTTCTGAGTACTTCTGGAAATAAAAATCAGGAGCCTCGCCTTGCTCAATTACAGTCCCTGCAGTATTATTTGAAAAAATTATTACATAGTAAGAAGGAAACTTCAGACTCCAATCAGTTCAAGAGAAATGAGCCCATTGAGCAGCTACTTCTTAAGGAGCTTGTCCAGTCTCGAGAAATCCATGGATAAACAACATGAAATTCACCAACACAATTATTCCTACATCTAACTAAGAACTCCTACCTGCCGGGTATTCTAATATCCAACAAGTAACTGTCCAATGTGGCCTACTAACATCAAATTGCGCAAGTGATGAAGAAGAAACATAGAATCCCCGCGGATAAACAACACGAAATCACTAGCACTATCATTCCTACATCAAATTACAAACTCCGATGTGCCCAATTTGCTCATATCTAACTTCATGACAGATGAATAGATGATCAAGTACATTCCCAAATTTCAACAGTCTTAGCACTTACTCCATCAAATGTCTAATCCTAAAACCCTATGCTATAATAACCATCTCCACCCTTCACTCATGCAAATTGTAAGACAAAAACCAGTAATTTTCTGACCTATGTTCAACCTCATACAACATATTGCCAACATCATTATAAACTCAACAGTCAACAACATAGCTTCAATCATAAGCCTCAAACAACATATTCTTAACTCAATCAACAACCAAAAATTGAACCATATCATGATTTCTAAATCAAACCCACCAAATTCAACAGAAATTAAAGAAAAGGGGAAACAGTATAACTATACCAATAGCCATAAGACCAGCAATGGCGAACATTTCTCCAATGGCAAGGGGCAAATTCGATAAAGCAGACAAAACCCTTTGAGGAAATTTCTTCACAAACTTATTCATCTCAGAACTGGGCTTCTTTGGTAATGAACTAGAAGAAGAAGAAGAAGATGAAACTTCTTCAACACGACTCTCTACTTCTCCTTCATCCGCCCCCTTCAATGAAGGTGCTTTATCAGACACCACAATTTTTTTAGAAATGGGTTTATCCTGAATTTTGCAGGAAACTTTAAAAGATACAAAATTTCGGTCATTTCGGCAATTGGGTAGTTGAGATTGATGAGATAGATGAAAATGGCGGAATTTAATTTGGAAAAGATTTCGATTAATATGAAGAGATTTGGTGAATATTGAAGTTGAAGACTCCATGTTTTTAGCAGGTTCGTGTGGAGCTAACTGCTACTTCTCATCATTTTAGACTTTAGATTAATTTATCCAGACCGTTATCTTCTTACCTACATTCGTCCCGCAAAAAATAGCTGCACGTTTACAATTCACAAAGGATTACGAGTGAGTAGTGAACTAGTGACCATATCACTTTTCAGGATATTTTGTGACATATTACCGTTGAACTTACGGCTAGTATTTTCACAAACTAGTATTCCGTATAATATATTCTCTCCGTTTTCCTTTATTTTAATTACAAAGACACATGATAATTCTCATTCTTTTTTTTTCACTTTGGAATGGAAATGTTTACATGATTGGAAATAAATGGGTTCGCCACCTCCTACTAAGTACTAATGAGCATTTATATGAGACCTTAAAAAGAAGAGCTATGAGCAGTAGATTTGATCTCCTTTGCACCATCGTATGCATCTTCGATAAATATCGATCAAAAACACAATGAAGCAACAGCAATTATAACTATGAGGGCTTCAAAATTAGCCTTCGAATTATACTCAAATGTCATTGCCAATTACTTGGAATTCACCATCGGAATCTGGCCTGTTTACCCTCAAAACTAAAAACAGCCGAGGTTTAATATCTGTACATCTATTCACATAAGATCTGCAATTGCTGCGCATCTATTTTTGAGGTATTGGTTGAAGTGTATTTTCGCTAAAGATACCTCCAATGATGCAACACCGTGCAAGATCCGACCTAGCCTTCACTGGGGTACAGGGGGTAAAAAAGGGAAGGGGAGATACTCGAAGCTGTTATCTAACTTTGTCGAAGGATTCTGTCTTTGATAGCAAAATCAACTTTGCCTCGTCAGAAGTTCAATGTCGGCTCCAACTTCAGCAATCCTCGCTTCTTTACATACCTTTGCAGCTTTTGCAATGCCCTCGACTTCAAAATCCACCGCTATTTTCTTCACAGCACCATCTAGCATCTGTGTATACATCAACTAATTAGCAATACATAAACAAACACACAGTACAGTCCATGTAAAATGCGCCACAAGCAATACATGACAAGTTAATTCAAGACGCAACAGGCTACACCAAATGGAAAAGATCAACAGTTGCACAAAATGTGACCAGCATCAAATCAAAAAATGATATGTACGTGAGCATCCTTCGGATTGGACTACCAAAAAAACCAATTGTTTTTTTTATTGCTTCTCCATCATGAACAATTATACCACAGGAAGCAGTTCGAAGTCCAATAGGGTATCTCGTACAAGAAAAGGCCAGAAGGGCATATTCCCCTTTCCCCCTCCAAAAAAAGAAGACTCAAACCTAAAGAAAAAGCAGAAGAAAATGAAAGGACATACCAATGAGCCAGTAGCAACTAAAGCCCGAAATCTGGAATCCACATCCAAGTTCTCAGATTCAGCAATCTGTAACACAGAGACAAACAATGCTTAATTTCCTAAACTTGAAGGAATTTCTAGGGGTAAATCATAGCAATAGAAATAATTAATCATCACCAACATTTGTAGAGATGATGAAATGAGCAAACAGACAAACCAACAAAACAGTTAATTACTAGGGTTGATTTATTACTATTCATATAATGTATTACGATTTTATAAGTGTAATGGCTTAAAATAGGCAACTTAACAGTCAAATCAACAACATCAATATCAGTGATGCAATGACTGAGAGAACAAGAGAGAACAGATGAACCTCAAGAGCAGCTGACAGAACTTGTGATTGCCCTTCTTCATCTCTCTTCTCAATCAACAGCACCGCGTAGCTATCCAAGAGAAAGGATACTTAGTAGCAATCAGGCATAACACAGGAGTAATACTTTTTATGACATGTACCCAATCTAGACACTCCATTGTCTGCGGAACCCAAAATTGCGACACACACACCAACTATACACGAATTCAAATGGATGCTATGCCGAAAAATTCCCAAGAAAACAACTAAGCAGAACTTTTGGGTAAATGGACAGAAAAAGGAACGCAACATGGAAATTAGAAGTTTAAAACACGTATATCTAAACATGTTCAGCTACCAGCTAATGAGTATCTTAAAATGAACCCTTTTTTAAAGTATTTTAAAACAAAAGAAATAAAACATGTAGTAGAGTCCACCATGTGTAACACCCACAACACATTCCTCAAGGTCCTATTGCCTAATGTCAGACCAAACATCACTCCTCAAGTTCTCAGCCCCTCAGTATCTGATAGTCTGATGAGGTATTGAGCTCCAAGCATGTACAGCCACCACCAAATATGCAGAAGTTGCAACCAACTTTCTTTTCATGAGTCATGACAACTCCAGAAAATCAAGAACATTGGGACAGAAGAACCAAGTTACTTCTACACAGGAATTTGACCAACATAACTTCTTGACAAAATGAATGATTGATGTGTAGATGGAAGTAAGGCTTTCCAGAATCCAGAGTCAATGAGACAGCAACAGAGAGATGACAAGAGATCAGGGGGAAAGAGTAGTTATAAAGTTAAAAGAAGCATTACACACTCACTTGAGAATCAATGTCGAATAGGCCAATTGCACATTTTTATTAGATAATGTGAAAGAACCAGAAAATGCATCAACTATCTGCAATTAAATGAACACAGGCAAGTTAGCGAACAATATAGCGGTCTTGAAAATTATTATTACTTAGAACTCTCAAACGATATAGGAGCATCAATCACGAAAGAAATGCAGCAGACTTTATTGCGAAGAGGAGTGGTGTACAATGACTGAGGCATATAGTATAGGTAACTGTAAACTGTTGCACTTGAAGCAACTTAAATTAAAAATTAATGTGCATAATCTGCAGCACTTGGGCTTTGCATATCAGGATTCACAAGTGATTCGGATATCTCTTACAGTGCAGTTAGTAAAAGAAAGGAACAAACCTCACTACGATAATTGTGAAGCCATGGGTGGAAGCTAGAATTTTTAAAGAGATTGGTTACAGCACGAAGACCAGTTAGAATGTTGGCAGGAATCTCTGGCTTCGTTGTAGCTTTCTTTATCATCTCCAATAGAGTATCTGACAAAAGTTCCACAAAGGAGCATAATTATGTTTTGCTACTTTGGGAATGAGAGGACAAAGCAAAAATAGAAAAGACTAGGAAAGTGAAAATGGAAAATATTACAGCTTGCTCAAGTGAGCAACTATCATTGTCTACACAAGAGAGCAGATGAGCAGAGTCATAAAACATGGTGTTAAACCCTAGATGGAAGAATTACAATTCAGTGTTGCTTACCACCAGCACTGTTAATGAGCTTGAGGAGTTTATCAGCTCCATCAGGGTGCAAAATTAGCATACGTAAAATGTCAATGACTGCAAGAGGAACATACAATGATGAACAAAGTGTCATTTTCAGAACCAGATTAAACAAATGATACGAAATATTCTGACTTAAAAGTGTTCAGCACATGCCTGGAAAAACCATGGATAGAGGCCATGAGTTAAGCAATTTGAAAATCAAATCAATGTCGACATCAGCAAAGCTGCTACTATGATAATGTGATGTGTCTTTCAGAATCTTCACAACAGCATTAAGCCTAGCAGTTTCCAGTTCTGTGAGGGCTAGCTGCCTCTTATCCTTCGCAAATAAAAAGAAAAATCATTTATCAAAATACCGCATGGAAAATAACTGAAGATCCCCGAAATGCCAAAAAAGGAAAAACAATGATGATGCCAGACAAGGCAGAATAGTTTTACAATTCAAAAAGAAGTCTCTGTCACTCTCTAAACAAGTTAATAGAATACTGCCATCATTTCCACGACATCTAGCAAGAAAACAAGTATCAAGAGCAACCACGAAGGCACAGAACAAAGCACCTACCTGATCAGAGAGGAGAGTACAGTTAAATTCTGAAACTTTTTTCAGGATTCCATCAAATTGCGCTGTATCAAAGACAAGGAATCCTTTCTGCAAAAGCACAACAAATCATAAGATATAAAGTCAAAAGCCAACCAGTCACGGCTTGACCCGTTTAGGCCCGTCTAAGGATAGAGACAGGGCTAATGCTTCGAAAAGACCCCCTATTTGTTCGTTTACCAGGTTTCTGAATTCATCTCGGTCAAACCCAGATACATGACTTAGTTGGGTATAATAATATAGATATCATAACAAACCATTTAGAACAACGTGACAGTGGGCTCCTTCAATGTTCGGAATACTATCTAGATATCATAAAAGTAGTAGCAAAGCCAGTACCACGAGAAATACCTTTGGAATATGCTTGAAGACTGGTTTAGTAGAATCAGCTGTCAGTTGAAAAGAACAAGAGCTGTTAGGAGACATGGGCTAAGTTGAAAAAAATCAATTAAGCCCTAGAACTTGATGTACAATTTAAGCATATCAAGGAAAGAAGAATGAAAACTATGAAAATGGTACATACCGTTCCTGTGAGACGGTCCCCCAGGTACGTAAGCATTGGCTGTAATAGCAAACAAAACACCAGGTCACGACAAAAAGGCTGCCAAAATTTCTACCTCTAATGTAATCAATTCCTATCTATTTACCTCCAGTGAAAGGATCACGGAAAGATGGATCAAAAGAAAGATTCTTCTGGCCTGAGTTCTCAAGAATGAAATCCACAACTTGCTGTCGGTATGAGAGAGGAAGATTCTCCTTCAGTAGCCACTTATCAGCGGTATCATATGGATTATCTAGAGCACAATTAACACGGGTCAAGGTGATACATTAACGGAAAAAAAAATAACAAACATGAAGAGAGATAATAAAGAATTTCACACATAAAAATAACCATTGCTATAACGGACAGACAACAGAGAAGAAAAAGCTTTTAAAGTCTCAGAAAGTATTTCAACCAAGAAGCAAAAAAGTACCTGAAAGATTATAAGGTAATTTGCGGATGGGCTCTCCATCTCCAATGTCAACATCAAAAACTGATCAGGGATATTGTGAAAAAGTCAGATGGTGATATAGAAACTGCAAAAGAAGGCTACTGCGAGCAACACAACAAAGTGGCAGATTCAGACATTGCTATTACTTATTGCAAGTCTTGACAAATGACAAAAACAAACAATTTTGAGCAATGACTCCCTTGAGCTGCAGAAATTGTGTCAATCATATAAAAGTGAAGAATGAATCACAGGCAGTAACTTAACTCTTAAAATCAGTAATAAGTCATTGATGAACATTTAAACTAAAAGAAGCATCGACCGTTATTTCTTGGGGCTATCTGGTAAAGCTCAACTGAAAGTGTAAACCTGTGTCCAAGAGCACTGCTCACCATGATCATATTCCCGCCCATCAAGTACAGAACGCTTAGTGCCATCTCCAGGTCCATCAATAACTTCTCCAATCTGAGAGGGAGGAAAATGACTCTAAAATGTCAGAAGCAGACAGAGTCGACGAAATGAACGGAAAATTCCAACAATGTCAGTGTTCTACGACCATCTACTGCTACCTCAACAGTGGAAGAAAAATCAAAGCCAAAGAAGGTGAGACACCAGTCTAAAACAGGTGACCATAATAGCAAATTAACAGCTTAGAATGTGTTAAAAAAAACAAGCATTCTAGCATTGGTATATGGAAGATTTAAATCAATAGATGAATCTTTAGTTGTATAGAACTCATGATAAGGAGTTGATGATGTTTCAGAACGAAGAGAAGAAATTACAGTACTTTATCCCACTTCTGTTCCTTCGTATTCCAGGAATATGCTACACCATTGTCGCCTTCTCTAACAATTATTGTTTGTCCAACACTTCTCCCTGGAAGCCAGACGAACAAGGAGAATAAATTATGTTGGGAACAACTCCCAGATATATAGAAAATGAGATCTGCGTATTTCAAGTACTATAAAACCCAAACCTGGAACTTGCAAGGCATCCAAACCAGGTAACTCCTCCAATTTCAAGCCTCCAACTCTTTTTCTAACAAAAACAAGCCAAAAGAGCATCAGCCATGTTCATAAATTTCTGTATATTTTATTTGTTCAGTCACCCAATGATCCCAAGGGTAAAGAATAATGCTATAAAAATGATTAACAAGACCAAATTAACCCAATCATGCATAACGTTCTGTTTTATGGGTAAGGCAATAGTCTAGCATGTTACGACTGCCCTACAAGCTTTTGTAGCATGCTAATATTACCAGAAAGTCTGAAGTGCTAGCTCAACATACCTGCTGATCTTGTAGTCGGAAATCTGGGACATGTATAATTCGCGTTCAAAGGTTTCCGCAGTCCTATCTTGATGAGTTGTCCAGATACGAACCACTCCATCTGAACACGCTGTTACTAGATCCCCATTTTCCAAGAACTTGACATCCCAGACACATCCAGGATGCTCGATACTCTGAACACAAACGCCATCTGCAAGAAGCAGTAGTTTTATCATCACCAAGAAAGTATAGGTCATCTAAAACATTTTGCAGAAGGTAGACCAAAATGCATGCATTGCACCCACGTGCATAAGCAAGATGTCCTATGAAAAACATCCAGCAAGACCATTAAGGCACATGTCACAGATCTTTTTAAAACCAAAATAACTACCCAAACAACTAAGACTGGTTCAATGACAGTGCAATCTATACAACATCGGAAGAGCTAAGGGAATGGAATTGCCAACAGAAGAAGCAGCGCCATTGACAACGAGACACAACTCCAAAGACCCGAACAAAAGCCTGTCTTAAGCCCCCAATTGAGCATCCTCATATTTGATGCTAGGAGCTGTGGGAGCTCCAAATACTTCTGAATACTCCCCAAGGACAACATTCGGAACAGTCAAACTTACACCAGAACTAAAAACTCAGCAGTAGCAACAAATACTTAGAAAGTATTGAGACCAGTTAGAAACTCACGACTCAGTCTTGGTAAATAATGTCTTATCAAGCATACATAATTTGGTTTTGCATTTGGCGTCACTTTCCAAATTACATCATCACCACCCAAAACCTCATGTGAATCCCACTGCCACTGGCACATGAAACTATGCACTAAAATAAATTCAGTACAGTACCAAATCAAATATTGCATTAAATAATTAGATCTTCATACTGCTGGATATACAAGCAAAAGCAAATGCCAGACACGAATATTACTCCCAGAGATATATAATACAGATTTATACAGGGGGTTCACATTTATACAAGATAAAATACCTTTCCATATCTTAGCCGAGCAATCTTCACTACCACTGGCCACAAGAACCGAGTTGTGTGAATCCACAGAGTACACGATTGATGTATGCCCGACCATCTCCATTAGAACTTGACCCGTTAGATCCCACAATCTCACGGAGCTAGGAAACATGAAAAAAGCACAAAAGAAGTTAGGAATGGAGCTAAAGTAAGTCTCATAATCCAAGCTTAGTTGTGTCAATAAGCTTGGATTGTATTGCATGCCTCTTCATTTAAAAAAAAAATGACAGGCCTCTATGGTAAAAATTCAACGGCTGATTAGCCCAATGAATGATCCATGACAAATTGGAGGCATCAGAGAGTGAGGTCAATCGTTGCAACTTAAGATTGATCAAATTACATGCATCACAATAAAGACAAGTCCACATAAACGTTATGATAATACAGCACTTCACAGTCCATTACATGAGAGTGGAAGAGCCAGAGAATGGATACAAAAAAGAAACTGAAAAAGTTCCTCACCCATCATGGGAAGCCGAAAGAATTCCTAAATCAGACATGACAGCCAGGCCTCGAACAGTATCTGAAAAGTCCACAGTAAGTGAGAGACAAGAAATATAACGCTATGACAAATTAAAGAAAAAAATTCTTCCTAAAAATTAAGCCAGAAAATCTGTCCTAGAGAAATGAAGCCACAGACAAAAAGTAATTAAATGATGGAAAAACAAACAAGTATCAAAGAAGAAGAGAGGCCAAACCAGTATGGCCGACATATGTGTGAACACATGTTTTTCCCTTCCAAAGTTTGAGAGTCGAGTCGCTGGATCCTGAAAGTTTCATCAAAAAAACAACCATGTAATATTGCTCACTTGACGCATCGTCCAGGAAATAAGCTCCTTTTTTACTATACAAAATGTTCATTGCATATACGGAATAAGTAAGTAATAGGATCAAGATAAAGACCTAAGAAGAGACATTACATATCATACAACGTCTTCAGTTTCGCCATCAGGTTGCTTAGAAAGTGCATATCCATACAATACAACCATACAATTTCTAATCCTAGGTAGCTGTGCACAATGACTAAATCCACCATTGGACACTGCCTTTTTTAATACTAAGAAGAAGAAGAAAAAAAAAGTCCTGTTCCACTCTCTTTAGACGATGATCAAACACATAAAATAGGAACTTATACCTGTTGCAAGCTCGCCTGATGGTAACTTAATAACAGCTTGTACTGCAGAACTATGAGCCTCCCATGAGTCCACAACTTTTCCGTTTCTCCATCGTTTGAGAGTGCTGTGAGAGGAGAGCCAAATGAGTACCACTGAAAAATAATTCCAATATCCATATAATGTTGTTTGATCATTAGATTAAACCTCCCCAACTCATCCCCAAATCAACATCCCTCAACTTGGTCATACTGAGTTATTAATAAAATCTAGGTTTATGTATAAGGTTAAAGCCTATCTCTTTCTCGCATATTAAATCTTGAACCTAAAATAAACTTAATCACATTACTTGATCTAATTTCATTCTTCTCATTTACTCCCAAGAATCAAGCAATGACTGGAATATTGACTAGATCACTACGCAAAAAGAACAACATGATGTTATCTTGAATGCTATACATGTAAGCACCTTCGGGCATCAGTGTCCAATTTATTGGCTCACTTCAGGACATCTACCCTCTACTTGTTATTGGCGAAACACTTCCAGTAACCCACAGATGCCCTCATTGTGAACTCGAAACTCAACACCTCCTCGAAACATATCAAGAAATCCTTATCCCCAGCCCCATATAACAATCAAATACTAAAAACAGCACACAGACATAGAACCAAATTCACACTAAGGGTGCATTATTCCAAATTCATCCATTCCCTCACAAAGAAGCGAATTACTCGCACAGTCATACCAACAGTACTCGTTCCACCAACAGCAAACTCGACTAAATTCGGCATTGCAATTACAAACATATCAAACAACCAACTATAATACGAGTAACAGAAATCACACCAAAACAGATGCATAACAAGAAATTATACCAATCAACAGCAGACGTGACGATATCGCCACCATCCAACGCAATGCCAGAGACCTGCATTGCATGACCTCTCAGAACCTGGACTTTCTCTCCACTCTTCAAGTCCCAAACACACACCAGCGTGTCCATCCCACCCGACACGATACCGCCTTCCGGAAACTCCTCGTTGGGCGGAATCCACGCCAACGGGCCGACGAAACTGGTGTGGCCCACCAACATCTTAGAATCGAGGCACAGGTACTTGTTCGCCGGATCAACCGCCCAAAAACGCACCGTTTTGTCCCTCGACGACGTCGCAATTCCGCCATTGCCGCACACGCATATCCGTCTCACCTAAATTAATAAAAAATTCTAGTTCATTACAGAATTTCTAGGGTTTCGCACGGAAATTATTACAAGAATCAACCAAACGGAAGCGTGAACAACACAAATTAGCGCTTCGAATTAACATCACATAGGGTTTTTAATCGGAAATTTCAGTTCACTACAGAATTACGACAACAATCTACCATCGGAATCGTAAACAACACAAATTAACGCTACGAATCACGACTCACAGAGTTTTGCGATTAAAATAGCGTCGGAAAATTAATCGGAAAATGAAGAGTGCTTACATCGTCAGCGTGACCGTGAAGCTGAGCGCTGAGTTGATAATCCTGGAAATCGATCTCCATGATTTGCATTTTTGTTGGTTAAACTTTCTTTGACTCGAAGTCGTACTACTCAAGACTCCTCCTGTGTATATCTTGAGGAAGTGGTTATTTTCTTCCTTTTTCACTTTCTTTCTTTTTACTGCGTGTCACTTCATTTCTTTCCGTCTTTTCCGTATTTATACGCAGTTAACATCTTGAGATCAAGATCCTCTGGAGTTATTTTTGCTAGAGTTTCCTGGAGTTTACTTGAAATGGAAAAATATATGTATAAATACCTTTTTTAAATAAGAAAAAACACTACATATTAGAGTGATGTTTCTATTTCAAGTAAACTCCAGGAAAAATAACTCCACAGGATGCAGATTCTAACATTTGGTGTGAATTTTGAGGCTTGGTGGTGACGGGTGAGACTATTTGGGTACGGTCTCGACCTGACATTTTCGTAATCATATTTAATCTTAGCAAGTTTCGTAATATTTGAAGCGAGTCGATTATTACACAAACTCTTTTCGACGAACTTGAATTTTGGCGGAGGTGCAACCAACTGAAAGCTCCAAGAACATCTTTGGATTAAATCAGTGATGTTTAGGTGGCTGGTTATTAATGGGAGGGTGAGAGGGTCCAAAAAAAAGGTTGTGCCTTACTCAAATAAGAATTAATATAAATCCGTAATTTGAGTTAGAAGGATTATAGTAACATACACAACGTAAGTAGATTCAAGAAAAGTGACACGGTAAATAGATAGTGGGTTACAAATTACAATTAGACCTAATAAATGGGCTCAGTGGATAGTTTAGGTTCGGCTTATATAGGTGCACTGGGTCGTGTAATAAGAACTACGAAGTATAAACAAGGCAAAACGCATCATAAGGTCGTGTATAAGATTCTAAAACTAACATATCGGAGTAACAACAAATCAACAATATAACTCCGATACTCCATATAATTCGTATATCTCATCACACACGATAATTGTTCAATCCCCAACACAACATTCAATTTAGTTCAAATTCAAATAGAATATGATTAAACAGTGTGAAAAATCTTCCTTATACTTTAAAGTTTAAATCGCAATGTATGAGTCCCAACCATGGGCTCTACCTAAGTCACATGAGTCCCAATATGAGTCCATATCACATGTCTCTGCAAAATTAATGGTGTCATGTTGTGCAAAAACATTGAGAGTTATGCAAAGAGGGACATGATCACAAAATCCCAGTTTAGAACAAGTACGGAGACTACCGAACTTCTGCGCCACCAAAAAGTATACAATTACTCGCACCCATCTCGAGCCCCCTCTTCTTCACATATTCATGTCTCCTTCACGCTACACATCGCATTCTCAATTTCTCATGTAGTATTTCCTCTGTTCACTCTACGCTATTCTTTCGAGGAGTAAGATTGGTCTAATAATCGAGAGTTTAATCTATTAAACGTACTTTTATCCGTGTTCCTATACCTTTTTTCTTATAACATTATCGGCTCGTCTAGAGAATAACACTTTACCAAAGGTATCTTTCACTAATTACCCAACTGCCCTAGTTTTTTCCCAATAAAGTTAATGATTTACATAATTCTGTAGTACTTTCTACATAATATTCCCTCTCCCTTTCACTTTCCTTTTTTATGTATTTTATAGACCCTTCATATTTTCTTGTTTCATCAATGTACAAAAAGCTGACTGTTCTTAACTTGTGGTGCATTGCAGCCTCAGATTCCTAGCTTCTCTTTTACCAGGTATTATGGCTGTTCAAGCAATTTACACCTTTCCTTTTTTGGGTTTTGTTTATGGTTTTGTTTATTTGATTATATTAGCATGTACAGTATTTTGATAAACCCTGTAATGTTGGGAAGGTTTTATGATGACCCAGATGAAAAAAGGTTTCATCTTGTGAAACAAGCTTTATGATTATGCAGTACAGATTTCACAAATGATGTGATACAATCTTTGTCTATCTTTTATATTGAGTATTTGAGTGTGTTTAGTTAAAGTAGATTGTATGTGACAGTTGAATTTAGAGAAGAATTGTCCTAGGGTGTATATGAGGATAATTTGCATACTAGATATTATAAAAGATATACAAAGATCATTTCACATGATATATGAGAAATTATAGTCTTTGTTGTAACTTGTGAAGTTGTAACTAGCTTTAGTGATTAGGATTGATAATTACACCGACAACCAGAAGGTTTTGTGGTAACAGTTGATAAGCTCTTCGTTAAGTAGGAGCCTTTGAGGCACTGGGTAATGTTGTTATTGTTGTTGTTGTTGATCACGGTTTCTATGGCGGGCTTTACTTAATGGTTCCATAAAAACGGTTCATGTTAGTCAGACTTCTAATAATTTTTTAAGAAAATGTGATGTTTGGATTGAGATAATGAGATGATGATAGGATAAGGAATTCTAGATCATGGTAGCTCTGATATAAAAGCAAAAGGTCCAATAGTAATCAATAGGAGGACCGTAATTAATTGGTGTATACTGTGTAAAACTTCTTTCAAGTATAATTGGAGGTAGCTTTCTTAATCCAATGGCCATGTTTTCTCAAAGATGGTCGACTCCTCGTTGCTATGATGACCATGCTTTCTAAATGGAGTCTCTGAATCATACAATCGTCAAGCTTTGATTGTATTCATCTCTTTCCGCCATAAGTAATTGTGTATGACTGCATTGGCTTATACTTGCTATTATTAGTTTTAATGTACTTGTTGATCTTGCACTTTTTGTTGTAGGAAGATTTCCTATTCTTTGCTAATATTAGAAGGAACTCTGATTCTTTTCTTCGTTCCAGGTAACTGATAGACAATCAGCTTGCTAGTGTTCAGCAACTTCATGCTGGTTGAACCATTCTGTTTTCGTTGCTTTAGTGTAGTGAATTCTTATCATTTATTTGCTGGTGATACCCCCAGTAAGCAAAACCCTTTGAATGCGAAAACCATATCTTTGCAGGTAGAGACATCTTAATAATGGAAGTGAGGAAACCTCTTGACTCGAGTGAGGACTCAATGTGTCATGCTTTAACACCTGTACGGTGTTTCAGGGGCGTGATATGTTTGGTGGTACTAGTCTCAACTGCTTCTATGATGATGGTTTACCTTGGATTTGCGAGTGCTGTTGTGCTAAGGTTCTTCAGTGTACACTACAGCCGTAAAATGACTTCTCTGCTCTTTGCTTCATGGCTTTCCTTGTGGCCTTTCTTGTTTGAGAAGATTAACAAGACTAGGGTGGTCTTTTCTGGAGAATCTATTCCTGCCAAGGAGCGTGTTTTAGTTATTGCCAACCACAGAACTGAGGTTGATTGGATGTATATATGGGATCTGGCATTGAGGAAGGGTAGCTTGGGGTACATTAAGTATGTTCTTAAGAGCAGCTTGATGAGATTACCTGTATTTGGATGGGCATTTCACATTTGTGAATTTATTCCTGTTCAAAGAAAGTGGGAGCTGGATCAACCAATCATGCATCAGATGCTTTCGACTCTGCAGGATCCTCGGGATCCCCTATGGCTCGCTATTTTTCCGGAAGGCACAGATTTCACGTAATTTTCTCTTCTTCATTTTTGCTGATGAGTACTTTTAAAGTAATAATGAGCCCGATTTTCATTCTAGATCATTGAAGTTAAGCAAAAAACTAACTGCTTCCTGAAGGAGGTGCATTCATTCAAATTAACCATCAGTAACTTAACTACTTAGCCACTGCCCTCTTTGCTCAAGTCCCTTTCGATTTAATGACCAACTTGGTGAGGATTTTGTGTATCTCTTTCATTAAACGCAGTCATGTTTCTGTGCCAAAAAGTTCTGATGGATTACATGTTTCAATATGTAAGATGTTTGTTTCTTAGTTTGCTTCATGGCTGTTCTAACTTTGGTATGATCCAAAATGTCACTTGCTGCAAATGAGTTGAAACAGCTTATTGAAAGGTGGAGAGAAATGAAGTAGAGCTGGTTCCCATTCGTTATAAAAGTGTAGAATGGAGCACTAGTCATTGGTATATTGGTGATGTATTGCCATATATAGAAATACGCAATATAATTTACAGAGTTATTCCTTTTCTCAATGCAGTGAGCAGAAATGTACCAGTAGTCAGAAGTATGCAGCTGATCATGGGTTGCCTATCCTCACAAATGTTCTCCTTCCAAAGACAAAAGGTTTCTATGTCTGCACGAAGAAGTTAAGGAGCTCTCTGGATGCAGGTTGTGATCTTGAATATTATGCTTTACATACTGTTAATGCATATTATTTCTCCTTTACCTAATAATTCTTTTCCACTGCAGTTTACGATTTGACCATTGGGTACAAGCCTCGGTGCCCATCCTTCATGGACAATGTCTTTGGGGTGAACCCTTCCGAAGTTCATATTCACATTCGACGTCTATCTATTAGCAAAATTCCTAGTTCTGAGGATGAAATAGGCACTTGGTTGATGAACGTATTCTATCTGAAGGACAAGCTTCTCTCTGAATTTTACTCAACAGGCCATTTTCCCAATGAAGGAAAAGAAGAGGAACTCAGCACAGTAAAATGCGTGGTAAATTTGGTTTGTGCCCTGACCTTCACCAGCTTCTGTATATTCCTCACTTTTTTCTCAACCATGTGGATTAAGCTATACGTAATTTTAGTATGTGTTTACTTCGCCTTTTCCACACAGTTTAACTATCGTCCAGTTCCTATTTTTTCCCATTTAGACAAATGCTTTAGGAATCAAAATACGAAGCAGGCTCTGGATTAGTGATCCAGAACTGTTGTAAGGTCAATTCATGGTGCTTTTATAGTGTTACTTATCATTTCCTTCTGACTTACATTGGCCAAGTATATATGAAATTGCAAGTTAAGATTATTGTTCTTATTCTTAGTTAGCCGACTCCAGGGCTTGGTTGTTGTTGTTGCTTGGTTTCTGATTCTTAGTCTGTCGTGGTTTGGTCCTTGGTATCATCATGCTTCGTTTTCCTGCAATTTCCATGCCTTGTTTGCGGTTCAAGATCAACAAGCATTAACTGAATCCTGGCTGAAACTTTATCGTTTCCGTTTATTGGCATTGCAAGAGGGTTCAGCTCACCCCCTGTAGTGTAAAGGAACAGCTGAAAAACAGGATGGAGCAAAAATAAGTGCCTTAAGTCTATAGATTTGATGACTGCTGATCTCCTCATGTTTCGTAGAATATGCAAAGAGGAAGCTAAGGTTTCTCACTGCTTTGTGAGGTCACATACTTGCATTTGCAGCACAATGCTAACAGTTATTATTCCTATCCTGTATAGATTATGTCTTTAAGATTACTTCACCTACTTCAAGGACAGCCACTAGTACCAAAGAAAGGAAAACACATGTTTTTTTTTTTTCTCAACCATAGAATTATCAATAGTTTCTTAAGTTTCAGATTGCTGGCCTTAATCACCTGCTAGATGCAAAAGTGTCTTAGAAGTCAGATTCTTGAGATTTTTTATTTTATTTTTTATTTTTTATTTTTTATTTTTGTGGATTTGCATTTTCTGGTGCGAATATCATTAAAGTCAGTATAACCAACACAGGGGTAGACCTCATCACTCCAACCTCTTATCACCTCCCCACAAGCGGGCGAAAGCATTTGAGACACTAGGAAAATGTCGATTCTTTAACCGTGCTTTTTTGTTATGTTTGCTTGGTCTGATGCTTGCTTCAAAATGTTCTACTTAACTATGCAACTTTTTCTTAACTTTTTGACCAGTTTCCTTTCACTTTCACTATGCAATAGTAAACTTCCTGAACTTTTTGACTATTTCTCTGATGGTTATTGGGAGCAGGTCTTCATGAAATCTTTCTTTAGGACTTGTTTGAACGTCATTTGACTGTAAGCTTAGGATTGTTAATCACGGTATTAGGCACTTTTATATTCTAGCTTCTTTACAGCTTTGACACGGTCACTTGTTGGACAAGAATTTACAAAGTTTACAAGTAGCAAGCTATCATTTTCAGTTGTACTTGTTTAGTAACAGATCATTGAAATCAAAACTAACAATAGTTTACCCATCACATGCATGCTCATAAGGTAAAATTAAATGCGTCAAATATCGCAAAATCTTGAGTAAGACGATATTGTGATATAGGGTGGTGGACTAGCAGAGATACTCCGTATAAAGTTATGGGTTAAACTCTCATTTCAGAAGACGATCACGTCATATTGTAGATGGACAAGATGATGTGTGATTATGGGGTCAGAAGAAATAGTCCATAGAATAACATGAACCAACCAAGCCTACTTAGATGAGGTCAGCTAATCTAAATACAGTTAAAAGATTACATCCCAACACAAGAAACATCCTTAAATTAGATTTTGGGAATTTCTGAATTATTTGAATGGTAAACAATCCATGTCCGAGGTGCCTACTAGAATCATGTAGGAAGAGTACAAAGAAGAAACTAATAATGTGTGTAGTATGAGAAAATCATACAAAGAAGTCCAACAACCTAATACTATCATTTGGCTGATGTAATGATGGTGTTATCTACCTGACAAGTTTCCTCATATGCACACATTAAGTCAATAACGGAAAGCAATCCGTCTTAGCTTAGCACTAAACAAACAAATCACACATCAGAAGGAAAATTGTACGATAAGCCGCCACTTGGTGATACTCGAGGAAGGTAGCGATATTGCGTACCTATCACGTGACGCTATCTCATCTTTCATGACGAAAGAATTAACATGAAACAAATTCTTATTTGATGATTTATCTGTCCAAAGGAATTCTGATGATGAACAACAAACGAAAAGAATTGAATTTCAGGAATTACAAATCATGTCTTTGAATATCAGTTTGTTAATTTGACAAGAAATTAAAAATTTGATGAAATGGGTCAGTAATTTTTTTGGCTTGTTCAGTTGTTGGGATGCTTGATGATTCTCTGCAGGACAACAGTTCTAGCCCTCCTGATATCTCTACTGCACATATCAGCCTGAGTCCCCAAATCCTCCACATTCTTTGTAAACACAGCCATCTTCTTTCTGATCTCTTCAATCCCGAGCTTGACAGCATCTTTAGAGATTGCGAAATCAGCATTCTGCAGCAGTGATTCAAGCTCGATTTCCAGCCGATCAATCAACACCCTGATGTTATCCAAGTCCTTGATGGCAACATATGTGCCTACCTGCATAGTACTTATGACCTCTTTCTGACCCTTCAATGCAGTCTCAAAATTCTTCCAAAGAGAATCAATCCACTTCCCCATAGACCCAACAGGAATGGCTGTTGCGGCTGCTAGAGCCGCTGCCACAGGTGGCGCGGCCACTGCAGCTGCCACCACCGAGCAAATGAGGACTGCGGCAAAGGTTGCTACAAATATGATGTTGGACACCTTTCTCCAGGCATAAATATACTTGAGCTTCTTATCAAGCTTGTTCTTTTTGAGCTGCAATTTCTCAAGCATTGATGTCTGCTGTCTGTAAACAGACTGAAATATCTGGAAAAATTCCTCAGTGAATGGATCACCAGCAGCCTTGAAATTCTTCAGTTCTTCCAAAGTTTTCGTATACTTGGTATCTCCTGCACCATCCTCATTCTCAAACTGCTGCAATGCGACCATTATAAGCAACTGGCTATCTCTAACCCTTTTAAGACATTTCTCCAATGCAGCACAGAAATCCAGGGTTTGTAAGCTGTTCTCAAAGTATTCTTCCACAAGCTCGAATAATTCTGGGGTTTTCCATATGTCTTGCTTGCACTCTAAGATCACCTTGACAACTTCCTGGTTCATGTCTAACAAACACTCCGTCACTTCCTTCAAGGAATCAAAGGAAAGCGACCTGACTTCGACCCCGACTGCTAATGAATTGATGACATGATTGGTTCTAGCGTGCAGGGTTGTGTCAAAGTTCTGCAGAGCTGCATCAGTTCTGCAGGCTGCTTCATAAGACGTGAGCTCAGTTACGTACTGCAGATTGTTGATTTCTGATGAAGTTTCTGCTGTTTTATGCTTGCTCAAATGTCCTCCCATCTCTGCAGATTTCAACTCAAAATACTGCAGGAAGAAAAACACAACTTTCTTAAAACTTCTCTGTAATTTTTATGTGATTTAGATCCAGATTTCTCAGAAAAGATCCAAAACCAGTTGAAATAAACAAGAGAAGAACAAAACCCAGATGATAAAATCTGAGAAATATCACAAAATTGAGATCTTTTAAAGCAAAAGAGATGTAAGAAAGAGACAAAAAAGACCAGATTTTTGTTGAGATTTTTTGTTAAAGAGGAACTCAAGAGTTGGATGGTTAGGCTTAAGAGACAGTAAAGCAAGAAAATTAAGGAGAGAGAGAGAAGAATGAAGAAGAATTTGAGAGAATAAAATCAGTTAAAATTGGCAAAGAAATCAAGAGTTTTTAGAGAGAGAGATATTAAGAGAATGGCTTGCACGCATGAGGAAGAACAAGGGAAAGGAATGAAAAGGTGGCTGGCTATACGAATTGTGTAAAGAATACGCGGGAAGCAATCTCATCAATTTTTTACGCGCAAAAGATGAAAACTGTCAGGCTGATGCTATCAATCAATGTGAATTGCAGTACAATTTTCACAGTGACACACAGCAGGAACCAGGTGGTAAAAAAGTACTATGATAATTACACATTTCTTTTGATTGAATGTTTGTCGAGTACGAGACTATCTCATATGTGAAACGGGATTAATGATATTCACGTGTCTAAAAGCTGTGTGAGACAGAAATGGGATGGTAAGATTGCGTCTAAATTCTAAAAATATGGGTTAAGTTTACGTATCATGTAGGTAATAAATAGGTTATCTCACGCATTGTCTAAAAACTGTGTGAGACAAGATGTATTGTAAGATCGTGTCTAAGCTCTAGAATATGGATACTTATGAGGTAGGAAATAAATAGGACTAATCTCACATTGTCTAAAAGATGTGTGAGACAAGACGGTAAGATTGCGTGTAGATGGTAGATTATATGTTATGTACAACGTAAGTAATAATTTAGGAGAAAACATGGCTTAAATATTAATCGTCTCAGAAAGGTTACAGTCTCATGTTGAATGAGACTATGTCACATGTGAAACAGGATTATTGATAATCACATGTCTAAAAGCTGTGTATGTCAGACAAGATGGTAAGATTGTGTGTAGATTATATGTTACGTATAACGTAGGTAATAATCTAAACATCGCCTAAATATTAATCGTCTCAGACACGAAACGGTCTCCTGTTAAATGAGACTATCTCACATGTGAAATGAGATTAATGATAACCATGTGTCTAAAAATTGGTGAGACATGATGGTAAGATTACGTCTAGAATACAAGTTATGTATCATGTAGGTAATAAATTAGTATGCGTTAAATGTTGATCGTCTCACACACGAAACAGTCTCATGTATAATGAGGGATGAGTGATGTAATTACAATCTTAGTTAAGCATTGATCACTATTATGATACTATGCAATGATTATGCTCTTAATGCACTTGATTTGGGACTTGGTTAGATGTCAGATTTCCACTACCCTATGTCGTTGTAAACAATGTTAAAAGGGGTAAATTTTTTAAGCAAGATTAATGGGTTTAAATTTCAAAGGCTTAAAGCTAAAGCTGCCCAAAAGAGTTGCTTCACTCTTTTCTTTTTGGTTTCTTTTCTTTAGTAAAAATGTCATTCCCCTCATTCTAACGAAAATTGTAATAGATTACTCCAATAATAATTATGCAAATAAAAAATGGACCCGAAACTTTGTTTTGTGAATTTATGACATGAAATCAAGTAGAAGCTGTAAAACTTTGGTAGATTTCGTATGAATGCAATTCATCCACACCAACTAACTTCATCTTACGAATTGGTGATTGATTATTGTACAAGGCCATTACATTACATTTACAGTCTATGTACTTTGAACATGTGTTATAAATTACACAGGACCATGGCAAAAAGGTGATGAGCCAAGTTCGATTCATGAAAGCAACAATATTTTGAAGCTTATCTTTTCTCGCTTGTAAGAGTATAAACAGGTGAAATCAACTTTTATACAAGTACATTACGGGCAAGAAAAGACAGCATTTCTAAGATATACCACATACATCTATCATGTTAAATCTCTATTTTCCATTGCTAGAATAGATCATGTTTCAGTTTTAACTCGAAAATTATGTAAACTCACTGACACAAACATTAAAACATCCTATAGCATTCAAACATTCGATTAAGTAATAAAGAATCAACATGGATCAGAACAAACCTAGTGTTGCGATCAAATTATTATCCAGGTAGACTCGGCTTCTCCCGTAATAATTTAGAAAGTTATTGGAAATGTAGTAAATGAGTTTTAAGCATGGCAATAAGTTGGTCTTATATATAGTTTTTGTAACAGAAACTTGGGATGCAAGTCTAAATCCTATCCATTTTACTGCCCTTTTTCCTCATTTTTTTTTAATCAGTGTATAGAGGAAGATTTACAGTTACTTTACTTCTAGATGGCAGTAACAAGTAGTCAAGTTTACCACTTTTCCTCTTCCAATTTGAGTGCCTTATTTATGGTACTTTTAATCATAAACTCTGCATTTTTATGACGATGGACTCAAACATCACAAATGTCATCTAATTTAGTCATTAAAAAATATCAAAGTCTGTCTACATCAATATTTTGTTCGTCTGTCACGTTTAGCTATAATTTTTCGTATAATTAAATCGTCAAGTAGAATCACATACAAAATGTGTTCATTTTTTCTTAATAAAACGATCTACATGTATGATATATGCACAAAAATAAAATTGTTTTGGATATTGAAGAAGAAGCTTAGCGTCCACAAGCGGAGGTCGTTGTGAGGAAAACGGTATGGAAGTGGACAACTGGACAGGCGGCCCATAATCTGTGGCCTACCTTTTATTTCGGGCTCCTTATTCACCGGCCTTCTTCATACATATAAGTCCACTTCTTTTTCCCTTCAAGTTTTGCAAGTAATTGATTACGTGTCATTTCCCTAATGGTTGCCACTCTACGACTATTTCACAAAAATCTTATTTCACGCCACATAATTTTTTTTTTTGTTTTTTTCATGTTTTTTTTGTTTTACATGCGGACCTCAAACATGCGAGGACATATAGACATCCTTGAAATTCGAAATGATATACACTAGATGCTCGTTTGATACTATACACTTGGAAATTGAAAATCTCAGGAAATCTCAGGAATTTGTCTTTGCGGAAATTTAGAATACATGTGAATTGAGCAAGAACAAAGAAAACTTACTTGAATTTGATAGTACGAGTCTAAGTAATAACTTAGGTGAACGCATTGTTTTGCAAACGAAGAGACCAAAATTAAACATACATTTTATATTAGAAGCTTAATTAATTACCAGTAATTACGTAAATACCTACGATCATCGGTAAGAATTTGCACCACAACTTCCCTAAGCTCTTTTTCCTCCTCAATTTCAGCTGCTTCACTTCCTCTTCTCGGCTTTAAGTACCGAAGACAATCCTTGTATAAATCACCTAAATCGATACGAGCATGACGGCTCCTTGTACCATTAGTGGTACAAGTATGACCGTCGTTATCTTGGTGAACTACTTCCTCCCATCGTTGAAATAAAATATATGTTTTTCGAAATCGTAACGATTCTAACATCACTAAAGGCACATAATAAACGAAACCACCAGACTTTTTACCACAACATGACGACATTATCGATTTATCTAAACAAGTTACAAAATCAACACTGTCATCTACTTGTACCCTCCCATTTTTCGCAGTATCTTTAATTACAAGTCTCCTTAATTAACTTGTGATTATCGTTCATCGGACGTCCAAATTCACATGACGTCCATGCCAAATCGGCGATTGAATGACACGCGGTCCATTCAGGAATATTATCTTCTCTACCATTCTCGATGATGAATCCACCTTGACGGCCCAAAATCGAACCTATCACAATGACCAAATAATAATATCGATTGTTATTCTTACGTACGGTCGATGCCAACCTTCAAATCCCATCTAAACCACAAGCCATGGCGAGTGAAGTAATCGGCGTAGGCCGAGGGCCGAACCTCGAGCTCCAATGACTCGAGTCCGGCTAGGTTTTGGATAAATTGCTTACCCGACGAGCAAATTCGAGGCCGGTTCAACCAATAATGTGCATGCATCAATATTGATGTAGCCAACAAATAGTCATATTTTATTATTTCACTAACAAGATTGCTTATTCGACGGCCAATGAAGGTTGTTCTCGTACCCGGTACGTACATCGACTGTGGCAAAGCACCTGAAAGGGTGGTAATTCGCGGTAAGACGGGGTTAATTTTGCCCGGGAACGCGACAGCGCAATGGTACAACGTTGTTATGTCGAGTTTGCTTAAGATGATGGCCTGCAAATCGATTGGCAATGATGATAATCTTGTCTCATTATTATCCTTATCATGTACATTGATCAAGCAGTTGATGTAGCGTGATGATATTCTTTTGATCAAACTCATCTTCTTGCATTTGACCATGACTGACCGTACCAAATGAATGAAAATTATTAACCTAGCTAGCTAGGATATAAGTAAGCAAGGTTCATTTAATTTAATTAGGAAATTAAATATGAAACGAATACTCTATATATATACTATACATTTAGAATATAGAAATGTATGTATTCAGTATGCCTATATGGTATGAGAATCAAATTATATCAACGTGCGAGACAGCAGTATGCCAGTATATATACACATTCAATACAGAAAAATTCTTAGTGTAAATTACTCCGTATTCACTTGATGTGTTGGTGTCATGATAACTTATCCGCTAGTACGAAACTTTTTGTCATAAAGCATAATTTCCTCGTGAACCGGCTGTCTCTCCAAAAAAAAAAAAAAAAAAAAAAAAAAGCAAAAAAAATGGTGTCAACGTACGTATGCCAGGGTGGGAAGAATTCGATACGGCTGGAGAAATAACAAGGTTATGACTTTTTTTTTGGGCTTACATGGGCTGCTTTTGTAGTGGTAAGATATCAAGTGCGTAGTGACGGAGAAGATACTGAAACCATAAGCTAAGGCCAGGGTATCTCCGAGTTGAAAAAAAACCCATTATCCCCGGCAAAGGCCGAAGACGGAACCTAGAGCTCCAACGACTCAAATCCGACTAGGGTTCGGATAAACTGCTTACCCCACGAGTGGATTCGAAGCGGCCGGTTCAATAACCATGATCGAAGCATTGTCAATGATTTACTCGCCCACAAATTGTTTGCTAGACGGCTAAAAATCGATTGGTAATGATGATAATCTTGTCTCATAAGCCTTATTATTAGGAGTATCACGACCTTCATTTGAATTCGATTTCTTAAGTGGTTTGATCAAGCAATTCATGTATTTTGTTATTCTTCTTTTCAAATAAATCGATTTGTTGTAGGCTAAAAAAATTAATCAAAAATGAGGATTTTTAGTGGGTTTCTGATTTATAATATAACACTATAACACTCAATTAATATTTATTAATTAAAAAATTAATTAAAAAAGAGCTAAACTTTATTTGTACCCAAAAGGATTTCACCGAATCACAAACTTTTAGACACGAGTATATGATCGATTTAATTGAATCGAACTAAATAAAACAAGCTAAAACAAATTAAAACAATTGATCGAATTCGATAGTAGTCCAAAACAATCTAATTGAAGCCTACGAGGGTACGATTAGATTCAAGAGCTTAATTACCAATGTTGACACAATAGCCTACGTTTATGCTCAAGAATTCTCTTCACACAGTATTCAAGATCACTCTTCTCCGGAACATCATCTTCATTTTCTCGTTCGGGCTTTAAGCAACCAACACAATCAGACACCAGCTCGTCTACACTCCTACGAGGAGGAGGACGACTTCTACTACCGCCACCACCACCACCAGTAGCGTCACCACCGTTATCTTGGTGGACATCTTCCTCCCAACTTTGGAACACAAGGAAAGTTTTATCAGAAACTAACACTTCGGGTTCACCGTTATTTTTTCTGAATGTCGCTATCATGCATAGAGGCACAAAATAAACCATACCACTAGCTTCACCACCAAGCGACTTTTGACACTTTTCCGAACAAGCCATGAAGTCAACACCGTCGTCTACTTCTAATCTCCCGATTTTCGCAGTATCTTTGATCACAAGTTTCCTCAAATTGGTGAAATGCTCATTCACCGGATTCCCAAACAAATTTGAGGTCCATGACAAAAGGGACCCCATGTGTCTTGAGGCCACCAAGATAGATTGATCATCGTCGTCAAGTCGGTCCGGAATCGAACCTACTATCATGACCATATAAGCATAACGATGGTTATTCGCAGCATTAATACCTAACTTGAAAAACCACCTAAACCACAAGCGAGGGCAGGGGAGGTAAATTTCATCGGTAAAAGCCGAAAACGGTACCTCGAGCTCCAACGACTCGAGCCCGACTAGGGTTCGAATAAACCGATTGTCCTTAACAAATGATGGGGGCAATGCACCTGAAAGGGTGGTAATTCGCGGTAACAAAGGGTTAATTTCGTCCGACAATGCGACCGAGCAATGGTACAACGTCGTCAAGTCGAGTTTGCTTAGGATAATGACCTTCAAATCGATTGGCAATGCTGATATTCTTGTCTCAACATTAGTCTTATTGTTAGCTTCTTTGTCACGTAGATTGATCAAACAGCTCAAATAGCGTGTTATTGTATTTTTCAAACCCTTGCCCTTGCCTGTGCCCATGATCAGATTGAACACCTTCACAAAAACGTGACGATGACGATTACTCGCCCTTTTATTTTTTAGGGTTATATATTATTATTACTGTTGTAATTGTATTATTGTTTAGGGTTTTCGGTTGTGTGTGCGCGCACGCCTCCTGAGACAGAAGGTTAAAAGTAGAGGTGATCATAGGCCGGACCGGACTGGGTAAAAAGTAGGCCCAGTGTGTGGGCCGGGTTGGGCTTTTCTTTTGAGCGTAGGTGGTCGGCCCAAAGGCGGCTAAAGCGGGCTTTCAAGCCTTTTGGGCTCTTTCGGCCTTTTTTTAAGTTATAAAGTTGCTAATTATTACGTTTTTTTATGACTTTACGCATTAATCTAATACTATATATTAAAACCTGAAACCAAGTCTTTCCTAAAACGACACTTGGCATTTATTAATTGGATAGAACATAAAAATTGCATTAAATATAATTATCGGTTAAGATATGGTAATAAATTATCATAGAGTAGTATAATATAGCTAATTTATGGAAAATAATTATTAAGGTAATTTATTTGAACAAAGATAAGCCGTAGTATAGTATAACTAATTTATGGAATATAGTCATTATGGTAATTTATTAGAACAAAGATAAGCCAACATTTTTCTTATAGAGTGAGTATAAACAATATAAATATATAGCCCGGGCGTGGCACGGGCATGCAAACTAGTATTATCTAGTACTTGCATATTGTGCTATTGCACCTTTGTAAAAGAGATTTTTGATGTTATTATCAAAAATTACAATATTGGAAAATTCACGTGGTACCCCTGTACTTTGGGGTTTCTTACGCAATACCCCTGCTACTCAACTTTCTGCATGCGGTGCCCCCGTAATTTGGAGAACTGCACGCCGTACCCATTATTCCTAATGCCATTATATTTTCAGTCAACTTCATGATGACATGATGTGGCACCAATTAGCATTTAGGTTAATTACATTTAACAAATATGATAATATTAAAAAAAAAAATCTTCACTGAAAAATTAAAAAATTAAAAAATATATACTCCTGAACTCATCAAAAAGATTTTCTAATGTATGCGCATAAGGTACATGATAAGACTTAATTTATTTCCCTAATTAAGTGATATTCTCCTGAATTCATCAAAAACATTTTCCAATTTGTTTTTTCAAGTGAGAAAAATACTATTTTTTTGTTATTCCAAGTGAGAATAACACTTAATCAAGGAAGGAAATGAAGTTTTACCATGTGCCCTATGGACACACACGTTTGAAAATCCGAAAACAAAATAATTGAATTCGATAGTATTGAAATTAAAAAAAACAGAAAACAGAAAACGATACCAAACATGCCCTAAATAAGTTAATCGTATCATAAATTAAACATGACTAGCAACGGCGTTAAAAATGACTTTTGTCTTAGCAATGATAGATGAATGCGAGCGAGTCTCCTATATGGTCGTGTAATCGTGTATGATCACCTAGAATGCATACATATCACATACCTAGACCCACAAATTTCAACTCATACCAACTTCTAAGCAGAAGCCTAACCCCCAAATCCTTCATACATCCACTATATAAACTTCGCTATAGTTCACGTTCTTCTCCATGAAGCATTAACAGTACAGTAAGCGTAAATCAAAGTAGTAATACTTTCAAAGGCAGTGTAAAACGAGCGAAAGAGCAAATCAAAGTAATGGAAGGAAACAAGAGCTACCTCTTGGTTGCCATGGCATTGGTGTTGGCGACAATGATGATCAACTACTCGGCGAAAGAGGCTAATGCTCAACTTGTGCCAGGAGGGTTCTGCGGCATCACCAAACAAGGCATTGATGATTGTATGCCCTACGTTACCGGGATGCACCCCATGTCCCCTTCAGACTCTTGCTGTTCCTCGGTCAGGAAGGCCGACCTCCCTTGCCTCTGCAAGTACCGGAACTCCAACTTACTGCGCATCTATGGCATCAACCCTCAACTTGTCATGGAACTCCCACCCAGATGCCATATCAACAAGTCTTTCAATTGCGCTTAAACTTAATTAAGGTGGCAAACTTAATATCATCTCATAATATATAGTATGGGCTACTGATAAAATATGGAGTACCCCGATTTAAAAGCAGAGTAATACTAATAACATCAGTAAAGATAATGTAAAGAAATAAACAAATTTGGAACAGATCTTCAAAAAAATAAGTAAACTTCTGGAGTAGAAGGGCTATCCGTTGATCACTAATTAATTATGTAATGTAATCATGTCTTAATCCATTGACATGTAGTAGTTAATACTGTTTCTGGCTTTCCTATGTTCATTTCCCTTTCCTAAAAATGTAGGGGATTGGCCGAAATACGGCTGTCCGGAATTGATCACCTTCTGTGCAGATCAATGGGCTGCAGCAAGCCATGGTTTGCACACATAGGTTAACACGAAATTACATACAACAGAACAGAGTGAAGTATGTGAATATGTTGCCTTAAAACAAGCAAACGGTTCCAGCTCGGTCAGCTGGTAGGCTAAGTTTACCATATCCATCCAATATAAATCGGACAGAAGTAGCTTCATCGAAGCATCACTGATGAGACCCCTTCACTGGGCTGAGATAGGCCAGCAACTAGGCAAGATGATTGGGAAGGGCTAGACTTTTCAAATTGCAATTTCTAGCTCCGCTACGAAATCATAGGCCAAACTCTGGAATATGTCACTTACAAAATTTGAACTATGACGACATTCATTTAAATGTCACTTACAAAATTTGCAGTTCTTACACTAGAGATCGAGCTAAACTTGGACAAATGTAAATCGGCCCACTCATCCGATCTTTCTTATTTGCTGTATAGGTGCGCTAGTGAGAAGATGAATAAGCCAGCCATCTGTATCCAAGGAGAGAAACCATCAGATTTTCGAGTGTAGGTAGTCAGTCAAGTAGGTAGCCAAAATTCGCTAATTGAATTTAAAAAAACGAGCAGAATATGCATTAACAGTAGCCTTTAACACAATGGCACATACTAGTATATACTTTGTATATATAAAAGAAGAGTACAGCCCAGAAAAGAAGTGGATTGTCTTGAGGTGAGACCATACCATGGAAAAGCATGCTCCATAATAAGGATATGCCGCAGTTAGGAACCTTTCAAATTCGTTGTGTCTAAACGGGCGCACAGGGATCTGCAATTAAAAGAGGAAAAAGCAGGTGATCGTACACATAAGAATCAACAGAAACCAGAACCAAGCAGCACGCATAAGCAAATGAAGTATCACGGATCGAATACCATCATGCTTCTATGATATAAAGAACTGAAAAACTCTACCAAACTCAAAACAGATTCCTTTGACAATTTGCGGATGAGTGAAGAAAATTGATCAAACACAAACTTGTATAGCATCGAGGACAAAGTGTTTTCATGTATAACTTTTGCTGCTTTGGACATGTACACCAAGTAATTTTGAGGGTCGTAGTAATTAAACATTCTGATATATTAACGGCTAAAATCAAAGATAACAGTAGGTGGAGAGATACCTGCTTGGATAGAGATAAGCTTGTATATCCAAGTCTCTGGTACTCAACCTTGAACTGGAAAACACCATATACATCTGGGACCTTAAATGAGGTGAAATACCGACCCTGCAAACAGAGGTGATGGCATTGAGAGGTTACAAACGAAAGATGAAACCAATTCAATCAAGTACAACATTCGGTTTAAGCACCTTCTTATCAGTTGACAAAGTTTTTAACACACAAGGGCTCATCATGTAGAACTGCAATTGAACATCATCGGCTACGTATGGCTCCCAGCTTTTCCCAGACCACTCATAAATATCAACAGAGTATTCCTTCACACAGGATCATTACGCAAGCAGTTAAATTTCCTACCCAAATGAAAGTTAATTGTAAGACAGGAAATATGAGGAGCAGAGGAGCTACCAAGTCATCAGTAATCCTATACATTGAAGGTTCATCTGCTTGTTCAACCTTGTTGTGCCTAACATTGACTGCCTGCAGAACAAGTATAGTTAGGCTTCAAAATTTAGTATTTGGTAAGGACTTAACTCACTGCAATGAAATAATTAGAGGCACAAAAACTAAGGATGATTATTTAGGAACTTGTGAGATACCTTGAGATGGCCTCTTTCGTGGAAGATCCATCTGCTAAGTTCAATCACAAACTGTTCATTGCCAGATTTTTCATATCTGTTATCAAAGAAATACACATGACGTACGGATGCATCATTCAAATATATGATACTTTATATTGACTCCATGAGCATTTTCGCATGAAGATGTCAAACAGAAGAAGGCCAGCATTCAACATACGCAAAACAGATGACCCTAGAAATTGATCGACTTGTCGTCATCTTGGTAATTTGGCCAGAGTGAAGTGTGACTAAGGTCCTGTTGTCAAAGGCTCTGAGCCTTAAAGATGGCTCATCAGCGAGCAGCAGTCAACATACGCAAAACAGATGACCCCAAAAATTGATCGACTTGAGAGCCTCTAGTTCAAGTCGTCAACTTGGTAATTTGGCCATAGGGACTAAGGTCCTATTGTCAAAGGCTCTCAGCCTTGAAGATCGCTCATCAGCGAGATAGCAATGCAACAGAAACTTTTTTAGGGACAGTCCTCATTTCAGCTCTTAGCCCGTTGTATAGGCATAACAAGTTTAGATCCTTATATAGACATGTAGCGTGCATCACTAATCTTCTCCAGGTAAAACAAAAACCAGGCTCCATACATATAAAAAAATTACCGTGACAAAAACTTGGGGGGGGGGGGGCTGATGGAAGTAAAAGTATGGCTGTCGGCTATCCTATTTACAACCAAATTCAGTTTACCATCATTGATTATGACCACAGTTGTTGTACTATCCTCTTAACATTTCGAAAAAGTTTTTTAAATTATGTTGAAGGTCTTCTAATGCTGTTTCATTATTAACCAGTAACCATGACACAAGCATTCTAACCTCATCCAGGAGGCGATCCTTTAGAAGTATCTAGGAGCTAATTTTGAGGAGGAAAGATGTTAGTGTTCTGAACACCGAAGCATGAAGTTGAGCAAGGAGATGCAAAACAAAATTTCATTCAAAGAAGAGATTCAAAACAAAAAGAAACACTCTATTTACCCAATGGAGCTCCCAGCAATCTGGACCCCGGACTTTAGAAATCTGAAAAAGAACCAGAAATTTAACCATCAGAATGCCACCATATAAAGTACGATCACTCTGCTGCATATAACAGGCTCACCTATCACCAAACATTTTCAAGGAGCCAGAGATTAACACACGAGCATTATTTCTTGCCTGCCACAGGTTAAAGAGGGTAAGAGACGGTGAAAACAGTCTGAGACTCTGCAAAATGGATTATAACAGGGAATGAACGGAAGCAACACAGATATGAGAGAACTACCTGAACTACAGAGACCAACGAGATACTGGATCCAATGAGTGTTGGAGCATTTGACAACTTTTTAGTAGGATTGGAAGAATATGCAGATGGAGAGGCTGACAGAACTTTCAAAACCTAAGCAAATAGCAAAGAGGCGGGATATCATAAGACACTCTGAAAAAAAATATTGTCAATTGACAACTAGATGTTTAAGACTTCTCCAGCAATTTAACAATAAAGTGTTTCTTACAAGATTGTTAGAAGGATTCAACAAGTGACCAATCCCCTGGAAGAGTACAGGTGCCTGCAACAAATTTATGTAAAAACAAACCTTCAAAAAAGTTTTTTATGAAGCGGCACAACCTTAAGGGAGGTCAGATTTATATACATTTCAAATGAAGGGGGTGGTTTACTGACCTTAATCACAGTCAAATGCTACAAGCCTACACATTTTGAAAATTTATACCAAATTTAACAAATTCCAAATTACTAATGTCTTTTAGTGTAGCAATTTTTTAAAATTCCGTTGATTACTAAGTTGATGTGACAATAGATAAATAGCTACGAACAGACGCACAACAACACGGAAACCTATAAACCAACGATTGTGAGATTAATCTTGGAAGTGAGGAAAGGATGGAACTTAGAACTGAACATTCATGCCTAACCAGAAGAAATCAAAATTCACAGCATCTACAAGAGTGCGGTGATGAAATATCAAATCAGTGATAAATGCATTTGAAACAGCATCATATTATGACCCTATGGCCTACACCTAAGGATCAAACTTGCCTCAATTTTCTTGCTCCCCAAAATGACATCTGATTCAACAAACTTGTCACCAGCAACCAGAGTATGATCACCTTCAGTGCCAGAGAAAGCATAGTTTGTGTGATCTATAATCATTGCTCCAGCGTCCTACACCCACATACACCAAAAAGCCGGTAAATTACTTGACAAAAGACCATTACAGAGCATGAAGCAAATTTAGTCCTCACACTCACAGGGTCAAATGAGATGTGTTTGCATAGAATACAGATATAAATAACACATAAGAAGCACTAAACTTACACAGCAACATTCTGAGACTATGCACGGTGAACCCCCCCAGGCATGTGAATGGTCAACTGTGTTTAGATCAATTCATTACAATAAGAAGTTTCTGACTTCACGGACAGTAAGATTTTGTTTAAGAGGCAACACACGAGTTAATTGTGCATTACACTAAACCTTCCACTAGATTAACAATCATACACTTCTAACTGCATTGATGAGAAGTAACACCAATATCATAAGAACCAATACATTATGACATAATCGACACCTACAAGGAACAAAGGCTCCAACACATAACAGCCACAGTCACAGACTATAAATTCTCGTAAGCACGAAACTTTACCATAGCAACTTCTACTTATAAGGTTATAAATTCAAACACAACTGAAAATATAAACAACGATGTCTTACTTCATCAAAATCGACACCACACTCAGTAGCGAGCTCCCGAATGAAATAAGAAGAGTTCACATCAAGCGCAACGATCAAATCTCTGCCGGAATCAACAAACTCAAGCACAGCTGCCTGATTAATCGACCCTCCGAAACCTTAACACAAACCACAAATTCACACATAATCAAACAAACGCCTAATAAAGCCACAATTTCACAGCTTTCTACACAAGATTGAAGAAATGCTTAATTACTCAGTCCGCCGAAATCACAAAAAAAAAAAAAACACAAATTCACAACTCTACACAAGATTGAAGAAATGCTTAATTAATCAATCCGCCGAAATCACAAAAATAAACACAAAATCACATATAATCAATCAAATTCGACAACTTCAACGCGAAATTAATTGAATTGTTTAACTAATCAATCCTACAAAACTCCACAAATTCACACATAATCAATCAAATGCAAGTAAGTTGCGTAAATTTGAAGATAGCGAAACAACGCAAATTCAACAAAATGCGAAGAAAGGGAGAGAGAAATATTACGATCGGCGGAAGGAGCGAAGATGATGAGGCCGTCATACATATACTGGCCGTAACGTTGGAGCGCAAGGCTGGAATCATCGGCGAGCTTGAAATCGAGAGAGTAACCGAGAGAGGAGAGAGAACTGAAGTAGCGTGAATGAGAAGATTTGATGGCGAAGTCGTCGACAAGTACTAATATCCGGCGATCTGTTGGATTTTCCGGCGAGAAAGAGAGTGATTGAGTTGTGAAAAGGAGGAGGATAGCGAAGATGTTGATCAGCTTCGCCATTGTGTGTGGTGGTTTTCACGGTGGTCTCACTTTCTCAACCCACTCCAAATATTTTTGGGGGTTTTAGTTGGATCCGCTGGTCCAACACTTGGGTCGGAATTGTTGCAAAGTTAGTCCATGTAGACTTCCGGATTTTCGATTAACGGACCCGCGCGCGTATAGACTCCTGTACAAGCGTATGAGACACACAAGAAGTTTTCAATTCGAACTTATGGAGTAATCACTATTTTGTTTTTTTTTTTGTTTTTGTTTTTTTTTTTGGTTAAGACGGTAGTTACAAATTTCTCCATATTGTAGATGTTGTTTTGGATTAATGCAATGGTAAGATCTATCGATTCAAATACTAGATTTAACCTCAACTGATCAACTAAAAGTTAGGTGTGGATTCAATATACTACTTCACGAGTCATGTCTTACACTGTGAGACCCTACAAGTCATAGTACATGCAAAATTTACATCATCTTCATCCGACTATACTTTTTGTTTCCATATTCATATAATAAAAAAATCGTCTGTTAAACTCATTCGAATACACAATCACCTCACACATACAACCACTGCTTATCAAACTACCACATTTATACGTCTTCCTCTAAATTATGCATTGATGATCGATCTCCGTCTACGAAATTACCATTTGAGTATTTAAGCCACCCCAATATTTGATTGGTCTTCCCAACACAATTCCAAATTCTGATTCGGTTTGAAAAATCTGAGATTATTTTCATAAGCAAAGTCGAAAGTTGAGTTATCCTAGAATGACATTAATTGAAATTATTATGTCTGCTATGGAATATTGTAGAGCGTATTTCCTAACTTGTATATAGGCTTATATATATGTTACCTCCTCCGGTGATGTTTTTATTATATCTTGATAGTTTCAATTCGTTATTCAAAATTTCCCAAAAAATTTAAAATATTTAAATATTTGAAGTATTAGTACACACACCTCTTTTCTTCCAGTAATTTCCTAAATTTCTCTCTCTCATACTACTTCCCCTATTTATTCTCCCCAAAGGCCCCAACCCTTTCCTTTTTCCTTTATTGTCTGCCCTCCTTCATTCATAAGCTACCTCGCATTCTCTCTTGTCAATTCTCCTCTTTTCATCTTGCTCATTATTCGTCACCTTATACACCAGGTATTATTTTTCAATCTTTGAGATCATGTGTATTAATCCCAACTTCGTTAATTTTTTGTTTGATCCATGGAATTTTGCATATTATTCGCGATCTTTAATTATTTTTTGATTTGGGTATTTCTATTACTTGCTGTCTGATTTTTTTTGGTCATATTTCTTGCTTAATAGATAATTTCGTAGCTGGGTTTTTGTGTGTTTTCTTTTTGGTATGTTTTCAGGTGGTTTTATGTCTGAAAGGTCTGAACTTTTACCTCTAATTATGCTTTAAACTTGTGAGAAATTGATTTGGACCCTAATTATGTTTTAGCCTTGTGGTAAAAATTTGTGGGTGAGCTGCCCTTTTGAGGTTACTGTGTAAAAAATTGCGACTTTTTGCTAGATTAGGACTTTTTCTGAGGTGGGTTTATGCTGGAATGGAATTTGGTACTTGTTGGAATATAATCCCTGGTGCTCAACTTAGGGTTTTCCAGACCGATAAAAGCAAATAGAGATACGCTATGTTGATCAATGTTGTTGTTGTTGTTGTCGCTTTTGATTGACTTAAGTTGCTGTAGCTTGATTGTAAAAAGTAAACTAAAGGTCGTCCATTTTCCCCGAAATATTAGAGTAGGGTTTAGCCGTGTAGATAGGCGAATGTAAGGTTCAACTTTTCGCTTCTTGTTGATATTCCGGAATACCTGTCAAGTTGTCACCGGATTGTTGGTGCTGAATTGTTATTTGCTGACCAAAGTTTGTAATTTTTGTGTTTAGTGTTACCTTACCAAAAATTGTAAGTAGTTGTAGTTTAATACATGGAAGTGTTAGATTCTTGCTATTTTCGTGTCGGACAGTGCACAATTGGCCAGTTGTGTTCTGTTAAGTCTATACTTATGCTCCTCCCTGCAAGTTAATTTGAAAATGATAGTGTGGTATAGTTTGGTCTTTGCCAGTTATATAAGGTGCAAAAGCTTCAACTTTTACTTTTTAACAAGTTTCTGCCACTCTTAGTAGATGGAGAAAAAGTCATAGGGCCAACCTGGAGTCTAGGGGATGATTGGTACACTATCGTGGTATTGTGGATGTTCAGTTTGGGATTGTTTTTTATAGTCTTTTACATGCGTATGAGTCCTTACCAAATGTTTGGCATTACATGTTTTCCTTTGAAGCTTAATTTTATCTCGCTTTGGGATATTTAAGGTACCGTATACACCTAAATTAGATAAAGCTAATTGTTCTTATATGTGGTAGGATCTTTGGGGTGCGTATCAATTTTGAGGTTGGGCCTGGTTTTTGTCTCCCATTTCTTCTAATTTCTTTGCTTCTCACCTTTTCCACCTGTCTACGTGTCTTTCCACCTCCTTACTGTTATGCAATAATATTCTAGACTTCTTTTGCTTAAGAGTTGGAGGCCTCTTAGATATATTTTGAAATTCAGCTATGATTTTTTGTGATACAATATGTTGTTTAATATGGCTGGCCGTTCTGTGTACCAAAGACACTAACTTTATGTGGCAAATAAAAATCTATATTTTGAAAGTCTTTGTGATTATCATGTGTACATCAGTTAATGGTGGTTAATACCTATCTACGTAATTGTGCATTTCGTTTGCAAAGTTGGTTTCCTTACGCCTTTTATCTTATGGGAACTGAACTGATGAATCTTCAACGGGACATCTTTCTATAGTAAATTGTTTGCTGTTAAAGGCCTTTATTTTCCATTACTTAGTGTCTCTTATAAATGGATTTGACCTTTCCTTGATTATTTCAGGGGAGATGATCAATCTTTTTAAGGTAAAAGCAAAACAAAGAGAAAATGCTGAGAATTTTAATGGAAAGACAAATGTAAAGAAGCAAACAGCTGGAGAGTTGCGTCTTCACAAAGGTATTTGTACTTTACTAGGACTGCTTAGAACTGCTGTTAATTTAAGGATCTTGATGATGGCCTTTAATTCAAGAGCTATAAGGTCTAAAGGAACTAAAATATTTGATCAACTCTGGCATGATCTATTTTACCTCCATCGGAATCGACATTTGAAACGATCTTTCTGTATATTGATACTGAAGACTCTTGTGTAGTTGTCACTGTTCTTTCTTTGTATTGGAACTAAATATTATTGTGTCAGTTCTTATGAAACACTAATTCTTTCTCCATGTTCCAGCCACTTTACGAATGTTATATTTTTCACGAAGAACCAAACTAAATTGCTGATGTTTGAACTATTGTTAAGTTGTCAAGGATAGCAGTACATGCATATTCTTGCGTAGCTGTATGCCTGTTTGCTATAGGGTTATAATTTGAAGTCTTTTGCAGGGAAATTCTTCTTTAATTTCGGCTGAGGCTTGTAGGAACATTTTGTTATTCTTGCGTAGGCTCCTATCAGTTTCACTGTGCACTCAAAAGGTTTTCGATGTACCTCTTTGGAATGACTGTCCTCATGCTGATAGGCACCTGTTTTGGAATGGAGTTCTTTTGTGTTTAGACATGTGAAAAAGTTGTTTTTGGGAGCATGAATATATCTTAATGTGCTGTTCGTTTCAACATGAATAGGCAAATAGGCAATTGTCTTTTTGTGAAAATATATGTTTCCCCCGGCTACTATTACTATGGAACATTCCTGTTCAATTCGCAAAATATTGTGTTGTCTTGTCTATCTTATGCTTCAGCATATTATTTCTTGTAGATATCAGTGAACTGAACCTCCCAAAGTCATGTAACATGTCATTTCCCAATGGAAAGGACGACTTGATGAACTTTGAAGTTTCAATACGTCCGGACGAGGGATTTTATTTGTAAGTAAATCTTTTTGACAAGCAGTTTTGTTAGGGTCATCTTCAAGCACTATCTTAACTATTTAGAATTTCTTTGCCTCATTTGATCGGTTGAGTTGTATGTCAATATTTTCCCATCACTTATCCAATGCTTATTTTCATATGTTATTTCCTTTTATTCTTGTTTATCAGTCATTTGTGTTGTCAGTCTTTTGTGTTTCCATCTTTATACATGTAATTAATTTCTCGTTACTCGCTAATGAAATGTGTACCTCCCATTGTACGCTCCTGTTATCTACCTGAGAAATAACTATACTTCTGGGGAATGATTTAATTGCAGAGGTGGTATATTTGTGTTCACCTTTCAAGTTCCGTCTGTCTACCCTCATGAACCGCCAAAGGTCAAGTGCAAGACGAAGGTAAGTAGTATCATCATGGATTAATTTCCTTTCGCTGCACATATGGTAACCTTGTTGAGCAATTAGTACAGTTTGTTGACTTTCACTTTGTATGGCACTGGCAGGTGTACCATCCTAACATTGACTTGGAAGGGAATGTCTGCCTAAACATTTTAAGAGAAGACTGGAAACCTGTGCTGAATGTAAACACCATCATTTATGGGTTGTATCACCTCTTCACGGTACTGACTTCTACTTATATCTGCACTGCAAACCATTTGAGTTGTTTCATGTGTTGTACTCTTTAGATTAAAACTTGTCTGTGTAACAGCAACCAAACTATGAAGACCCTCTGAACCACGATGCTGCCGCAGTGTTGAGAGATAATCCGAAAATGTTCGAGTCCAATGTAAGAAGAGCCATGACTGGGGGCTATGTGGGGCAAACTTTCTTCCCAAGGTGTGCTGCTTAAGGGTTCCATGCGAGATCTTGGGTGCAAAGGGCCACTTATTCCAAATATGTGCCAGTTCCCCGCAATGTACTTGTATCCTCTGGCGTTCTTTGTGCTGCAACATGAAATTAGCCAAATGGCTTGAAGTCCATGCTTTATTTTGTTTGTGTCAAACATTTGGATACACTTCTGAACACATTTCTCTTTTCCCTTCCCCTCACTTGTATGTAATCTACTAATGGTGAGAGACTGTCTATTGTCTAGTGACCAGATTGAATCATTTGAATGTGTTGGTGTTCCAACTTTTCGCACTTCTCGTCTCTGCTTGCAGCAAAGTTTTTCACTTCAGAGCTTTTACTTTGCCGAGTTACCTGTTCCAGAGCTTATTGACTCCCAATTTGAAATTTGGGAAAGTAGTATGAATCTCAGATTCTCAGCACATCTGTGCCGTCCTTGGGCATCATGTTGCACCAGCATGTTGTATAGAATTTCCTAGTAGGTCGGTGTCTGATGCATCTGCATCTGTAGTTCTGTTTGCTGGGTTTAACTGTAATTTGCAAGGCCATATTGTTCTCTCTCGCACACAACTTTCTATGGATCACCTGGCTCAGAGTTATCGCCAATGTTCATACAAACGTGAAAAATCACTCGTTGAAAGTGCTGGCAATGCCTGTTTCTTGTCATGACAGTTCTAAGATTTACATTTCGATACCTCCTGAGACGCCTTGATACTGCTATGGCGATCATACGCCCTTGATGCTTGACCTGTCGTGCTTGGTGCCTGGGACATACCAATTTGCTTAAGCACAAAACTACGGGGACTTAGCAGATAACGTAGGGAGAGATTCTAGGTACAATCGTAACAGTTTTAGCGTTGAAATACATAAATCAGACAAATTGCATTGCCTTTAGCAGAAGGCAGACTTTGAACACAAGATGATTGCTTCTGAAAAACCCACTAAAGCTGAAACACGCTTTTACAAGGACAGCCAGTCCTCTCATACAGCAAAACACTAGTGTAACAAAAATAAAATGGCGAGGCTCCACATGTACACTCACCCCCTAAGATCTATGCACAACGAGAGATGACACTATTAAGTATTCACTAACACCTCTAACTTTCAAACCGGTGGTCAGAAGTTGGCGAGGCCTCTTCAAATATTCCTGGTTTGGTCCTCTTTGGCTCTAAGGAAGGCAGACATCCTCTGTAATGTGAATGTAGAAACAGGGAAGAAATTGCTTCCTCCTTCTGTGACATTGAGAAGGATGAAAAACAGCTAAATGTACGTAGATGCTTCTTTTCGCTTTCATATACTTCAGTTTCGAATACTTCAACATGGGGCTCTGGTACAGTCGTGACTTTGAGAGATTCTGGTAATATGCAGTTGCAGACTGAGCCTGCCAAAGCAAATGGATTTTGCATTCATTAAGTACTCGGCTTAATCAACTAGCACATTCAAACACAGACCATCACAGTGAGACATAGAAGCATATCAAAATTAGGAAAAGATAGAGATGAGTATGTGGTAATACAATGGCCATACCACACAACATTTTTTTTTTTTTTTTTTTTTTTTTTTTTTTTTGCAGAAACAACTGTAAGAAAAGGAGTCTGTATGCTTAACACTAAATATGAATCTTTCATTTTCCGGACTTCTATTAGGAGTATGATGAAGAATACTACCAGAAAACATTTTCTGAACCTAGCGTCAAGAAAAAGATACAAGTATTGAGAAGTGTGAGAAAAGGAGCCTGCCAATCACGCTCTCGCCTCTTAAAATGACAAACCATACCAACCAGATAAATTTTTTTGAACCTAGCTTTAAGATAGAAGTAGGAGTATTCTCCAAATTCATATTAAAGTTGCCGGTAACTCTTGTACACCATCTAATTCTATAAATTGTAGTCCATGGCTAGCCAACATTTGATGATGCACAGGTTAAGGTCTTGAATGGGAATACCTAGGGTCTTGCTAGAGTTTAAATGTTTAAGAAACAGTAACAAAAGAGATAGGGTTTCATATTTCTCATGTTCCTACAGATTCATTCGTCATCTAATGTTCACGGTATGGAAAAGCTTGATTTGCTTGCCTATCTGATAGCAACAAAAAAAAAAAAAAAATTAAATAGAGCAAAACAGCATTACCTATTTTTGCGAGTCGATTAACCCATCTAGGGATTCTTCTTCCTGTCAACTTGTAACAAATGTCATCACAGAAGTGGTTGCAGTTCTTGATGATCAAGTGATAAGTATCACCATAATAGTTTCTAGATTGTTGCTCCATAAATTCTCTAACTTCACTAGGATTCAAAGTCGTTGTTCCCATGAAGATTGCCTTCCTGAACTTAAATCCAGGGCATTGCCGGGGTTCAACCTCAAAGACCCCGCTTGTGGCAAAGTCATGAGCTCCAAACGCATATTCTGAACCATGGACTATCAAACAAGAGGAAAGATGTTTTAGGATCTGAACACGGGCACAAGAGAAGGTGCTAGATTCATTTGATTGTGATGCAATGCAGATCCTCTTCCCATATGTACATGAAGGAAGCCAATGCGATAGCTATCTCAAACTAACAGACATAGCATATCGAGTCAAAAAACAAGTACTACTTACAAAAAAAAAAAAGAAAAAAAAAAGCAAGTAATACTTGATAAGTTCTGCAGCAAGTGAAGTAATCCCAAAAATAATTAAATACATCAAGGATTTTCAATCGTGGAGAAAATCATGCTAAAGTCAAGGCGGAACTGTCATATGATGTGCATCAGCTTCACAGATGATGTATTTGAAATAGAAATAGTAGTAAATGGACAAACTTTACTTCTGCATATAACATGCTTTACTAACCTTCAACACCAGTGTGAAAAATTCCAAGGCCAGCCCAATACATGTAGCCATTGATGGGTGTCAAGTCATAGACATTAAGGTAGACTGGAGTGTAGCCGGACAGGCTATCTGCTGATTTCACCTTAGGGAACAAGCAAAAGTGAGAGGCAAACTTGCTTTTTCTACGTACAGGCTTCCCACTCTTCGAGCCATTTTTGGATTCCCGTTTCATGTTTTCGGTGAGGCTGGAACCTATGAGAAGAGAACCTCCTTGATGTGTAGGTCCAACCTGAGATTGAGCCCCATAAGAGATCCATGTTCAACAAAATGAAACGGGATATAAAGAATCTCGCCTTATTGGGAATCATTTTGCTTACAAGAAAGAAAAGCTTCCAAGTTTACATGGTAACTATTGATAGTAACATGTTCAACTTACTCAGTGAAGCTCGTATGTCAAACCAAACCCGGGACTAAAATGATAGCAGTAAACTGAACTGAGTAAGATGAGAGCGCGAGCAAGCTAATGACAAAAGCATCCGATTAACAAACAGACTCAAGCTTCTAAAAGACAGCCAAACTACACCTCTGACCTAAGCTTCTAAAATTTAATTCAATCTGCTATAACAAAGTCTCCTGATATGCAATGTCATATTTCTAGACCTTTATTAAACTTGTCACCAAAACATTTTGTACATTCACATAGGCGATATTGAAGGGGGTAAATCCAAGCAAATGTAAGCAGAAAGATCCACCAAATGTGAAAATTGGAAGAACACACTAGTAACTCCCCAAGTAAATGTCAAATTAAATCTTGAATTTCAACATTTTGTACATTCATACACTGTCCTTCACACCTCATTAAAATCGACATCGATATCTCATACCTCAATTTAATGGAAACAATGACAAAGTTGGTGCATTTGGATCATTTTCTTAAGGTGTTCATACGAAAGACTCCTCCTTTTGCCTTACAACAACAACAATATGATTTGAGGTCGGCTAACATGAATCGTCATATGTAACCGTCTCACATAGGTCATAAAAGTTAAAAGACATGATTTGTCTTTTCATTATAATGCTAGATCCCAGAACAACACACATTGGCAATACAAATCTAAGATCAGGCACATTCCCAGAAAAATGCAGCTCAAACAAACCAAAAAAAAAAAAATCACATTGCTAAAAATCCCAGAAATAAAATCACATTGTGTCGGCCAAAAAATGAAAAATGCAAAAGATGCCATTTTTCACATAATTATACATTTATACCATGAAATACCAAGAACAAGAACAAGAACAAGATATAATTACATAAACATACATTTTAAAGATTAAAACAAATGAGAAAGATGTCATAATAAAAAATAAAAAAAAAAAGAGGTAAAAAATTTTCACCTTGTATTTTTGTTAAGGATGAACCACCATCAAAGTTGCAAAGAAATTTATGGTTCACCACCTTAATAAAATTGACCCGCCATTTTTATTTTTATTTATTTTTGTTGTTTTTGAGTTGTTTTTGTTTATATGAGATTGACTGGAGTTCTTGTGGAATCAAACAAACCCACATATTTTCCTTCTGTCACAAAATTAAGCCCTGTTTTTTAGCTTCTGCCAGTAATTTCTTTTTCTTTATCTTTATTAAAAGTTAAACTTTCACTTTGAGAAATGTTGGGGAAATTAGTATTCTATGTAAAGTGCATCAGGTTATTATTTGAGGTCGGAAATAAAAAATAATACGAGTCGTATAATAAGACTGTTTCGAGTTTAAACTCTTTCGGATGAAAATGTATTTTGTAAAATTCTGACTCTATTAACTTGAACTTGGGCAAATTAAATGGTACGCACCAACAAGATAGAAATTGTTCATAATTATTTGTCTATCAAATTGGAATAGAAAAATCGAATGGTACATACTGTACAACATTCCAAGTACGGAGTATGTGGTAAATTCCAATTTTACAATTTTTTTAATTAGAAAGCATGCCAGATTGCTAATGACAAAAGACAGCCAAAGGTGGGGTAATTGGTAAGCTTTTTGTCTAATTTGCTCCATTGTACTATCATGAGATTTTGCGCATTTAATCACTATGCAGTACTAGTTACCAAATGATCGTCACCGTAACTGAAAAAAATGGATATCAGGGCGGTGGTTATGTAACTCATGAATGTAGTTAGAAAGGAATGTAAAAGAGTTAGAATTGTGAGTACGGAGTAATTTCTTTGGGTATGACTCGATTAAAGCTTGCCTCAATTTCCGATCAACCAAGTTAAATCCCACATTCAATTCGTGCTTGATAAAACTAACTCGAGCCAAAGCATCCACGAGAGGGCCGAAATTTAGCACATGGTGGGATGGTGAATAGTGCATCCCTGAGTGGCAAAGACTTAAATACATAGTATATTTGAGGCCCCTATGTCATTTCATCATGTATATTGTACAAAATTGTATATTTGTACTCAGTAAAATCCCCTGATTACAATTGTATCTTTCTCTCCCCTATTTCAAAGGCATTCACTTATCCCCACCGTCGAGCCACCACACTGGCAGCCATAAACCGATCCGAATTCTCCGACGGCTTTGCCGTCAACCCAAAATTTCCGAGGGCTTCGCCGTCGAAACCATTAGACACCCTATGAAAGGTGGGGTAAACCCTATAAACCAAAAACAAAAAATTACCTGAATCATCCTAGAGTGCCCGGAGAAATATTTGATTGATGAAAATGATGAAGAATTGGGGAAAATGTTGATGAAGATGCGGTGGGTTAGCAGGTGAGGAGAGAGAAAGGTAAGAAGAGGAGAGTGAAAATGAGGGGTGTATTTTACAGGCGTGGATCCTCTAGAGTTTAAAACAAAAGAGTTTACCAATTAAGGAAATTACTAAATATTTAATTCTTTATTTGTGCATTGAAGTAACCAATTTATTTTGTTTTATTCCCAATAATAGTAAACTCTACAAACTTTACCAAAAAATAACTCTAGAGTATCCCTACACGTATTTTATTGAGTTACCATGTACAAATATACATGGCATGTGCCTAACATGTGCCCATAAATTTTTGTTTTTAGTGTGGGCTACACTGTTCTTCAGCCCACCGTCGGCTAAATTTCGACCCTCGCATCCACGATGCTCGACTCACTTGAGTTTTGAATCTCGTTTTCTCTAAGAGAGTGTTTGGAAACAAAGATTTGATTCTCAAATCCAAATTTGACACAAATTACATGTTTGAGAACTCAAGAATTTGAGAATTTGGATTTGTGTCAAATCCTTTGGAATTTGTATCAAATCCAATTAGGCCAAAAACAAATGACATTTTGAAATCTCACCCTCCCCAAACATTTGATTTATGTTTCAATTTCACATTCTCAAATGATGGAATTGAAATGATTACAAATTTTCAAATTCTTGTTTTCAAACGCTACCCGAGATAAATCGAGTTCGACTAAACTATATATTCAGCCTAATAAATCGTTTTGGGCCAATTATTCAAGGGCCCCTTTACTTGGCCCAATAAATCGTGTTGGACGGAATATTTGGCTTTAAAGTTCCTTCTTTTTCTTAACTTGACGGTCACGTTCCTCTTCCTCAGCTCCCCTGATGTACCTGCACATTGCAAAGGTGGAGCATGTTTTCATGATAAATAAGGAAATTTAAAAAGAGGAAACAATTGTAATTTGAAATCATATGCATATTTGCTAAGTTTGTTCAAAAAATTTAATCAATGCCGGTATTACTCTACTAGTACTCGGATTTGAATGGGGGGAAAAAAAAAAATCAGATGGTCTAAATGTCTAATTCCACCAAAAAGGAGCAATACAAATCAATTTCACATTTTAACCGATGAAAGTCCTATCATTTTGGCTTTGCTTTCCCTGGTATCTCCTTACTTTCCCACTCTCACGCCCAACGAACGGAAACCACGGTTAATGGTAGGGTCTCACAAAAAATTCTTTTAACAAATAAAAAAGAAAAAAAGACGACAACACATACCTGTCGAGATCATAATCGATGTAGTCCAGGGCAGGTACAGCGACGGTAACCGCAGATAAAACGTTGGACCAAGCTTCTCTAAGAATACCATCACATCCGTACATGACAAATAAAGGAAGCTGATTCAGTCAGTGTAAAACAAAATCGTTTTGTCAAGTAAGAGACAAAACAACGTCATTTAGCAACGTATTTGGCAAATCTGGCAAAAAAAATTAAACAAAGTGGAGCAATTGGGGGAGTGGAGCCCACGTGTGTTTGAGATTTTAGTGTAGAAACCATTCATGAGATGAATGAGTTTCATTCCATTCATCAATGAATGGATTTATTCGTTGAAACAACAAAACAAATATCATTCATCCCATGAGATTCCCCGTGAACGAGAAATTCATTATGGTAAGGGATGCTCTTAATATTTACCTCAACACAAAATGCTGCCCAAATCAATATTACTATGACTAGATCCAAATATACGAGACGAGTGTGTGTTCAACTATCAAACTCGGGAATTATATGAAAAAAGGGCGGCGGCGACGGCGGTCGGCGGCGGTTCTCGGGGCCGCTCTTCTCCTTCTTCTCTTCTCTCTCTTTCTCGGCTCTCCTCTCTTCCTCTTGCTCTTCTCTTGCGACGGGAATGAGTGAGGGGAAAGGGTTTTGTGTTTTTTTTTTGTAGAAAGTGGAAAGGGTTTAGTAAGGGTATTTTGGTAATTTCGCTCAACAGTTGCCCAATTAGGAAAACGTCTCTAAACGGAAAGTATACCCTAATTTCCCAAAATAGATTTTCACGTCCTTAAAACAAGATTCTCCCAATACTTTGTACAATTCAAGTAATCCAAAAATATGGGGTGTTACAGTAACCAGAAAAAATCGAAACCCTAGTCCACACTCCCCAGGGTACCTTGGAAAATATTCGTTTATATACGTCAGACCCTATCGACCACCACTTCCGTCGATATTCTCTATTACATGTAAGGTTTTGACCCGAATCTCACCGGAGAAAGGGATTAGGGTTTCCTTTCTTCGAACACTTTGGATTTTTAATCTCCTCTTCTTTTTTTTTTGGGGGGGGGGGGTTGGGGGGGTTCACCACGGCCATACAGGGTGTCTAATGAGTTCGCCGTTGGAAAATTCGGGCTATGTTTACGGTCGCCTGAGTGGTTCAATCGTCTTTTTACTGCGACGATTGGGAGTTTTGCTGGTGGTGGTGGTGTTGACGGGTTGTGGGCGGTGTTTGGATTGTTTTTTTTTTTGTACAAAGGAGCAACTAATGTTGCGGGAGTGAGGGTATGAGGATTTAAACTCGGGACATCCCCCAGGCAGGTTGAATTCCTAACCATTAGGTCAACCTTGATCCTCACTGGTGTTTGGATTGTGTATGTAACAACCCTAAATTTTCGACCAAATTAAATAAACGAAAACATAGGATTGTTATGCCACAATTAACTAACCAAGTTAATTGCAAGGCGAAAACCAAAATAATAAACCCAACATATAAATAATAAAGTAGTACAACAGCGGAAGACTTAGTCAAAGTTTACAAAACTCCAATCCAAAACCAAATGTTTATAAAAACGATCCCATGAATGCAGACGTCCACATACTCATCACATCACCTTCAAAGACACCTGTCAACTGCGTCATTCGAAAATGACACAGGCCCCAAAATAAGGTAAGGACAAACCCAAACAAAAGAACGTCAGCAAACTGGCTGAGTAAGAACTCAAAGCAAAACAAGGGAAAATAAGATACGCGCCTTTGAGACCATGATATTTGGTCAACAAAATAGAAGATGAGTAAACTTTTCTGGTCCTTATGGCATCATTCCAAGGTGAATAGATTGATACAAGTTGGTGTTATCGACCGCTTTTTGGAGAATCGTTTTGAGGAAAATTATATTTTTAGAAGATAATCTTGTTTCCGTCAATATCTGGGAGCATTTCATGTTTTTTTTCAATCGCAAAGTTGTCGCGTGTCCTATATTCTGAAGGAATCACTAACTTTGAGTCTGCGAATCGTGGAGGAAGTAAGCACTATTATATGTTGTCGACATATAGTTGGAAGGTGTATTGGAAAAGAAGCATGGAAGCTCATCACAAAGTTAAGTTGTTGTGGTATCACGACAAGGTCGACAAAATAAGTACGAGGTGGAGTCCATGGTGATCGAAAAGTTCGCTTGATTAATTTTGTTTGGTTCGAGGACGAACCTATCTTTTAAGGGAGATGAGAACTGCATATGCCCGCTTTCCTTGATTTAAGTCAATTAACCCTAGTTTATATAAATTGCAGTGGATTGAAGTTAGGTGGTGTCTAGTTTAAGTTATTTCGTGCTTCGTGCACTTTGTGATCATCTTTAGTGCATTCGGAATGGCCAGGGTGCCTAGTATAAAATTTGAATTATCTGGTTTGGAATATGGTTCTATATTATGATATCATTTCTATGATCTATGCCATCATTTCTTTCATTTCAAAACTTGCTCAAAAGCTCAAGTAGTGATATATCGGGAATAGATTAGCTGAGCCTGTTTGATACAGTTCATAGAAAGTGTGTGAAGAAATTTTGTGGAGGATGAGTTTAAGATTCGGGGACGAATCTTTGTTTAAAGGAGGGAAGTCTGTAACACCCCATATTTTGGAAGGATTATTTAATAAGGGTGTTACTCTTATCTTTGATTGTTGGAAATTAAATTGGGCTTTTATAATTATTTTTGGATTAGTTATGGAGGGATGTGGTATTAAAGTAATTGGGCTTATTATGATTTAGGTATATTATAATTGAGTTTGTAAAAATTTGGTTTTATATGTCAATAGTATTAAATTACCAAATTGCCTATGCTTTTATTCTAAACCAAATTGATACCTAAAACTCCCCTAAACCCTTTATTTGCTACGTACCATCATCATCTTCATTACTCGACATCGCCGCGACGAACCTCCATGGCCGCCTCCTTCACTCTCTCGTCTCCTCCGTTTGGCAGCCCGGTTTTGGACAAAAATGACACCATACAACTCCCCTCTCTCTCCTCTACATAAAGGTATAAGTTTTATCCCATATGATTAAGGTTCTACCGATGTCGATATTTATGTTATAAGTTAATACGTTTGCGTTTTAAGGAATTCAATGTCTTAATCTTTAAATTAGTGACTAGTATCGATTTTGGGTGGATCGCAATTCGTTTTTAAGCATGTTTGTAGTTGGGCGAGCCGTTAGGGCGTTGTTGATGGTGCTGCGTTGTTGGGTTATTTTAGGACCGTGACACCAACGTCGTGGGTGTGGGTGTGGGTGTGTGTGTGTTAGTTATGGCTATGCTTTTGTTATTGTTGGAACGACAGTTAGTTAGTGTAAGGTTGATGGGATTGTCAGTGGTTTGATCGGACATTATGGTTGCAGACTGACATCGTCGAGGATGCTATGTACATGGGTATGTATAATTAGTTGCCACTGTATTAGGTGTCGTATAAAACTTGATTTGAGTATATTATATCATGGGGTATTACTATGGTCTATGATTGGGATTTTGGTGCTAAAGGTGACTAATTAAATGTTATGGTCAAATCTCATAATTAGTTATACGGATTGTACGTATCATTTGATTTATATGGCTTTGCGGATTAAGTTGGTACCATTTGTCGATTTTGGAAGGATAGTTAAGACAGGTATTAGCATTTGAGGTAAGAACGCCAACTCTTGAGCTTGAGCATGTTTTGTCATCTTCTAATGTGATCAATTCTTGTTTCATTTATATTGACTTCTATAATTTTTCTAATTGATCACAATATCTCTTGTTTGGTTGGGGATTGGTTATATATCAAATAAAATATCTAATCATGGTTTGAATATGGGTTATGGATTAATGGGATTTTCTTCTATACACTCTAGAGTAACGTGTTAATTCCTCCGGGGGTGCTCGTTTACGAATGATTTATTATACCTCTGATCGAGGTAACTCTTAACTGGATTAGCTACCAGTTACTTATTAGAACCTCCTCCTTGACCGGTTACATCCTACTGGCCCTCTTGCGAGGGGTGTGCACACTCGGGTTCTCTTAGGGTGGTTTGGGTTGGTTAGCTCTAGAGTTGTTCCTGGTTAGGGGTAGGACCCTTACCAAAGATGGGTTACTGATGCGGAGTGCCCATTCTTGTATATTTGGCTCTTCTCTTTGAAATTTATAATATACTTCTTGGTTCATATCTCTCTCTAATAATCTTGGTTAATCCTTTGTTGTAAGCGTAGCATGTATTTTCCCTTGTTTTGCTTTGAGTTCTTACTCAGCCAGTTTGCTGACGTTCTTTTGTTTGGGTTTGTCCCTACCTTATTTTGGGGCCTGTGTCATTTTCGAATGACGCAGTTGACAGGTGTCTTTGAAGGTGATGTGATGAGTATGTGGACGTCTGCATTCATGGGATCGTTTTTATAAACATTTGGTTTTGGATTGGAGTTTTGTAAACTTTGACTAAGTCTTCCGCTATCGTACTACTTTATTATTTATATGTTGGGTTTATTATTTTGGTTTTCGCCTTGCAATTAACATGGTTAGTTAATTGTGGCATAACAATCCTAGGTTTTCGTTTATTTAATTTGGTCGAAAATTTAGGGTTGTTACAGTGTAGACTGGTTGTGGTTATATTTTGACTTGAGTGGACAAAATCGTCCTTGAAATTGGCCAGGAAAGGTCAGTTTTAGCCCTGCGTTTGGCACTTCTCTATCGTACACAGCGTTCGATTTCCAGGCCCTCCAACCAATCAGTCCATAACCCAGCCGTTCATATACTTCAACAAACCGGGTGACCCGCCCAATCATTATACGGTACCTCTTATAATAATTCAGTTCTTCTCCAAAAACAATTATTTAAAAAAAAAAGAAAAGGGAAAAGCCCAGTTCTTCTCATTGAGATTTGCGGGAAACTTCAAATCAACTTCTTTCCTAATAATTCTCCCCCCTCATTTTTTTGTCTCTTTAATGGCGTTCACGGGATCAAATTACCCTCTTGAGGTATGCTCTATTACCCTCATTTTTCTTTTATCTCTCCTGTTTTTTTTTTTTTTTTTTTTTTAATGGGGTTTTTTCCCCAATTTTTTTGGAGCAAAGTTGTGATCTTGCACTTAAATTTAAGGGTTAAATGTTAATTTAGTGCCAATTATTTACTGGGTTTCCGTCGAAATACATCTGTCGTCATTATTAAGTTGAGAAATTGGCACAAAAGAGAGAATTTTGAATTGTTTGTTAATTTTGGGTAGAAAGTTTGGACCTTTTGATGTTGATATTGAAAAGTTTATTATGCCTCGACTCGTTCGTAGTTCATAGATTGTGTTTTCGTCGTTGCGAATTTTAAGTGCACTGATCACTTGCTTTGTTACATTTGTGGCATGTTGAAAGATACTTGCTTTTGTAGGTTGTGCTGATCTTCTATTCTTTTTTATCAGTTGTGTGTTAGAATAGTTCAATTTTAGTCGGCGGATGGGGATTTCGGGTAGTTTAGACACGGAATTTGGATTGAATTGTTGAGTAGAAGTAAAGTTCTTTGTGAGTGTTGGTGTGAATTGGTGGTTTTTACTTTCTTTTCCCCCTCTTCCAACTACAACTACAAAGCCTTAGTCCTGATTTGATTTGGGGTCAGCTAACATGAGTAGTCATGTGGAACCGTCAAGAAACTTGATTGGTTCGTGTATTGTTTTTTAAGAAGATATATTGATGCAGGTTGGATTAAGGTTGCTTCTTTCCCCACCTGGTTCAAACGTCGTTGTCCGAACAGCATGGTGAGTTTTGACATAGTGTTTTCAACATTTATATGCTAACCCTGACACGTGATGCAAAAGAATTGTTTACCTTCGAGGCTTTGACCAAAATCAAAGTTATGGATGGCAGTACACCTTTGTTATTTTTCTGCAAGGCATTTGATCATTGAGTTTATTGCAATTATTTGATCACACGCCATTTTAATTCATCTTTACACAATTTTTGTCCAGTTGTTCAGTTGGGGTTGTTCTGCCGGTTTATTCTACTTTTAAAGCTATTGAGAGAAAAGATCCTGATGAGCAACAAAGGTGTCTTGTTTACTGGGCAGGTTTGTAACTTGGCACACTTTGTACTCTTTGATCATCTACTGACACTTTATCCGTGGTATTAGCCTTGGTTTTGGTGTCTTGACGATGTTGATTATCTTTTGCTTCCCTCTGTTCATGAATTTCAATTTCTTATGCTGTATGTACTTACTTTGTGGCACTAAGCAAACCTTAAACTTAAAATCTTCTGTTGGCTGAGCCCTCTAATCATCATGATCCTGATACTTGTGTCGATTTTGTAGTGAACCTCTTGACCTGTCATCCCTCAACAAATATAAATGCTACTATTTTCCCTGATAGTTTAGGTTGTGAATTTGTTACCTTGTACTAAGTTATGTATTTTCACTTTGCAAGTTAAGGGCTAAAAGAAAGTGTTGACTAAAATCTGTACGAACTGTCTACTTCTTTGTTAATGTCAGTTATGTCACTATGAATCTGATTTCTGGCTATTGGTTCATGCTGGCTAGCTGCTATGACACTCTGTCCTCTATGTTTTTGTAATAATGATTATCTTTTTTTTTTTGAGGGTTTGTAATAGTGATTATCTGAACATTCTCTATTTGGACAATTTAGGTGACACCCTTTGTTACAAGGGTCCCTACGTCTCCTTTTGTGTACCATCACCTTTTCACACACACACACACGCACACAAGGAAGAAAGAAAGTCACTTTCATTGTAACCTTCTGATTAGTTATAAGGGATTGTGGAACTTGGGATGCAGTGTCTCTGACATTTAATTTCCTCCATTCTGTATTGCTGTCTTTGTTATTCTACCAATGTCATTAATCCGTTCACAAAGGAAGAAAGAAAGTCACTTTTATGTCATTGTAACCTTCTGATTAGTTATTAGGAATAGTGGAACTTGAGATGCAGTATCTCTGACATTTAATTTCCTCTATTCTGTATCTCTGTCTTTATTATTGAACCAATGTCATATCTTAATCCCTTTGCTGACATTCATATTTTTGCAGCATTTGGTTCATTTACGCTTGCTGAAATAATCACTGACAAGCTCATCTACTGGTACTCCTCTTGAGCTTAACTTGATGTTTATCTCCGGACATTTGAGTTTTGAATGTAGCGTGTTGTTATGTGTTGCAGTTCTTATTTGTTCCTAGCTTTTCTTTTGTCCTTAAGTTGCTATCTTGTCCAGCATAGTATGAGACATAAGTTGTTGGTAGACTTGTCGTACACATTCATGGCAATCACTAAAATGTAATTGTTCTGCTGTACTAACCTTTAATCATCACTTAAAAGGGACCAGAATAAATTAATGAGGGATAATCTAAAGGCTAGTCATGTTTCTTTAGAAAGTGAGCCTGAAATGTTACTGTTGGATGGAGTAAATTGTAAGTCCAGGATCTGAGGTTAACTTGACCAATCTAAGCTCCCGATAATTATTTAGTATTTTAGATCAACCTGAGTATTTGAATACAAATGCTTTATTGAGATATGTGATCTATTGAGCTTCTGCTATAAACTATGGAGATCTTACTTTATGAAGCGGAGTGTTCTGCTACTTGCTAGCTGCTCGCAATTGTGTTCTGCTACTTGCTAGCTGCTCTCAATTGTTTCTTACTGTCGCCCTAAATTTTCTGGGATCAGGTACTGGTGGTGCCATACGTAAATTCATCTTAACATTCAAAATGGTTACCTTGAATAAAAAGACAGCCTTGAGCTACTTTTGTACTGATTACTGTGTGGGATATAACATTTCACTGCCTAAAATAGGAGTATTACCTTTTTACCCAATGTGATTACTGAAGAGTCCCTTTTCTGGTTTTGATCAGGTTTCCCTTCTACTACCATATGAAGTTTGCTTTTCTTGTTTGGCTCCAACTTCCGTCCACCAATGTAAGCTTTGATTATACAACATTTCTACTCCACTGTATAAAACCTCGCAAGATCTTCCGATATCCCATGGGGGTGAGGGAAATTACTTGTTAGACATGGGGTGAGGGAAATTATGATATGAGACAGTCTCAGAAGAGACTTTTTTTCTTTGGCTGGGTATGTCTCGGAAGAGACTTACTGGTCTCATATTCGTATGAATGGAGTACCGCTCTTCACAGAACTTCCTTATGGTTATCTGGTTGGTTCATAGACTTAATGACTGTAGAGTACCGCTCTTAGTTTTTTTTGAAGGATTTGTCATACTGACAGAATGGATCACTGATTGCTGACCGTACTTTTGGGAGTAGCATCTGATTGTAATTTGCTGCATAGTTTATATCTTTACTTCATTGATGGGTTTTCTGATGTAAATTTGCATTAGTTGAGCCTTAAGGGATGTTATCCTTGTATGGCGGGTTTCCTCGGCCAACTTGGTTAAATGCCGTCCAAGTGTCCATTATGTGTTCTGTTAGTATGGTCCCCCCCTGCCCTCGCAAAACCGTGTGCCTTTGTTGACGCATATTTGTATGTTTTCTATTGCAGGGGGCAACTCAACTCTACACGAACTATCTGCGTCCTTTCCTTTTGAGACATCAAGCTAAACTTGATCACGTTGTGGGATATTTGTATGGTGAAATGGTAGGCACTTTATTATTTAGGAAAGGGAATAATGTCATTAATTATCATCAGGTACAGAGATCATTGCATAGCTGCTTTCAAGGGTTTTGCCTGATCTTGAACGACATGCTTCTGCTATATTTCTAATTGCTAGCTCAGATGTGTCGAACTTTGTATTGCTCATCATATGCATCATGATTTTTTTGAGGGCATTTGGTCATGTTGATATTGATCTTGCTTTAAGCCCGACTTTTGATACCCCTGTGCTGCCACATTTTCTCAATTAAGCATGAGATCAATATGGTTTCTATGAATAATCCCCATGTTTGTACATCTTCTGTCTCAGTGATAGCTAGTTCTGTGGTCTGAGTTAGAACTTCAAAAGAAGGCGGCTTTTAGCCCGAATCATGCTATTTTGTCGAATATTTGAACTTTGAGAAATGAAGCCTGGGTAATGATTTGTTTTATGGACTTGCAGGCTAAGTTTGCTACCACACACGAAGCAGAATTCCAGTTTCTTAAGAAAGTCCTTAGCAGTATAGTTGCAGCAGGTACATACTCTGCTACTCATGTCCGATTTACCTCTCCTCTTTTTGATTTTCCTATCATCTGTACTTAAATTGGTGCTACATCTGAACAGCAAATCAGACACTCAGTGAATTCGTGCACCCTCTTCATAGGAGCGGTGGTCGTGCTATTGAAGGCTCAACCGAGGAAGACCAAGAGGGTGGTTCGGATTCCGAGCACGAAGATTGATTACTGCCTCAAAGGCTACATGTTTGTTATCTTTTGTAGTTGATCAAAGTCAAAGACATATTAGTGAACTATTAGGCTTAATTACATTATTGTTTTTTTTTTTTTTTTTGTGTGGCTGTGTAAGTAGGAAATACATGTTGTATAGCACAATTTTGTAGAAAACGTGTGTAATTGCAATCGTTTTTCCCTTTAACGGGAAGTTTTTATGACTGTTGAATTTGTGTTTATCTAACTTCCTGATACATACGGAGAAACTAATGAAATGTAATGAGTTCCCCGGTTTTTTCCCCCCCAAAGAAAGTTACTCCGTCCTAATATATACACTCCCCCCCATTTTTATTTTTACACTTCCACTAACTTTCTTTGGGGGGATCGGAAAAGAGAAGAATAGCTGTAATACCAATGTGGGACGAATTATGTAATGGTGAAGGCTTACCAAGGTTTATACTGCTATGTTTTATTTTCATGGGTTACATTTGTAGGGTTTAAATTTAGAGTGGTGGACAAGCTTCTGGAGTCACATTACTTTGTCCCTCCAGCTCAAATAATTTCTATGTTGAAAACATAATAGAGAGGTTGTCTTTTCTTCCTTTTTCATTTTTTTGGGTACAGACATCCGGATTCTGTAGTATTCTTCTGGTGTCATCGGATTTTACCCAATGCTTATACCATGGTATCCCGTCAGTTAGACGACTTGGTAGATTACCTGACTCGTGTTTGGGCAAATAGCGGTCCTTAAGTAGTCCTGCTGACTGCTATCCTTGATGCGGCGGACTCAGAATTTGTGGCTGCTATCATGTAAAGTGGTCTAACCTTGGGCCCGCACAAAACTCATTTGGGGTTTAAGAAATTGTCTTTCTAGCCCAGTCTCGGCAGGCCCAATGCCAATCCATTTAAGCACTATATACTCCGTAGTGTAGATAATAAGCACACATTTGTTTGTTTGTTTGTTTGTTTGTTTGAAGGCTGGTGAACCCTAGCCGTTTCACTGACACACTAAAAAAAAAAAAAACAAAAAAAGAGATGGTGTCGATGGCGGCTGCTTCTGGTTATGCGATGAAGTTGAATTCAATTGCGGTTGTTCCCAGTGGTTTGTATCATCAAAGACAACACTCTGGCTTGTTCAACAAGTTAGTCTTACAACAACAACAACAACAAGAAGAAAGAAGGGTAGGAAGAGTGTTGATTACCGGAGCTATGTCTGGGGGTCAAGACCAAAAGCCGATCCCCATATCAAATTCAAACCGAAGATTAAGGATATTACCAGATTGGGAAGAATTAGATACGGCAGCAGGTATAACAAAGGCTTTAGTGTTTGTTGTAATAACTTGGGCTGCTTTCTTAGGGGTGAAATTTCATGTTTTCAAGAAGATGAGGAGTTCACCAAAATACAGATACCCTGTTACTCTCAACTTAGTTGAAGAACAGCATACGCCGGTTCCTTATTTTAAACAAACAATTGTTGTCGTCTCGTCGTCTGTGCGACTGTTTCCGATGTGTGCAAAAATTGTTGGCTACCGGAGAGATACTCGCCTTCTCAATCGCTTTCGCCATCACCTCTGTTCCTGTCTTGGCCATCACCTGCTTTGATTCCGATGAAGATGAAGATGAAAAGTGGAGGAGGTAATAATAAAATGCCGGAAATTGAAAAGAGGTGGAGTGGAGAAGGTAAAAAGAGGCGTATGCTGATAATGGGTATTGCAATGGCTATGTTTTTTCATCATACCCGTTTACGATAAACCCAGAGGAAGAAGAACACAAAGAAAATGCATCTGACTGCTTCTGTTATTCATGTTTGACAAATGAGTTTACCGTCAAAGAGGCTATCTCCATCCCCTTATCTATGCTTATCGTTACTGTTCCTGGCTTTGCCTACATCTCTTCTGCGACTCACAGGTATATATATATATATACTATTACTAATAAATATTTATTTGTCTGTTTCGTTACTAATATCTAATTATCCTTTGCCTTTGCAGATACGACAAGAAAGTTGAGGAGGAACTTTACCGTCAAATTAAGAAAGAGATGGAACTTGGAAGCTCTAATTAAGGGGTTCTTGAATAGTTGGCCAGAAATGATAAACCGGACCCCTTTATTAATTTTATAGTCACTTTAGTCGGCTTCGTAGAATGGTGACTAGTAGATTAGGGAATCGAGTACTCCGGTTGTATTAGGAAACCAACTAATTATGCATTATTATTAAACAACCATTAGTACAAAAATATTTGCTGATTGATTGGAAATTTCGGATTACACTGTGGGTAAGCCTACATTCAGCGTTCATAAATTCACCCTCACGCATCTATGTCTCTCAGGTGTGTTAATGTATTGCATAAGTCGTAATTGATTGTTTTGTTTCACTGATAAAATGTGGATGCTGTAATCTGTTGTGGACTGTAAAGGAAGAGTGAAATATGGCTCAATATTGGTAGTAGTTTAGTGCTGGGTTAGAATGACTTCTGTGTCTGATACCTTTTACTTGGAATTGAGTATAACATGGGAAAGAGCTAGTTTGAAGTTTGAACGTTACTCAGCAAGACGAGTTTACCACCTCATTTGCACAGATAATACAAAGTTTTCTATTAATGGTTAAATGGCTCAAACAAAGGCTATATAGGGTTGAGTTATGTAGCTACTGGATTCGTGGGGTTCACTTCCATTAGCCCCAGACAAGTAATTGAATTGGAATGGAATCTTGGAGTGAAAGTGGAATTTTTGTTCCATTTATTTGTAAATTTTTGCATCACCATTCGAGGGTTTTAACTTATATATAAGCCTAATGCCTATATTCTGTTTGTACTCAGTACCATGTTGACACTTCTTAGAAAGGGACATTGATCAGGGGATGAACCAGGGAACTTTAGTCTAATGATCAAACAACATTATATGGAAAGTGAAATTATTTGTCCCAGCTTTCTGACTACAAATCAGCCGTTATTTTGAGCAACATTTCAGACTCTTTGGTAATAAGGCTTGGCTATTGTTGTTGTTGTTTACCTTATGATCGTTCAAGTACTTTGTTGCTCCTTGGTTAAATTACTTTCTTCAGCTTTCAATCTTCACTTTTCTCTGTCAATTATAGCAATTGTTGTAGTGGACTAGTGGTTACTGCTATTTATGGACTTCTTTACTATTTATTTGCTATTCAATTTTGTTAGCAATCTTGTTATAATTGATCCTTATGATATGGCTGATAAATGGCTCCTGAAGGAGAATCTTCCTATCACTTACCAGCAGCAACGTCTGGAATTCAATCTTGAGATCACAGGCCAGAAAGCCTTTAATTTTGATCTATCTTTTCGTGATCCTTTCACTGAAGGTAAGTTGTAATAAGATTACATTGGTAAAAAACCCTAGCCTTTTTGTTGCGACCTTGTGTTTCATTTGGCATTACAGCCAATGCTTACGTACCTGCGGGACTGTCTCACAGGAATGGTATGTACTGTTTGCACAATTTTCATTCTTATCCCGTTTATATGCTGAAATTGCTCATCACGTTCTAGGGCTTTCTTGCTCTCTTCAAAACTTGGCCCATGTCCCCTGTTAGCTCCTAATCTTTTTCAACTAAAAGCTGATTCTAATCAACTGGCCTTAAGCTTATTCCCAAGGTATGCTCATGGTACTGTGCTTTGCTACTACATTTTTGAAATTTAAGTAGGCATTTCATATAGGAGCTTGCTGTCACGCCTCTCTAATTCGGTTGTTATCTAATGGCTAAGCTATTAACTTTAACTAAGCCATGTATGTGTTTGACCGAGATGAGTCAAGATTAGGCGGGCTGCTGGCCCTAAATGGATCAAGCCTGATAGCAATATGCTTACAGAGTTTTGGTCTTGATAGAAAGGATTCCTCGTCTTTAATGCAGCACAGCTTGTAGCTGCTTTGCTTTGTGCTTCGTGCTTGCTCTTGCTACTTGTTCTCTTTTCTATATGACTGCAGAAATGACGACAATATCAGTTAAACTCGTAAAGAGAGTGATAGATACTGGCTTGTGTAACTATCATCAATTCGTCATTGTTTTTCCTTTTGGCATGTCAGACTTCCAAGTTCCAATGTACTAGTAGTATTTTGATAATTGACTTACTTTCTCTTATTATTGGCAAAGGATCAGAGGCAGCTATCCTTACATAACTGAAAACTTATAGACTTAATGCTGTTGTGAAGATTCTGAAAGACACATCACATTAATACATTATCATAGTAGCAGTTTTCCGATGTTGACATTGGTTTGCTTTTCAATTGCTTTACTCGTGGCCTGTATCTATGATATTTCCAGGCATGTGCTCAACTCTCTTCAACTCAGAATGCATGTTTCTTCTCATTTGTGTAGCTTCTGAAACTGAAATGACATTTTTGTTGGATCATTCGATGTTCTATTTGCTGTTATTGACATTTTTCCTATGTTGAGTTTGCACCTTGATGGAGCTGATAGGCTTCTCAATATCTTTCACTTTGCTGGTGACAAGCAACACGGAATTAAGACTCTTTCGTCTAGGCTTGTAACACCATGATTACGGCTGCTGTCCTTGTTAGACGATGTAGCTGCTCACTCGAGCTAGTTGTCAGTTGCTTTTTCCCTTGGTCCTCTCTTTACCCACAGCAAAACATTTATATGCTCCCGTGTGGCATTTTTGTCAGATGCGTTATTGGAGATGATCAAGAAAGCTGCGCTGAAACCAGAGATTCCAGCCAACATTGTACTGGTCTTCTTGCTGTGACCAATCTCTTTATGAAGTCTAGCTTCCACCCACGGCTTCATAATCACGCAATGAGTTTTGCCGTCGGCAGACGCTTATTTTCCTTGAAAGCCTGAAGCTGATTCAATCTCAGTGGTAGAGCGGTCGGCTGTTAACTGACTGGTCGTATCTCTTTCACTAATTAACCCTCTGGGGGATATCCGAATCACTTATGAGCTTATGATTCCTGATTTGAAAAGCATAAGTGCCACAGTTTATGCTGTTTGCTATGGTTCAATATACTTATTTTATGGTATGTCAAGTGCAGCTTCACATTAAAGTCTGTACGTTCAATATACCAAATACCTTCATTCTGTGTCCAAGGACTTCTGTTCACATAAGTCTGTTGCATTTCGGTAGTCATTATGATCAATTAGAACTTTCACCTAATTGTAGCTATTTGGAATAGTATATACTTAGAGCACTAAAAAAACTTTTGAAGGTTTATGTTATTAAGACTTGTATGCTTTCAGTTTCTCAGTAGCCAGTAATCAGTTATTGATGAGTTAGCTTCAGTGTTAATATGTCAATTAAATAATTCTTATCTTTCATCATGTATTCATTGATATACTTTCAACCGAACATGAGCTTTTCACTTAATCTTCTTTCCTTTTGACGCATCTCAATTGACTTATGTGGGAGTGACATACCTCACTTGTTCAAGAAGACCATTTTTCTGAAATTTGTGCATTCCTTTATCGGTCGTCCTCTTCTGCTTCTTCTGTTATTGACGTTCCTACATCATGTCTCACCCCACTCTTCAGGTTTTAAGTATTAAAAGTATTTACACAAGGCGAGCATAACGTGAGCTGACATACCTGTGCTGGTTTTATTACAGATACTTGCATTTTCTAGTTCCTACACATTATCTAATAAGAATGTGCAATTGGTTATTTTGCATTGATTCTCAAGTGAGTGTCTGATGCTTGTATCACCTTTGTGGCTACTCTTTTCTGACATCTTGTCATCTCCCTGTTGCTGTTCCGTTGATTCTGGAAAACCTAACTTCCAGCTATGACAGTTTGGTAATGGCTGAGGTAGAGATGACAAGAGGTCCACTCTATTGGTTGATCAATTACACTTAATTTGGATCTTCTGTTCAGATGTTCTGATTTTCTGGAGAGTTTTCATAAAAAGAGTGTTGGGTCAAGTTACTTTTAAAAAAAAAAAAACTTTAGAAGTTTAAATTTTAACATAATCAAAAGTTGGAAACTTAACATGTTATAGATTTTGTATTGCTTTTCCTCCCCATTTGTCCTTGACAATATTCTGTTTTATCGTTCTCTTTGAAAATTTTCGCCATGGCATCCATTGGAGTTCAGTCATATTATGTCTGTGAATTGAGAATGCGGGTTCAGTAGACACTGGAAAATTAAGTTTGAGTGATTGTGATCTGATCTTCTTAGTGCTGATCTCAACGAACTACTCCGTATCTCTCTCATTTTTGTTTTCCTTTAGTTAGCTACGTGGTGTTGTTGATTGCAAAGAGGGATGAAGAAGGGCAATTACAAGTGATATCAGCCGCTCTTAAGGTCATCAATTGCGCTCTTATAGTCTTTGAGGTACTGGTGTTTATGTTGTTGACTTGCCTGTACATTGCCTTTTTAAGCCATGAAAACACTTGTAATGTTGTGATACATGATTATGAATCCTAAATATTTGGCGAGTGTTATAATGTACTAACACAGAGTGAGTGAAACAGTGAGATTTTAGTTGTAGTTTGCTTAATTTTTCATGCAGCCTTTACCCTGTATATAGAAAGCATAGAGAGGTTATTTCTGAAGAAATCACATTTAAGTAAATTCATAAAAACTCAAATTTTTTGGAGTCTAAACTGCCTTGTTTTCTTCCTTAATTAGATTAGCCTACAAAGCCAAGTCATTAGTAGTTGACAATAAGTGTTGATTTAGCTTTGTGCTCTTGTTTTCGTCTCTGCAGGTATTAGTAATTATTATTACCATGATTACTACAATTCACCTCTAGAAGAATTTTTTTTCATTCGTCCTCTATATTGTTTAGGTAATTCAGCTTGGTGTTTCTGTGTTGCAGATGGCTGAATCTTAGGACTTGGGTTGGAATTCCAGATTTCGGGCTTCAGTGCTAGTGGCTCATCGGTATGTACTCTTTTCGTTTTCTTTTCCTTTTTGATAGGCTTGTGTTTGCTGGAGGCTCGAAGGAATTTCGGCCTTTGTTATACTAGTGAATATGACATTCTGTTTCAATAAGATTAATTGGCAGAAAGTGGTATGGAACTCGACCAATCTTCCTAGGCACTGTTATACTACTTGTTTAGCTGTTCAGAAAAACCTACATACAGTGGACAATCTCAGTAAAAGAGGGCTCCCTCTTGTTAACTGGTGTTCCTTATGCAAGAAGGATGCAGAAACCTACTCACCTATTCTTTGAGTGTAGCTTTTCAAACAAAATTTGGAGTTTATGCTCTATTGGATGAGAACGCAAGGACCTGGAAAGAGTTTAGCTAGAGAGTTGGATTGGAGCTCCACACACAGAAGATGGAAGTTTAGATGGCATTGCGGTTGCTTAGTTGCCACTGTGTACATTATTTGGTTTGAGTGAACTCTCGCATTTTCAGAATGTCGAGCATAGTATAGATTGGTTAGTAGCTAGAAATAAATATATTATTAGCGTTCAGATTGCTAGCTTGGGCTAGTAAACACCTCCATGAGGAGATAGTAGAGACTATGGAGAGTCTCAATAATGTTGTTCGAATCTTTCTCTTTAAAGGCGTTCTTTTATAAGTTTGGCTTTGTTCCCTTAATATGAAATTCTGGCCTATTGAACGCTCAAACTGCTTCCTATGGCGCACATGTTTCTTATGGACAAGCATTTCAAAATCAGTAGTTTTGTAGTCGCACACCAATCTGAAAAATATTCACTCTTGTTTGTGAATCAACTTGTATCATGTACTACACTCGAATTTGATAATGGTCACTGTTTGTGCAGTTTTGGATCATTCTCCATTTGTTGTTGCCTGTCGTGTCTTTAGTTAGCTTCCATGTATTGCTGGTAGTGGCATCTTAAACCTCATAATGTGTTTCTGTTATGCACTGCTAATTAATCGACGAATACAGATGCTACCAAAGCAGCGAAGACCTCCAAAGAAGCAAAGCTTGCAGAAGTTGGGGCTGACATTCAACTTCTGACGAAACAAAGTTGTTCCTAGTAGCAGTGGTAGTAATAGTAGTATGACTAGTATCGTCCCATTTGTAGATTTGGCAAAAACCAGCCTCGTCCCATTCATTCTCTTCGAATGATCCAAACCAAAGATCCGAAGTATACCCAAAATTGCCTATACAAACTAGACAGCTGACCGATCCGAATTAAACTGGAACCAAACAATCTAATCCGTATGACCCGACCCAAACAAACTTGAAAATGCGGTGTTGATGTCCTAGATTTTGACATAGCGGGTGACTGACTAAAAGAAAATGGCTCTAGAGCCAAAATGCGAGTCAAGGGTCATAATGACTTAGAAAAAAAATGTGTGTCAAATGGGGTTAGATTTGTATGTCATAACGTTGGACATAGCGGGTGACTGGATTAAGAAACCGGGTTCATGCTCCAAAAATTACAGGTCTACAAGTCGGGTCAGATTCAACCCAAAGATATGTGGGTCAAAACGGATCAGAAATAATATGGGTCACCGGCCATAAAAGACGGGTTCACGACTCCATTGCGTGCCAAAAAGTAGCGGATCACGAGTCTTCATAAGCGAATTTGTGAACAAAAAAAGAGATTTTGACATGACTCGCGTTGTTTTTAAGGGCAAAACCATTAACTTCCCTCCCTCCGCCGCCAAACCACCCGCCCACTCACCACCTTTGGCCTTTGTACCACCACACTCGGTGGGTACAAGGGCCCCACCTACCGGCTCTCCGCCTCAGCTTCAACGTCGGAGGTCGTTCCGAAGCCCGAGAAAAAGGAGTTAGAGAGTTTTGATATGTTAATAACTATTGTTCCAACTCTCTTCCCTACCAGAGCAGAAAAGTTATGGGGGTGGCGTTTGGGTGGTGGATATATAGGAGAAGGGAGGAGAAGCCATTCTTCCGTACGGCGATAAAGGTCGTGGAGCCTCACTTTGAACTTGTGAAGGAATTCATGCCCACAAAGTGACGTAGTGTTGTTGTTGAAGTTTGCAGCCAAGATATTCGACTTGTACCTAGATATGGAGGAGAAGAGGAAGAAGATGATGGATAAAGAGAAGAAGAAGAGAATGAAGACGCACGGAGACCTCGAGTTATTAGACAATGAAGGAAAATTACTAGTAGTAAAATTGCTAAAATTGCCCAATTTTCGACTCTCACATGTTATGCATGCCCAATTGCCACAAGTCCCACAACGATAAGCAAATTGCTAGAATTGAGTTACTAGTAGTAAAATTGAGATCGAAGTAGTAAAATTGATTATAATGAAAAATTCAATTAGTAAAAATAATTGGTGAGTAGTAATATTTTGATAGTGTAGTAAAATTATCACTGATTGGGTGTCTACACTGTAAATCTCTAGCATTGTCCCAACGATAATCGGGTTGATCTTATGGCAAAATCGCACTAGAGATAAAGCAACAAGTAACTTAACAATGTGTAAATTATTTTAGTGATGCCATGCCTTTAAAGATTTTGGTTCCTTTTGTCTCTAGTTCTACCAGTCTGTGCACATACCACTTCAAAGATCAAACCCAGGTAAAATTTGGGGGACCAGTGACAAGACAGAAAAGGAGCTAGCCACAGTTAAAACTTACAGAACAGGAGACACGTTTGTCTTTTCCTTTTGTTTTTTGATCTGCAACTCTGAATTTCTGTACTTGATATCCACTTTGTTATACGTCAACTCTCACATGCACAGTAAAAATGGATCTTTTTACTTTTTTTCAGTTTGGGGGACCATTGACAAGAGAGAAAAGGAGCAAAATTTTATAAAGGTTGCACTGGGCTCAAAATTGCAGAAATCATCACATTACTCTTGATGTCACATGTCCCCAGATAACCCCAATCTTCCTTAATATTCTCGTCTTACCTTTTTTGGATGTGTGAATTCCGTACAAGCTACCCAAAAAGTCAAAAACCACTAGTTTTGCACTTTTGCTGGATCAATTTGGGTTGCCCCACCCAAACCATAGTTAAGAGCAATTTATTATTATTCAATTCCTTAAGATATAAGATATAAATGAAAAGTCCTTGTTAATTGGAGGATCCTCATTTGTTACGTCATATTATCACTTTACATTATGATGATTCGAATTTAACTTTTTTGTGAACGTGTTATCTATCAATTATTGATTCTGAAACATATTTCTAACATTTTCAGCTTAAATGTTAACAAATAAAAAAATTATGGATTGAGTATAAGTCCACCGTGTTTCTAGTGACTTGCATTGTATTCTTTAACTATGTATTTGAAAGTGCGAAATTAGAACTTTATTCACGATTTTCACATAACAACTATCAACCACCACATCCTCTTACAAGTTTCTTGTTGATCATGCACGATTTACGTTTTCGTTGGGTGGTGTTCTGCAAATTAAAAGTAAGGTAAATAGAGAATCTATACCTCACAATTGTGTGATTACAAGGCCCCAACTCCCAAGTGACAGTTGTTAGCAAGTAGCAACTATAGAGCGCCTTGTTGGCCTAATTTGGTTGTATTTTCGCCTTGAGCAAAAGTTATGGTGGTCAGAGTTGTCACCTTGCATGCTTGTGGGAAGCAATGTTAAACCTAAATCGGCTAATATGGACTTTGAAATCCATGCCATCTCACTATGTAAAAGATTTTAGTATGAATTATGCCTAGCAATCTTATAAATATATATCTTTGTCAAAAATCATGTTTTAAGAAAATGTTACGAGCAACGACCTTATATCACTTTTCATTCGACCATAGACACCTTATTCCGATTTTAGGTGGATTCGAAGTGTTGAATTGTCTAATTACATTGACGGGCTTGTATCAACTCTTAAAATGACGTACACTAGTCTAATCTCTAAAGTTTTTAATAAAGTTAATCTTGATTAACAGGAGATATGTAATTATTAGAAGAATGTTAATCTTGTATCAAATTAATTGAATGATTTGAGGTGAGAAGAGAGAGAGAGATGTGTTTGTGAATTGTGAGGATTGAGAAGTACTTTGCTGCAGGTTTGGGAAGCGGGAGTTGGAGTGGATGTTTGTCTTTTGTGCTCTTTTCCTTTTCTTATTTGATCTGCAGCTTTGTACTTGATATCCACTTATATGCCAACTCTCAAATGCACAGTGAAAATGGATTTCAGCCCCCTTTTTTTTTTTTTTTTTTTTTTTTTACTTGTAAACAAATTTGTTGATAAAGAGGGCATTAAATGCCTTTGCATGTTTAGCTACTTTTTGGAACATGTTTGTTTTGGGAGTGGGATTGCGCCAGTTTTTCACTCATAATCTCCTTTGAGTTGGTGAAGTTACTTTTTTTTTTTTTTTTTTACGGTTTATTTAATCGTGTTTAGCCAATTAAAAGTAGAATTATAAAAAGATGTACCATGATAACATGACATGTAATTTGGGATTTTTCTATTATTAATGACTAATTAATGAGAGAGACAACAAGTCACTTACTTTCTCGACCCTGGAAATTTCCGACCCTCACATGTTATGCATGCCCAATTGCCATACACGGTAAAAGTAGTTAAATCAAACTGTTATTACATGTTAAACAGTTTAGCAAGAGATGATTAATTAATTAATTAATACTAATATTTGTTAATCTTGCAATACAAGAGTCAAAAATGTATGATTTGAAGTTTTGAACCATTATTATCAATCTATACTAAAGAAAACATTTTTGATGTCAAAAACTCAGATGGATATGGGATGAGTATCACATGAAAAAGGGAGGGAGAATTATGGTAGTTGAGTGGTGGGCCCTCAAAAAAAGGCTATAAAAAGTAGAGTCTACAATTCTACAAATGATCGGACCTGCAGTGTACTTCCTGGGCTGCCGTGTGTCAGCTCATGTGCACTTCCGTTTTGGTAATTTGCACTTTTTGACTTACTTTGCAGTGGTAAAAAATATAAATACTCTGTAAAAGAAACTCGATTTCCCAGGGATCCGCAAAAACAATCTTTTGGCATGTCAATTTTTTATTTTATACTATTAACGGTTAAAGTGTGGCTCGAATGCTCGATCGATATGGGACAGCAAAAACGTGTAAATTATCAAATTTCACAATTTTAACTCGTTACTTGATATTCAAAACACAATATTATCCTGGGTATTAAAAAAAACGTGTATTTAATATTCACCCTTACAACACTCGTTAACTCACCACGTCATCAAACACTCTCCATGTCGCCAAAAAGCAAGGTCTTGATCATATAAACTCAAAGATAGTGTACCCATCATTGATTTATGAGTTGTGACCATCAAACCATTCTGCATTTATCCAATCCCAGGATCCCCTAAGAATCAGTCCTATCATATGATTCTTGAATCATGGCCATCAACTCATCAACCAGTGGGCCCACTCAACATTTTTGAAAAGGACAATAAAAAGTAAAAAAACCCAGATTTTTGTCTTCAATCACCATCATAAACCCAGATCAATCTTAGAAATAAATCACCATTTATTTCTTACTATCAAATTCTTGATCAATTCGAAAAAAAAAAAGATGAATAGAAAATTTACCATTTTGTTCTTTAATAACTATTTGCCCAAATTGGGCAATTTTTTTTTACCTAAAATCAAAATCAACAATCTGGGCAATCAAATTTTCAAACATTCAACAAAATGGGCAGTTTTATTTTGCATCCAATTACAAAACAAACTTGATTCAACTCCGAAAAATCAATCAAATCAAATTAAACTTGTAAAATTGAAAGAGGAATTTATCTAGGGTTTGGAGTTTACAATTGATTGAGTTTGATTGAGCTCCTTTACGATGAAATGGGTAGATTCTAAAATTAGGATTAGAAGCAACAAATTGGAAATTTCTGGGTTGATGAACAAATATGATGAATCTGGGTTGGTGGATGATGAAGATGAGAGGAGAGAGAGAGAGAGAGGGAGAGATTTTTTTTATTATTGCAATTTAGTCCTTTTCTATTTCATTAATTGCCATCTTGCCCTACAAGTTTTTATTTAGCTATTGGGCCAGGCCAACACTCTTTGCCGACCAATTGATAAAACAAGCCCAACAAGTTGCATGATCAATTGACCAAATGACCCTCCAGTAGACTCCTGATGCATGTAACCAGTGCAAACTCATGAAGCTTGTCTTCGAAGCAGGCATAAAATGATGTCGGTATTGCCATGGCCACGAACCTCATAATTGATAACTTCATACACTTTCCGAAACAATCAACAATGTGCTTTAATGCTTAGCCATTTCGGCACCCGACTAGTAAGAGCACTTTTGGGTTCTGGTTGGAGCTAAGCCTTGGAGCAGCAGCAACATCACTACTCATTGTGCTATTTTCTTTTTGGGGCCTCAACCCGAACTCGGCCTTTTGTAACTAACTATCCTAGCCCAGTATGAGGAAAGAGAACGTCAGATAAATGAGAGGTGGTGTCTCGATTCTGCTGTTTAGATAACAACATAACAAGAGAGGAAAGACGGAGAAAAACATAAGGTGTGATCATACCATAATAGTTTCCTTTACAACAGAACTTGGGACATCACATGTGTGAAAACATAAAAATTCTGGTGCAAAAATACTTTCACAGTACACTCACTGAGTCACATCATCCCCGGCCCCAAAAACTTATAACCGTCTTCACAGATTTAACTCCTCCCAACATACGCTATAAAAGACATATTTTTCGTGGGATCCTAGGTATACAGAGCAAACAGGTTTGCGGGATGTATGTCAAGGCTAGGGTTGCAAAGAATTGGCAGTGTTGAAAATGTATCGATTCACAACCTGGATTCCTGAAATACGACTCTGGCAGCATTGTACGCAACTCCTGCATCGTCTGCAGCCAAAAAAACATCTCATTCTTACAAACACATTGAGTATCAATAACTGTGTCTTAAAGCTGATAATCTACGGATAGCAGGTGTGAGGTAATTAACTTTCTCTGATATGAGTCAAATTATTATTACGGGATGTTCATAAGAGAACAAAGCCACAAAGGCTTTAAACGATGGACAACAAATCGCTAGTGCAACACACTCATTCCTATAGCAAAAAAATTAAGTTTTTTTTTTTTTTCTTTTTTCTTTCTTTTTGGCGAAATTTTAGACAATGTCATTTGGGTTTAACAGTGCTTTGTGCAGGCATCAGACCGCTGCAACTTGGTACTGCATGTCATAGTTGTTAAACTTAGCATGATGTCAAAGCGATCACTGTATATACCATACGATCAACCAAAGTTTTCGAGCCACTTGAGAAATAAGCATTATTGAGATATCAAAGGAATAAGGAAGGGGGCTGACAAATGACAACTGGATAAGTACCTGCGATAGCTGCCAGATTGTAATTATCAGGCACATTGGCCTCGACCTCGATGGAGGCCTTAGCTGCAGCAATACCAACCGCCATACTCTGCATTATATTCAAGCCCGAACACAAAGATGCAATCATCCCACTAACTAAACAATCTCCAGCGCCACTAACCCTTCCAACTGTTGCAGGAAGTGCAGGAGAATGCATTACAAACAATTGGGAGCCCCCTTTGCAAGGCATAGAGTGAGAATAGTGTTCTATAGGACACCTCCTGCCAACTAGAGCATTAAGATCGTTCTTTCCATCTAAAGAAGTCCTTCTACTCAAGCAGTCTCTGAAACAAGATGGCCCACTTTGAGTGCATAGGAAAACACCATCCGGTCCAAGCGTCACTATAACGTACTTGACCTTTTGCAATAGGACTAAGATTGCTGGTTTCATGCGTTTGAACAATGACTCTATAGAAGCGTTTGTTTTGTCATGATCCCTTTGAATAGGGTCAAACGAGTTCCCATGGGTCAGAGCATTGGCCATCGCAACAAGTTCATGTTCATTGGGAGAAGCAAAAGTTATCTGAAGGGCAAAAAGGAAAACAAAGAAGAGAAAATATCACTTCAGGACAATGAAAGAGCAAAAATTTGTGAGATTTTATCACTCAAGAACGGTGGAGTTCTGTTAAGCCGTGGGTAGGGGAGGTAGGATAGATTAGGGATCAATTGAAATGCAAGTCCCCTATTCCACCACCACCACTATTCTGTAAACATATCAGGCTGAAAAGGGATCGTCGAAATTTAAGAGTCCTTCATCTTAGCATTAGTTAATCTTTACATCCAGTTTCTAACAGTTATACCTCTATAGTCAGTAAGCTTCCTGAAGAATTTAAAAAAAAAAAAAAAGGACTGAGAATAATTAGGGACTCACATAGCTGACGATCGAGGTAACTCTTGTAGATTTGGTGATTGAAACAGGCTCGAACCACACTGGAACATCCAAATCAGCTGCCACTGAATTGTAAAAATAGGATACACTACAAGGAATTAGTGAAAGTTTAAACATTTCCAGGAACAAAATCATAATTATGTTTCGGATAGTTTGGCAGAATGAAAAAAGAGAACCCTTAATCGTAAGCCTTAATTCAGGAACATTTTGACAAAGCTCAAGTCTTCACCAAGGCTAACATGGATGCATGCCAAATAAATAAAAATCATAAAGAGACATAGAAGAATGAGCTTCTTGAAAGAAGGGAATTACTTTGGCAAGAAGCTGCTAGGGCACCACGGCTCAGATTAGCATCAACCATCATAAGCGGGGAAGACTCGATAATGGACTTAAACTGCTTTATCCACTGTGGAGTAACATGTTTCTCCTGAATAAAGTGTAGTATCGTAGAATAATTAGATTAAAAGTTTGATGTACCTAAGTTTCACAAAGCGTGAGCTTTTATTAAATAACATAGACAACAAAATTGAAGGCACTAACGTTGATTCAGCTAACTCACAATTGTATCCACACTAGCAACACCTGCTGTCAAATCTCCGTTAGTGTCAAACACGTTGCATACAGAAGCAGTCGTGATGTGTAGGCCCCTTTGAATGCCTGGAAAAAAAAAGCACATCAGAACTATTGAAATATTTTCTATTCAAACAACTTTTAGACTAAGAGCAGATCAGTAGTCATATACTAGTACATCAGTGTTCCCAAATAAGGCCCTCGAATATACACTGTCAACGACAAGCATGCGCCACATCAAAGGCACTACTTGACAAGGATGATGCAATGATTTTGTAATTGAACTCACAAAAAACTGAGTATATTAACAAAAAAGTTACCTTCAACAGGTAGCCCAGCAGACATCCACATTTCCAACAACAAATCTCCTGTTACACAAGCAAAAGTTGTAAGAGACCAGATAAAATCTTTCCTGCAAGATCTTAATGATCTCAGGGATATCTCAGGAGTAAAGGTTCCACTAAAGAACTAACATGGGTAAGACTAGCTTATCCTGCTTACAGAGTTATGGTAAGACCTTGATGGTTCTTTCAAGGTAAAATGTGAGATATCAAGATACAAAGGAGAGTGTCTAAGTCAAACATAATGGAATGTTTATGAGATTTTCATCCAAACATCCTTAGAATCTAATTTATCTAACATGGTACGGCCATAAACAATGGTTAGACTGTTTAAACCAAGTTTTTCTGCCGAGCAGTCTGACACTCTGACGTACCTTCTCTGTCACATCCGACGGCACTGAGCATGAAGGATTTTGTTCCAAGTTTTAAAAGGCACTCAACAATATTTCTTGCTACACCTCCTGGCATGGATTTGATCTGCGTGTAAAACACAATTTATGTGTAAACATTGACATTATCCCAACACCTTCAAAGACGCTCCAGCCACACACAGTGTTTCTTTTTTTAGTTTGAAAGGGGGGGGGGGGGGGGTTGGCATAATCATTAAACTTTCTGGCAGAGGTTGTAAATCGCCCACTGCTCTTTCCTAAAGAGTGCACTGTGCATTAGCAACACATTGAGGCATAAAATAACAACAAGATTACGAGATGTTTTTAAAATAGTCTACGGAGTGTATACCACATTACCACCAATATTCAGAAAAACAAGGTCTAGAGCAAGCTGTCACTGCTGCTCTACAATTAACACTCTCAAAATCTAGGCACGCTCCGTAGACAGTCATTACCAGGCAACACGACATTCCTCCCGCCATAATAGGATAGTTGTCTCATGGCTTACTTGGTGAATAGTGATTACATTATGTACATCGCACCCCTAACTTTTACCCCTAATGTAAATCGAGTAATCTGTTCCTTACCAGGCCAACCATCATGCTAGAAATGTTTTCTTACCAACATCCTACACTAACACTTCAAGTACCATCATATATTCAAGTCCTAAATCCAGTGCCCCTCGACTAAACTCAAAATATCATGATGCCGAGTTTTAGCCATTTATCCAAAAAGGCTCACAATTACTCTGTGCAATCAGCTAAAATTTCTCATGATTGATACCATTTGATTAATCATACACCTCCAAATAGCCACCCAACATTCGCGTCAGAGCCTATCCGCACTCCCACCTACACTATCCCTCTCTAAGAAACCACAAACCAAGGTCCAAAAGTTTTACTCATGGACCTCCAGTTTAACCCTCTAATTTCACATACTACCAAACAAACTTCTTCAAATTTTTCCAGTTTATGATCGAGACAGTTACTTATGACGATTCATGCTAGCCGACCCCAAATCATTTTGTGAATGGCTGGTTGTTGTTGTGTTGAAAATCACAATGTATCCATTACAATACACAAACTCTAGACATACTCACATACTACCAGATTCCAATTCAAAAGCCAGCTTAAAAAAGGGCAAAAAACCTCAAATAAAAATTGTGGGCAATTGCAAAATTATCAGGAAAATTCAAGCAAACCTGAAAAATTCACATAAAGTTGCAAACTTTAGAAAAAAGAAAGCTTAATTTCAGAGAAAAGATGAAACCTTGCCAGGAGTGGTGGAATTGGGAGTAGCAGGAACAGAAGCAGTTGCATGAATGTCCAACACCATGCCTCCTATCACCACTGTCATCCCCTTCTTCTGCTGCTTCCTCTCTTCCCCCATTTTTTGACGGCGGAGAAGAGGGCGGCGGATTGCCGTAAGGCGGTGGTGGTTGGAAGGGGAGGAGAATGAAAGAGGGCGGGTGAGTAAATAAAGGGAGTAGAGTGAGATAGAAACAATGTTTTAACTTTACTGTCCTGGGTAACTTCTGTAGGAATTTACTTGATTGATCATTTAATCATTGTCTGATGAACTTGAAGCATGGAAATGGAGATTATCAATGAATATCAGTGCGAAAAAAAAAATTGGTGCAAGTATTGACCCACTTAATAGCAAGTCACAAATTTCGATCTACAGTCTTTATCTTTTGATAACTTATACTAACGAATATTATCTAATGTCAGATGATGTCAAATCCATTTTTACTATAAAACCTCAATCAATTAATTACGAACATTATCAATATTCAATAACGAGGTCAATGATCAATCTCATTCAACCTAATTAATTTAATCAAATTAATTGAATATTGATGCTAATCCTCTACCTAACTTGGTGATGTTATCGGATTATCCAATTGGATCACTTTCACAAACACTTTACCCCTCAAAATATTCTTTACCTTTTATGTCCCTAACTTATCCATGTGATTGTCTAATTGGGCAATTGGCACCAACTTACTTGCCCCTTGTCTCAACTTTTGAGGGTAAAGTTGTAAATTCACAATTGTTTTTTTAGGTACATTTTTGTTCTTGATGAAACAAAGAGTAAAAATGAAGCATATTTAAAGAAGAGGAATAATGCGCAAATTTGGTAGCTTACATTTCTCTGTAACTTTGTTGGACTGAGATCACAAAAACAGGGTTTCTCTTTAAAAGGTATGTATATTCATCAAATTCTGATTATTTTTTATTTTACTAAAAATAGTGATCTTTTACAGTATACATTTCCCATTATTTATTGATCAAGAAATTACTGTATTATTATTACTGAAATTATTAGTATTGTTGACGATTCATAGACTGTTGTTCAGATTAAGAGTAAGAAAATTTCTGGGCATTCTGAAAGTTTGTTTCTTGATTTAGTAAGTTGTACATTTATGGGACTGATTTCCCTTTCCATTTTTGTTGTTGTTGTTGTTGAAAGTATTGAACTTTGGGGATGATTTCTCTAGTTTGATCATAGGAACTGCTTGACTTTGATTGATTGATTTTGGAAAATAAAGTGTCATTTTTTTTTTATTGATTTGGATGATCCAGTTTCATGTTGATTTAGATTTGACTGTTAGATAAAGGGTGATTCACAAAGTTGAACTGCTGGGTTTGTTTTAGAGTGATCATGAAGTTTTCACTCCTGATTCTGATATACAGGTACACACATTACTGTCACAGCTGCATAACAACTGTTCAAGTGTCCATTTCTTCCCCGGTGTAGGCGACAACAGCTGCGCTAAATCGAGGTATTCACGTCTGGCTGTGAGTTTTTGAGTTGTCTAAGGTTGCTATTTTACAACCTTAAACATCAGCGTTGTTTGGATCCTGAAGGTTTATTTGTGATTTTGACTGGTTGAAATCGTACCCATGAATTTCGATTGTTTAATGCTAGTGGAAATCTTTCATACCACAATGAAGTTGCTTTTCTTCTATATCACAATGTAGTTCAACATAAGGATCTCAATGTGTCCTTTGATTTGTTATAATGTAACCTGTTTGACGTTTCATTGAATGTTTGACAAGAGGTTCTAGTCATATACGCGTAACTATATAAGGTGCTTAAAGCTCCTGCTGTGATGTTTTTAGAGTTAAATGCTCTGATTCATATGTAACAAGTCTGGTGCCCCTTTCTCCTTTCTCTTGTTGGTCTGTCGCCCTAGTATTAATGGACAATTACTACTTGAGTTAAGTTTTTCATCCATAATGCTGTCAAGTCTTAATAGTCTTACTCGTAAATAATCTCTACAGTGTGCAATGACCACCACTTTCAGGGAATTAGTCAAAAGACGCTGTAAGGGGCAGTGTCATAGCTATTAACATGTTCAGCCGTAATGTTGTCATTATATTGGTTACTGCTGTGCTATTCAAAGTCCTTATCACTCTGCCTCTTAAGTGTTCTAGGCTTCATAGCAAACAGTGTCTACTCTGGAACTCGAGGACCGGTGAATGTGAGAATATCTCATAGTGAGTAGTGGGTTCAACAATGAAATTTTTTTTTCATGCTGATAACTTGTTTGAGTGTGATGGGAATTTTATCGACTTTGGACACAATAGTCAACTTATGTTCTGATAGCTGGAATTGAGAGTCAACTACTCCGTATGTTGTTTGTTCAGTCTGAAACTCTGAATATGTATCCCTCTTCCACTTTGCAGGTTAGTAAGCTGATAAACATGATAAATTCCAGAAAAGATGAAGGAAAACAAATAGATGAATAAAGTAATCGCATCATAGGGGGTGGGGGAGGGGGGATGGAAAATAGCCATTTTTTCCTGGACTTTTCAATTTGTTAAACTTTTGTTCAATTTAATGTCCGTTGTCCGTCAAATGACATGGTTTCTATTTGGCAAGTGAACTTGTAGCCTCGATCTGGACCTGCGGGTCTATTCTTGAGCCATGTATATTGCTAACAACCAAGTTCATTTCTCTTTCAGGGGTAGCCATCTTTCCTTGATGGCTTCACCAACCTTAATTCCCTTCACATCATATTCAGATTGCTGCCAAGGCTTTCAGGAAACCAAAGGCAGGCGTCAAGCTGCATTTGGGAGTGCAGAAGTTATACGATCCACAGCCTTGCCACTCGTCTCTCTGCACCAGCAGAAATCCAGAGGGCGTCTCAGAGCAACTCGGCTCCCTAAAGTCATTTGCGCACACCAATCAAAGTGTGAGTATTTATCTATTCTTGCTTGGTCCATTTAACACAACTGTTGGATATAGTCTATCATTGTATTGGTAAACACTTTGCAACTTATAATCATGCCATGGAACATTGCAATAGAAAGTTATCTCTGATATCTATCTGCAAATTTACCAGTTACTATTCGTTCTTTACTCCTTTGTACCTGATTTGTAAATAAAAAAAAAAAAAGCAACCATTATATGCTCTGAGGACGGAGTTGATGACTTTTAGTAGCAGACTATAATCTGGTAGATATACAACAAAAAAAAAAAAAAATAGACCAATCTAGACAGTGATGTACATATGTCGTTTTAGGTAATTTCAAGCAACCTGTCCATCTGGTAGATTCGAAAGCCTTATTGAGGGGGCTTCATACATATTTGCAGGGACGGGGAGAGGGAGCACTTTCACATAATTTGAGATGTGTTTCTAAATTTTTGGTCTTCTTCCAAATCCTACACGCTTTCGCCCACCCCCACCCCCACTCCAATCCAGATATTCTGGCTGCATGGAGTGCCTTATAGCAACCAGTCTTATGTTGAGTTTGCTCATTTGTTGCTTACTTTGTGTTATAACGAGCTGACATTCGAAACATTCAATCCCATTTCGAACAGCTCCATCAGTGACATGGAAGTCATGGGACAATCTGGTGTTGAAGAATGAGTCTCCTGTTCTAGTTGAGTTCTATGCTAGTTGGTGCGGGCCCTGTCAGATGGTTCATCGGGTGATAGATGAAATTGCCATGGAATATCGAGGAAAATTGGAATGCTTTGTCCTCAACACTGATACTGATTTGGGAGCAGCAGAGGAATATGATATCAGAGCTGTTCCTGTGGTTCTGCTATTCAAGAATGGGAAAAAGCATGATTGTATCGCTGGTACCATGCCAAAGGAGTTCTATGTCGCTGCCATTGAGAAGGTGCTGGCTTCTTAACTAGCACTAGAACGAATAAACATTATTTGATGAACATCGTGTATTCATGTGTTAATATCGGTGTTTCTGTGTACCTGTGAGAAGTCATCTTCTAGTGCAATACATCTGCATACTTCAGTTGACAGTTGCTTCATTTGTTTTCTAAGCACCGGAATTTAGCATGCACCTATGATCACACTCTATGCCGGCCTTTGTGGTTGTGATCGGGTTTGGGTTTTGTTCCGTAGACATAGCTCTGGAGCGAATTATTGGTCTTCCTCTTCTTCCTTGGAACTCATTTAGCTTGTAGGACACACAAACAAAGTTGCTAGTGACAAACAAAGAAAAAAAGCATTGTATTGCAACAACATGATCAACTTTGGTACAGCATACATGCATCGACCTATACAATTGATCATCGATCCATGTGTTAAATTAAGACAAGAATCTTGGGGAAAATTGGACTATCCTTATGGTTGAATAATCCCCTTTGCGTGGTTTGTCCATCTTCGTATGAAAATTTTTCCTTTCGCGATCATATACATATAACCCATGATGAGAATTGAACATAATTAACTTCTTTCCATCTTCAAGGACTTGAATCATGTTCCCTTGTTGAGTACTACTCACGTTCAATTTAGTCCACGATTCGTCCTTTCCGTACTCCTTCATCACCCAAATCTCACTTCTATTACTAGAGGATGCATTATATATATATCTCCTATAATATCTATTTTCACAAGTAACGTCATTAGTAATGAACGTTAACAAACAAAGTGAAGTCCCTGACAAGCTAAGGGATTTCGCGTACATCTGTTTGCTACATGGAGTAGACAATATATCAAACTCCTCCTTGTCGATATCGAACCTTAGAATCTTGTGTTCCAAGTTTATGTACAAATGTAATGCGCCATTTATCTCGACTTGATCTCCTAGAAAAAAATTATCTGCTGCTCCGAATAATATATCTTGATTCTTGAACATGATCATCAATTCTAATCGTCCGCCACTTAGCTTTATCAGGCTTATTGCACAAGGAACGTACTTGTGCGTAAGACCCTTTACCCTCACAATCACAAAGTGAGATCCTAACCACCTTATATTGGCCTGTTGTCGGACTACAACCCATGAGATATTTGCCGTGGAACCGATAGTGGTTGTTGTTAAATTTTGCCGGACCTTTTCGAGATTTCGGAAGGACCAAACACTGGCGTGTCATCGGATTCACTAGGCGTAACAAGGGTTCACCGGGACAACAGACGTAATAATCGGGTGTTAAGCAAACAAGGAGCCAACCACGGTAAGAAACTAAGATATCGAAACGTGTAGTGTCGCCTTCGAGATCTTTAATAAAATCAAAGTTGATTGACGTAAAGGTCCTAGTATCATCGTCGACATAATACTCGATCAAAAAGTTGTTTCTGTTGGCGTAACTTTTCCTCAGAGACCAATAATATTGCACACCAATTTGAATGAATACTCACACCATCCAAATTATCTAATCTTTTCGGGTCCGAAATCTTGTGTCGAGACTTGTTATTGAAGCATGCTAAGCCGAATCGGATGTACGTACTGAGAGATACTCTGCTCATAATGTTCATCATAATTTCTTTTGGAAAATTCATGATGTAATGTTGGTGATCATTAGACGATTTCGATTTTCTCGTAATCTTCTTGTTTTTGTTTTTCTTCTTGCATCTTGATTTCGCGTTAAGAAAACTTTTGATAATGAGCTTCTTTGGTGATACATTCTTCATAATTAAAGCTGCATGAAACAATTGGTCTGATCATGGACGAACTGAGAAGAGTCGTTGCTACAAAGTTTTCGGGCTACAAGAAGTAAGGTTTTAGGGTTTAATAAAGCAGAAATTAAAATTAATATAGAATAACCTCGAGCGTAATTGGAAAGTTTAGGGTTACTATATTATAAGGCTGCGTTTATTATTGATATATATATATAGTCTTAGGCAAAGCATGGGATCAGAGCCAAGCCAAGGGCTAAGCTCTGGTTGCTTTTGGTCAATTTTGTGCTTTAAGGTGTGCCGTCTCAGCTCTAGAACGTTTTACATACGACGTAGCATAAGTCTCGGATTTCCAAGAACTCGAGTACACTGATTTCTTGTCCCTGAAATTAACATGCAAGTAAACTGTATACATGTCTGGTTTAATTTGTTACAACCATTTTAATTTTGGTTCCTTTTGAAAGAAGCTTCCTGTATTATTCATGTTCTACTTCTTCCTGTACTGGCAAGATGTATTACTAGGTTGAGTCCACGACAATTTCCCCACATAACTAATCAACATTAATGATGCACGATTCCTCAATTTCAATAGATTCTATAACTATTTTTAACCTGATCGAGCGTAGGATAAAATGGCGTACATAAAGAAAAAAGATAAAAGATAAAAATTGAGCAATCTATCATTCATGTGGTAAAGATAAAAAGCTCGGGGAAAATTGGACTATACTCAAGGTTGAGTAATCCCCTTTGTAGGGTATGTCAACCTTATGATTATTTTTGCCTTCGCGATCATACGCGTATAGCCCAAAAATATGATAATTAAGTGTAATCAATTTCTTGCCCTCTTCGAGGACTTGAATAATCTTCCCATTTTGATGTTCACTGATCTCATCCAACTTAGTCCACGACTTTTGCTCACCGTACTCTTTCATCACCCAAATCTCATTTCTTGCACGATAACCATTAGTCGTGAACAACGTTACACAAAGTAAATTCCCTAACAAGCTTAGGGATTTCGCTAACATGTCCCTATTATTAGGACGAGACATTACTTCAAACTCCTCCTTGTCGATATCGAACTTTAAGATATTATGTTCAGAGTTTATGAACCAATGTAATGCACCATGCAACTCGACTTGATCTCCTACAAAACAATTTGCTCCTTGTAATATACGTTGAATATGACCATCAATAATTTCAATCTTCCGCCACCTAGCTTTATTATAAGGCTTATTGCACAAGGAAAGAACTTGTGCGTAAGACCCTTTACCTTCACAATTACGAAGTGAGATCCTAACCACCTTATATTGACCCGTTGTCGGACTACAACCCATGAGATATTTATCGTCGAACCGGTAGTTTTTGCCATTATCGTTGAATGTTGTCGAATCTTTTCTAATTTGTTTCGGGAGGACCAAACACCGGCGTGTCATGGGATTCACCAACCGTAACAAGGTTTCATCATCGGAACATCGATTCCACACGTAATAATTCGGGTTTAAGCGGACAAGGAGCCAACCACGGTAAGAAACTAAGATCTCGAAAAGGGTAGTGTGGTTACCAATATCGTTTATAAAATCAAAGTTGAATGGTGTGATGTTCGTAGTATTATCGTTGACACAATACTCGATCAAAAAGTTGCTTCTATTAGCGTGTCTATCAGAAGCCAATAATGATGCACACGAATTTGCATGTGTTCTCACCCCATGAGATCTAGCAAAGTATGGGTCCGACGACATAGTGTGACAAAACTCTTCGTTCTTGTTGCATGCTAAACCGAATCGGAAGTACGTACTAATTGATAATTTGCTCATTATATTCATCATGATTTCTTTTGGAAAATCCATGATGTTATATTGGCCGTGATCATTCTTCGATTTCGATTTTCTCGTGGTCTTGTTGATCTTCTTCTTGCATCTTAATTTCTCCTTGAGAAAATTCTCGATGAGCTTCTTCGTTATTGCATTCCTCATAATTTATGCCGTATGAACGATCTTTTAATTTGTCGAGCAAAAACTTGTTGTTCTGATAATTAAGAAGAGTTTCTTTCAAGCTTTTGATTCCCAAATAGAAGGCTGCAAAAACTAAGGTTTTAGGGTTTAAAAGGTAAAATTTACGTCGAAGAAGGTAAAGCCGAAATTAATTTTTGGGCTACCATATGCGTTGTTTATCGAGAGTCTTAGACAAGCCTATGGGCTCCCTCTGGTAGCTTTAAAAGCAACTTTGGGCTTTAATTTAAGGTGCATCTTAGCTCTAAAATAACGTTTTAACATAGAGTGACAGATTTCTACGTACGATCCCACGAACTATTGTAATATGTCAATTATCGTCTTTTAACTACGTAGTACGTGTCATTACTTAGTTGACGTAAAAAAGTGGTTAACATTTTTTTTTTTTTTGTTAAATTTGTGGAAGTCATTTGATCAAGAAACGTGGGTTTGACTTACGTGACGATGACTAGGATTCTTGGCCAGTATCAAATTTCAACACTTGACCGGTTGACTTACCTCAAAATCCGTAGTTGAGCTGAGCCTGACATGAATTTATGGGCCTATGGCCCATTACATGAATCCAACAAAAGAAAATCCATGCTTCATTAATTACGCAACCTCACTTTCACTTCCTCTCTTTCAACTCGTGAGCGTCGTGGCTCTTCCGAGTTATTATTACATTTTCTATAATTTTCAATAGAAAAGAGAATTTTTTTCATGATCAATTAGTTATTTTGGCCCCATAATTAAGATTGTATGAACCTAAATATACAGCGAGGAGCTTACTTTATTTGGACCTAGATAACCTCTGTTCCGAAATATTTACAACCTTCTAATAATTATGTTGATAAGATAATACATAGACATACGCAATACGTAAAAAATATAAGATAAGTAGACAAATAGAATTCTCAATCTCTTGCGTACAGTCGTACAAAGTTCGTAATTTGGGGTTTTGTCTCATGAGCCCCTTTAATTGACCAGGAGGCAAGAACATTTGCATGAAAACAAGATAGATCAAATACCCATTAAACTCATAAAACTATTTTTTTTTTTCTTTCTTTTTTTTCCCCTTGCTAGATCATTAACAAAATATTGGTGATTGACTCATTTACGTTGACTCCTACTTTGTAATATCATGCCAATATTACGTCTGTCTCCAGCTACGTACCAGTAAATCATTGATCCAATATTGTAATCCACATATAGCTTCAGGCCCACCTCCATAAACTTGGACTATTCGCACAAATCTAACCCACATCACGACCCAAACTCCAGTATCATAACTACTTGCCTTTCTAGTGTGGGCCACCCAATTAGGCTTCCGATTAGTCTATTACTACGAGTCCGGTTGAGGGATCTTCCTTCCATGGATATACGAGAGGATGTCAAATTCACGACCTCAAGATTACCCAAACTTATTAATCACTAGACTAAGTTTGGCTTGGTATCGCGACTAGCTAGTTTTGCTAATGTTGAATTGGGATTATGCCTAGCAATGCAATTCAAAAGGGGTGTCGTTTTAAATTTAACGGCGCTAACCTTATACCCGGCTAATTTTCGAGTTTTTGGGACTTGGTTTTTTTTCTTTTTAAGAGCAAGTTGCATGTGTATCCGAAACAACCAAGCAAAATCAATACTCTAGTTTGATCCTACTCATGTACTACCATAATCAATACGAGTATTTATATGTTGTTTTTTGTAACTTTTCAAAAATGATTCACTAGGATTTTGCGTGTTCGACAGTAGGCTTCCAAAAATAGGAGGGGAACAACGATGGCACTTTTAAGTTTCAAGTGGCTCAGTCTTACCACTTGCGGAAAGTGCAGTGAACCCGAACAAGAACAGATCGTAGACATGCATGCATTCACCAATCCGTGTGCATCGATCAGAAACGAGCATTTCCATCCAAAAGTTTACTAAATGATGACTTTTAGAGTCAAGACACACGTACTTTAACCTCAAACAAAAATATCGAGGAACATCATATATAGTGGTGCACTTGTGTGGTGTTCTTCTTCGGTCGTGCTCTGTACACATAAGGTCGGGCTTAAATCTTACTCTGATCTCGATCATCTCCTTCTTGCAAATAAATGAAATTAATTTTTTTTTTTTTCAAAATTAGACAATCTTGATATTGTTGACACTCCTATATTATTACTAATTTACGCTCAATAATGCGTACCATGTGCTAGCATGCAATAACAAAAATTATTAATTAACGCTGTCAGGTTACACATAACAAATTTAAATGACTCCGGGTATTAAAGCTACGTACGTTTTAACTTTCGATATATTTTATGTCCCATATATAATTATTTGTATATTATCATATTACCATAGCACATGTGTGTATGACACAAATTTAAAACGATCATCACTACATAATTTCTCAAATGGGACAAATGAGTAGAGTATGTCAGCTCCAACCCTACTTTTGATTTCTTTGGCATTCTAAAAGGAATGCATTGTTTGATTCCTTTTACGTTCGCAAGTTGTTGCTCCATCTTAGTCCTTAGCTCAATAATTATATGATTAGATTTGACTATATTAGTCGTTGTTATTTGGATCATTGGTATATGGTTGATAGAGTTTGGGTTATTTATTTTGTAGGTGGCAATGAACTTGTTGAAGAAACGGACAACAAAACAAAATACTCCCAAGACATTACAGTATACAATAAATTACATGTGAACGTCAATATATGTTAATAAAATAAAATGATTTCTAATACAAACAATAATAATGAGATAATTAAGAATATATAAACAACTTTATGCTTTACAATAATCTTGGTAGAAGATAGATTTAACGTAAGTCCTATTAGAAGATTGAATCAATTATCAAGAACTTGGTTAGTAATTGATTAATTTTGAGCGGATTACGTAATTGTATATTACGCAACTATGCGTCTATGCATAATCAAGCCGGCTAAGCTATTGCAATTTGCAACAACAGAGCGAGCTAACTATATGTGTGTGAACGGTAGATGTATGTTTATTTAATTTCTTCAATCAAACATCACGTTTGTATAAATTTTCTAAGAAAATGCAAAGGCTTGTTCTATTTCCAAATTTTAGAGGATCTCAACAAGTTAATATGTGGAATATATATACTCCGTATATGATAAGCAAATTACTAGAGGTCTACAGTATAGATACAATTAATTTGTCTACAATGTAAAATTGAATTACTAGTAGAAAAATTGAGATCGGAGTAGTAAAATTAATTGTAATGAAAAATTTTGTGTGAGTAGTAAAATTTTGATAGTGTAGTAAAATTATTGCTGATTGTAGACACTTTTGGGTGTCTATATTGTAGACCTCTAGCATTGTCTATATGATACTCCCTCCGTCCCAACTCAAACGCCCCATATTTCATTTTGGGACGTCCCAACTCAAACACCCCATCTATTTTGGGACATATTTCTCTCTCATACTTTTATTAAATTATTACATCCTCTCTCACATATCTCTCCTACTTTTATTAATCTTCACATTCTCTCTCCTCATTTTTACTAATATTACCCCACTTAACTTATTATATCAATTTTTCTTACTCCACTACAAAAACACCTTAGGGCGTTTGAGGTGAGACGGAGGGAGTAATACTTTGCAACTAATGCATACATAATAATGTAAGTAAAAAGTTCAACTTTAAGAGGTCTAAAATAATAAATTTACCTAAGATAGGTTAATTTACTTGTTAAAATGCTCCAATAATAAATGAGCAAGCTAGTGTGAGGTTTTCCCTTTTTTTTTTTTTATTATAAATTCCTCGGCCAAATTGGTCTTTAACTAGTATGATGTAAGCAATCAAACTTTGGGTCTATTATCCTTCTATTTAAGTCGTGCTTTCAACGTACACCTCTTCCTTCAACTCAACACAAACAAACTGATCCCATCCCCCCTCTCTCTCTCTAGATCATATCTCTCTCTCTAAAAATAGGTTAGCCATGACTGAAGGAACCAATAAGAGCATTACAAATGGAAGCAAAGTAGTGGCTGATTTTGATACTCCAAAGAAGCCTAAGAGAAACACCTTTGCCTTTGCTTGTGCTACTTTGGCCTCCATGACTTCTATCTTACTCGGTTATGGTACGTTCATTTTTCACTCTTTCATGGCCCTTTGTTAAATTTTGCGTATATTTCTCGACTTCTCGTCGTATGTGAGAATACAACAACTTTTAGTAGGTTTGTTTCTCACATTCGATCAGAACTGTCAATCATATCGCTTTGTAATATTGTTATATCGCGCCATGTATAACCATGCATGAAATTTGTGTCGTATCCATACACAAGTTGTTAATAACCATTTGAATTTCTACTACGAGTACAAGAAGTTGAGAACTACACATGTGGTGGTGTTTTGCATAGCTTGGGAGGAGCCATATTTTTTTGTAGCTAAGTGGCCCTGTGCCACTAATTCGTCATATGGTCATACACACCATATAATAAGACTGTTTTGGACTATCGGATGATATTAATAAGATCAGTATCAAAATAATTTCCATTTCATTTGAATACACTACTTGTTGCCTTCCGTTTTGGCCATATTAGCTAAGCCAGCTAACCTCTATCCAATAATATTCATTTAATCTATCTAGTTGTTCATTAATATTATGTGATCGAGCCTTGTCTTATGGTAATAATAATACCGATACGATGTTCCCTTCATCATATAGAAGCCGTGCATGGTTTTTATCTCTCTTTATGATTAGAGTTATAATTTTTCATACTTTAAAGGCGTTACATAGAACACTTAAGGCAGATAACATTTTATCGATAAATCATTATAGTACTACGATTACACTAAATATATTTGCCGGACCCATCATGTATTAGGCTTCTTAGTCATATTATACTCATTGTCATTACCCCAACATTCCAACATGGATGCCTCCTCATAGTATTGATTTAGAGTTAGATAAATGGACCTTTTCTACAAATTAATGTACTTTCAAGTTTTAACATCATAAAGATCTCCCAAAAGTACTTTTTAAGGTTCATTTAGCATTTATTAAACCCAAAATGGTCAAGTTCTTTTCATTTCCTTTAAAAATTGGACCCATTTAATTTATTTCACTCTTTAACTACATCAATTATTCACTAATCACTTAATTAAATTATCACTAATCCACTTTGTATTTTTTTTTACCACAGATATAGGAGTGATGAGTGGAGCAGCAATATACATAAAGAAAGACTGGAACCTAACTGACGTACAAATAGAAATCTTGATCGGAATACTAAACGTGTACTGTCTCTTCGGCTCATTCGCCGCCGGCAGAACCTCCGACAGGATTGGCCGGAGATACACAATTGTCTTCGCCGGAGCAATCTTCTTCGCCGGAGCATTACTCATGGGTTTCGCCACTAACTATACCTTCCTAATGATCGGCCGCTTTGTCGCCGGTATCGGTGTAGGCTACGCGCTTATGATCGCGCCTGTCTACACCGCCGAAGTATCCCCAGCTTCTTGTAGGGGTTTCCTCACTTCTTTTCCCGAGGTTTTTATAAATGGCGGGATTTTACTTGGTTATGTTTCAAATGTCGCTTTTTCGAAACTTCCAACTCATTTGAGTTGGAGGTTCATGCTCGGGATCGGGGCGATCCCGAGCATTTTCCTAGCTGTTGGCGTGCTCTTCATGCCCGAGTCGCCGCGGTGGTTGGTCATGCAGGGGAGGATTGGTGACGCTAGGAAGGTTCTTATTAAAACTTCTGATACACTCGAAGAGGCTGAACTTCGTCTCAGGTACGTATTTATTAGTAATCTCTAGCGTTATTTAATTTTACTACCGCAACACAATTTTACTACCATAATTTTGGGACAGTTGATCGTGACATATTTTCAAAACTTTTTTTTTTTTTTTTTTTTTTTTTTTTTTTTTTTTCTGTTTATACGTAAAACTCTCTAATGACGTCGTTGTTGGTTAAAATGTTATTCGACATGTATGTACTAACATTAAAATTTTGTTAAATTGCTCACATAATAATTATAAGTCATTTTTAAGTGTTTCTGAATGCTGTAGTAAATAAGTGATAGTCACGTTTGATTTTGTATGCAACGGTTGCAAACAAACATATTAGATGTGTGGAATTTATCTTTAGTAGCTAGGTGTTGATTTATGTTCGTGTATGATATGGATATAGGGATATTAAGGAGACTGCTGGAATTCCCATGGAGTGTAACGACGATGTTGTTATTTTACCAAAGTCAGCCAACAAAAATGGCTCGGGAGTGTGGAAGGAGCTCTTGATCACCGCTACACCATCAGTGCGGCGTGTGGTGATAGCCGGTGTAGGCATCCATTTCTTCCAGCAGGCATCTGGAATAGACGCGGTTGTTTTGTACGCGCCACGAATCTTTAAATCAGCTGGAATTACAAGCGACACTCAACAATTACTCGCAACTGTGGCCGTAGGATTTGCGAAGACCTTGTTTATATTGGTAGCCACATTCAATTTGGACAAATATGGTAGGAGACCCTTGTTGCTAACTAGTGTAGGAGGTATGATAGTTTCTCTCCTAACATTAGCCATGTCACTTACTATAATTGACCATTCTCATGGTCATAAGGTGACGTGGGCCATAGCCTTGTGTATAACCACGGTTTGCGCTTACGTGGCCTCGTTTTCGATTGGGTTAGGCCCAATTACTTGGGTCTACTCGTCGGAGGTTTTCCCATTGAGGTTAAGGGCCCAGGGTACGAGCATTGGGGTGGCAGTTAACCGTGTCGTGAGTGGTGTTATATCAATGACCTTTTTGTCCCTCACCAATGCAATTACCACCGGTGGAGGGTTCTTCATTTTCGCCGGTGTCGCGACCGTGGCGTGGCTATTCTTCTTCACCTTCTTGCCGGAGACGCAAGGGAAGACTCTTGAGGAAATGCATGAGTTGTTTGATGATTTTAAGTGGAAAGACTCCTTGCATAGCAAAATGACGGGAAACAATAGTAAGGGTGAAGAAAGTAATAATAATAGTGTCAATGGTAAGAAGAGTCAAATACAAATGGGAGCTAATAATGATACTAATGGTAACACCACCGCCCAATGATAAATAAGATTAGGATATATCATACTAGTATATGTAATGAGATGGTTGTTTAGATATATATGGAGAAAATATCGTCATGTAGAATATACTAGTGTAGTTTTCAATTGTAATGTTACATGTTTGGAATATTAAAAGTGGTAAAAGAGATTTGGTTTCTTATGTTTCGCAATTTCGATTTTGTCATGATTTGTATCGATGCTAAGCTATCAAAGTCGGTACATTTTTATAGAAACCGATTCATATTAATATAAGAAGTTTTTTTGAAACACTAATTGATTACGGTATCAAAATATATAACACTGTACTCAAACAGGAAAGGACATACAACTACTGGAACAACAAAGGCCCTTCCATTTGTATGCTGAACAAGTTATAATTAATTAAGAGAGCATATATGTCGAGGATCAGATCAGACGCACCCCATAATATTTTGATTATTGTATGGTGCTAGTTTGAAGTTTGCATGTGCAAGTGGAAGTAATTTCAATAATTGGGGAAGAAAATAGAACCAAAGAATTGACCAGGGTGCGTGGTCCATTCAATTTGAGACATACAGTACTCCTCTATATCCGATGTGGGCACACATGGTGATCGACATGGTGCTCCTACTTTTGGACTTCTATAATACAGAGTAATTAACCTGTTTTTTTTTTTTTGAAAGCGAGAAATTAACTTCTTAAACTTGGATGAATTAGGGATTGGTCCTGCTCATTATAATCTGCTATCAAATATGAAATCATGTGAAATTACTACTACTGTTTTAAGTACGTAATCATAATTCTACTACTTAAATTCAAAATAATCCGATCCAAGTCATTCAATACAAACACGGTACACTTGTAAGTGCATTTTGCACGCGACATTGATCAATTACGACGATAACCATTCAGTTAACGATTTGACGGCCAACTATAATAGAAGTACAATTTACAGTCAGTTCTGCTAACATAATTCGTACTTGAATTTGATTCATAGGTTGACATTTAGTGATTAGAACTTGTACGAGTAGCTTCCAACTGAATTTGATCATCATGATACATCTTGCGATTCTTGCCTTGCAACGATTCCTTCCAATTGAACTCATCAAACAACTCATGCATTTCCTCGAGCGTACGCCCTTGAGTTTCAGGAAGAAACGTGTAGAAGAAGAACCAAGACAAAATGGCAATTCCACCAAATAAGAAGAATCCACCACCAGTTGTTATGGCTTTGGTGAGTGACAAGAAGGTCATGGTAATAACACCACTCATAACCCTGTTCGCGGCCACGCCCATACTAGTCCCTTGAGCCCTTAACCTCAACGGAAAGATCTCGGACGAGTAGACCCAAGCAATTGGGCCTAGTCCGATTGAAAATGATGCCACAAAGGTGCAAGTCATAATAATTGACAATGCTATGGCCCAAGTAATCTTATGGTTAGAACGCTCGATTATAGTCAGTGACGTAGCCAGGATCAGGAGAGACGTAATCATACCTCCAACACTACTTAATAATAAGGGCCTTCTACCATACTTGTCTAACATAAACGTGGCCACCAAAATGAACAGTGTCTTAAAACATCCAACGGCCACTGTAGCGAGTAATAGGTGAGTGTCATCAGTAATCCCAGCCTTTGTGAAGATCGTTGGAGAGTATAAAACGACGGCGTCTATACCGGACGCTTGCTGGAAAAAGTGTATACCGACGCCAGCGATCATCACGCGCCAAACCGAGGGCGTGGGATTGATTAAGAGCTCCTTCCAAACTCCCGCCCCATTTTTGTTATTTGATTTTGGAACCTCAACTACATCGTCATCACATTCCAATGGTATACCAACGGTCTCTTTAATATCCCTAATAATGCAAACAAACAAAATGAGATAACGTCACCTTATCCTAATCACATTATTCACATATCACTAGTACATAAACTTCTTACATACTCCCATTCAATTCACCCTCATATTTCTAGTTTCTCATAAAATTTCAATTAGTAAAAAGCCATTTCTAATCAAAAAAATCGACAATGGATCAATAATCACATCACATACTCACATGTTTGACTACCTACAGTAGCATACAACTACTTTAACAATTATCGTCATTTACTTTTAAAGAGACTCTTACTTTAAGTAGCGTAATATACAATTCCCTAACTAAAAACAAGACAATACCATGGGCCATCACCATCTACTACGTCACGCAAAAACGCGAACTTGTATGTGTTAACCTTACCTAAGCCGGAGTTGAGCCTCCTCGGCCGAGTCGGAGGTTTTGTCAAGCACCACCTTGGCATCACGGAGCCGGCCTTGCATGACAAGCCAACGGGGCGATTCCGGCATGGCGAGGACACCAACGGCTAGAAAAATGCTCGGTACGGCACCGAGCCCTAACATAAGTCTCCAATTTAAGTGAACCGGAAGCTTAGAAAAGGCCAAATTTGAGACATAACCAAGTAAAACCCCGAAATTTATGAAAACCTCAGTAAAAGAAGTAAGAAATCCTCTGCATGAAACAGGAGAGACCTCAGCAGTGTAAACAGGCGCAATCATAAGCGCGTAGCCTACACCGATCCCGGCGACGAAACGGCCGATCATAAGAAACACGTAATTTGTGGCGAAACCCATGAGTAATGCTGCCACAAAGAAGATAACTCCGGCGAACACGATCGTGTATCGCCGGCCTATCCAATCGGAAGTTCTGCCGGCGGCGAACGCGCCAAAGAGGCAGTAAATATTTATTGTTCCCATCAAAAATTCTACTTGGACGTCACTTAGGTTCCAATCTTTCTTGATGTAAATCGATGCTCCACTCATTACCCCTCCATCTGAAAACAAAATTGTAAATTAAAGTCGTCATCGAATGATACCGATTGTACAATGGTTTGTATTTTTTAAATTGTACTTATTCGACTTTGTATCGACCACACTTAACGTAGTGATTTCGAACATAACTACATTGTTAAACAAAATTGAATTCGTAATTAGAAATGATTGTTTAATTCATTGAAATAACACAATGTAAGATTATAATGGACTAAATCAATTAGATAACTATTTCATATTTATCAATTGAACTCGATTAAATTCATTATTACAAAGTACTAATGTCATCCGTCCAGTTCAAATAAGATTAATTTTATTTTTCAATGGAAAATGACTTGTACCCTCCAATTTGGACTTGCAAGTCATATGATGATAGAATCTTGTGATAAAAAGGCAATTAATATCTTCTAAGATTGAACGAATAGTAAGAATATTGTGAACAAGTGTGAAATGATTAATATAAGATAAGGATTTAGGATTGCACCCTTTAATTTGGGAAGGGGGGCATTTGGATTATCAATCATTAACACTAGTATTATTGATAAGTATTTTTAAAGGATTAAAATCCAGCTTTTTCAGCTGTAATAGTTTATTGTTACTTCTTATATATTAAATTATTGGGAGATGTTACACAAGAAAATATCTCATGTATGGTGACTAACTACGACCGATCTACCTTTGCGTCAAGATGGCCGGCCAATAAAACGGCCATACCGACAGGCAACACTTAAGTAGTCAAGTGATTCCCGCGACCGACATAGAGGTCTTAATTAAAGCTAGTTCGATTGTCTGGAGTAAGAACTAAACTAACTCATCTTTTCGGATAAGATGATGGTAAATCGTACATATTTAGTTAGTCAACATATATGAAATAATGTGTTAGAAACTATTTGAGCCAAAAGTCTAGACTGATGCTTAGAACACCTATAATGATTTTTATACTTCAACACGCCCCATCGTGCAAAGGGCCACTTGGGGCTTTAAGCGTGGGTAACAACACTTTTTATTAAGGCTCTAATACAACAAATTAAATGAGGGGGATACCAGGATTCGAATTTGAGACCTCATAATCTCTAAGGCTCTTATACCACTAGACTAATAGTTACTGCACCCATAATGGTTTTTATACTTCAAAAGAATGCAAGATTTGATACCAACACGTTTCAAGTTCTCGTTATGACATTAAAAACAGGGGTTAGTTGCATATTATCATACGACTTTATCGGCTGAATTAGATAACATCCATTAAAAATGATATACCAAGTAGTCAAGTACAATTTCCAAGCTTTGTGATTGAAGATAAGAAACAATATTTTAATTGCTTACCATAACCAAGTAAGATGGAAGTCATGGAGGCTAAGATAGCGCAAGCAAGGGCGTACTTGTTTCTCTTTGGTGTTTGTTTCTTTGGAGCTTCAAAATCAGCTGAAATTTTGTTTGACGTGGGTTCATTGGATCCTTCTTTCATGGCTAAAAAAGTGACTTCTTGCTCACTCTTTCATTAATTTAGTGTGTGTTCTTTAAGAACAGTGAGAAAGAGGGACTTATAATGAGAATTATACGAGAATGGTTTGGGTTGAGTTACGAAGGATAATATAGGATATTATATAACTAGGGTCAAGGAACAAGTTAATTAGAGCTTAAGAAACAATCAATCAATCATTCATCATACTCTGTGTTAGTAACTCATATATACTTGGATGATATCGTAAAAGACAACAAAAATTGCATAATTACATATTTACATCTATGAATCAATGATGGAATAAGGACAACATGCATGCAAAAGCCTTTAAGATATTTATTAACTCGAGTTAAAAGCTTCATTTATTAATATACGTAGTAGATCAAAGTTATGTTAATTAGCTCGCTCATTAATTTAATGACTCGGTAATTTTGACTTTTGTTTGGTTTGCTTGGCCTGTTTTAGCTAGATACATAAAACTACATGCAAACACTACGAAAGCTGACCATGAATCCACTATTAACCATTCCTTAAACAAGAAACGACGCGATATTTCCATCTTTAACCAGGCTGAATTGTTGCGTAAAACAAGAAAGAAATAGGCCTAGGTGACAAATGAAGAAATATCCACAAATAAGCAATTCTCGATGATTATGACAAAATTGAGGTGTAAAGAACGTGTAAATATTAAAAGCGCTTGTCGTATGAAGAAGCTATTTAGTCGATGATATCCTACACATCATAATACACTACTATAGTACGAGTAGTCCAACTTGCAAAGCAGGATACATTTTACATGTAAAATGTTGACGTATTAGCTACTTATCGAGTAAAATCTTCGAATATGTGGATATTAACTAATGCCACAATGAAATGGCCTATGATCCATGACATGGCTACGAATTTTTCCCATATTCGTCTCAACTACTTTAAAATTGACATAGGAAAAAAAAAACTCTTATAGACACAACTCGTCGTGATTCATTTACATTACATCATGAATTCTAAAACATATACTCCGCTAACTAAAAATCCATAATATAAATAAACAAAGGTATATTTTCATTTCGCGTTATATATGTGTACGTAGTGGTCACTGTAAACACTCACCATTCTAACAACATCCACAACATCTAATATTCAAAATCAGAATTAAAGTTCTGGAATACTACGGAAGCAGTTACCATTTAGAAAAAAATTATTGAAGTAGATAATTTATAAGTGAAATTCGCAAACTTGACTACGATTACGATTACGCACTAATATGTTTGCCGTTTTAGATCATTATCTCGCCCCACATTTTTTTTCAAAGGATTACATAGCCAGACACTTTGTGGCGCAGAGATGACCCATGTTGGAGAAAGACCAAGGCCGAAGTTGAATAGTAAAAGGGCCTAATTTATGGGTGGAAAGCCAAAAATACGTCATTAGCGTAACAATAAACTCCAAAACTGAGAAGGATGTCGAAGAATAAACTTGTTGGAAAAAGTCTTAGCACGAGCCAAGAATATTTGACTTCATGGTTTTGTACTAACAAACTTGTATTTTTCGAGAGTGGTTATCTAATCTAAAGATTTCCATGAAAGTATTGTGTATGTATAATAAGCTACCGACTGATATCCTACACGTGTTATTTTTTGTTTAATGTGTATATCCCACACGTGTCATTGAAGTTCATGCTTCCAATATAAGTCATTATTAAAAGCACGATATGTGGCTCGAATGTTGTTCTGGTATCAAGTTAGAAAGATCTTCAATAATTTGATATTGTGTGGATCAACAACTATGAAGAGTCGATGTATAACAACTTGGGCCTCACCTACGCACCTTTACAAATGGTGGTACCAAAGATCTTCTGTTAGGCCTGAAAACGTTAAACTACAAACTAATGGGCCATAGTTGAGCAAAGATCACAAAGGCAATATTTTCAGCCGTAATCTTCAAGAAGACGACACACCGGCACCGCACTTTAGGTTGGGTGCTCGGGTCTATTCTTTAGCTGTCCTATGTCACTAACACTTTCGTCTTCAAATGTTAGTTAGCGCTACTGGTAAGGTCGTTTTGAGTAACACCCATGTTCCGTCAGTCATCATCATACCTACATTACTATAGAAATTGTAGCTCGTTTTGGAGAGAAAAGAAAAAGGTAAAACAAGGGGATACGAGTCCTCTCTTACATTACACATTGGATCGGGGCAGGAGCGTTGAAGATCATTAGACAGTACCTAATCGTCTCAGGGATCGGTGAAAAACAGACCATACGCGACATTGGAACACGGGTAGAAATTAAGCTCATATGACAGTTGAATTGGATGTCGTGAAATTGAAATATGAAGGAACTGATATAAACTGTCTGAGAAACAAGATTCAGAAAACAAGTCACTTTACATAGAATTCGAATTCCCACTGATATTTGCAAACTGTACTGTACCTATACAGACACCAGAGGAATCCCACAGAACTCAAAATCTCCTACATTGGCCAATTTAACAGGATCCTACAGCCGTGGTGGCGATTCCTCGAGATAGGAAAAAAAGAATACAGCTAGGCTAATACATCTGGTAACAATGAATCAAGAGTTGATTATATAATTTACAAATATTTTCGACACAGGTGAAGCACTACTTTTCTATACCCTGCTGCAAATATTGTATCAAATCATAACCAGCAGTCGTCCATTTATTATAGGCATCGGTACATACATGGATCATGAAATTGGCCGCTTCACGTTCGCTCATCTCAGGGTGAAATCTCTTGCGAAGATTTCCAATGGGATCACCCCTGCTGAAGCAAGGCAACCCACTGTCTACCATCATTGATACAGTGCTGATAATTCCATCCATGTAACGACGAGCAGCAAGGTATCCCTTCACGCACAATCTGTATGATAAGCCATGCAAAATTAAGTAATCTGAGTACGAGATGATACAAGAGATAATAGCATACGGCAGTCACTCACCCAACAAAAAGATGCCAAGTTTCACTTTTCATTGTCCCTGATGGATCTAGCAGTTGGGTCATCTCATGACTCAGCTTAAAGTGAGCACTCTCAAACCGCATATTCCCACCGGGAGATGTTTCCAGGATGAAACCAAAATCAATATGAACAAGTCTTCCAACGCTGCATTGGTACATATACGAGAAATATCAGTATCTGTTCTGTGGTTTATACATTGCCAATTGGTAAACTTTTTGGGGATCCGTATCCAACTCTCTAAATGAAACGTGATATGGTAAGGTCTACAAGTATCTTGGTTGAATTCTTTAAACATGACCATTTTCATCAGTGTTAGTTTTCATCCTAACCATTTACGCTTCACAAACTTATGTGATAAACGGTATCACCGAAGATCTGCTATTCGAAAACAAGATGGCAATGTTTTGTCTTCAACGACATAATTGAGCAAGAGAACCTCTTCCAGAAGACTGTCTCAGCAAATGTTCAACTGGGGCACTCCAAGATTCATTTCTAATTTTTAACTTAGAAAAGGAAAAGTAAAAAATGACGTTCCCACTTAAATAGTTTAATTCCGAAATCTACAAGAAATTACTTGGAATAGCAAAACACTAAAACCCCACAAGGGCACAACTCCGGCCATGACCTTAAGATGACACCACTCTATATGACTTTGGTAGGGAAAGAAAAAGGGGCACGGTATATTAGACGTGAGAACTTGATAAACTTCTGTTCTTGTACATTGAGCAAAAAAACATTTTCTTTCTTACAATCATATGATGATGACAGAGATGATCCTCTAGGGTCATTTAATTTAATAAGAACTTCAAAGGCCAAACTCCCAGCCAATTAATGTATCGTATCTATTAAGCCAACTATTTTGCCTACGAAAAGAATTATTTCAAGAAAAAGCCAAACTTAACAGTTTAATTTTAAAACAATGCAACTATGCGAAGTGTAAGTATATAATATGAGATGATGACAAACTGGCCATGTACTAGTCGAGCAAAACGCACCTGTCAAAAAGCAGGTTGCCATTATGACGATCTTTTGGCTGAAGAAGAAGACTGGCAACAGCATATCCGGCACTGCTAATAAGGAAGTTTTCCCGGGCAGTTTCAAAGCTGGCTGATCCAACAGGCCCATAATCCTGCTGAAAAATCTCATACAAGCCACCATCATTAATTTCACCCATTTGACTTCTACTCCTTGTATTAGGAACAACCTGCAAAATAAGATAACGAAGTGTTGAAACCTAAAACAAACTTTTGCTTAAGTAGTTAAATACTGCACCATTCTAGCATTTACCTCTATTATCCCTCTTTCAGGACCAGTAGGAAGAACTCCATAAGGGAAAAGATACAGATTCAGTCCAATTGCCTCAAAAATATCTTTAAGCAGAGAAATCACTTGCAAAGCAAGTACATCCTGCCGACAATCATCTCCAACCTGCAGAAGCAATCTCAAATGTCAATCAACTAAGAAACAAACAGGAAAAAATCAGGGATGTTGCAAATGTAGTTCATAACTATATCTATAAACCAAGTCAGTTTAAAGATAGCAAATACATGGTTCAATAGAATACCTTGAAAATGCATGCTTGGGGCTTCACATCTTTAGGATCTCCATCTCTGTCCACCACATTGAACGTGATCATTATAGGAACTTTAGCTGCTGACTGCAGGGGGATTCCACTATCAACCTGAATGCCCCTGACAAGCTTACTTGGAGCCGTAGGCAAATATAGGTCATCTCCATCCATCTCAATTTTCTCCAATTCTCTGTTTGACACACGATAAGTTACTCATCAACCGATAGCTACGACATTGATACAAAGTAGGCTTGCTTACACACTAGTATAATTGAGTACCTCCGGATACCAGCACGACGCTCCTCCTTTGGAAGCGGGAAGAGAACCCCAGATATAGATGTGACTTTATCAAAGAAAGCAAATTCCCTCTCGAACACATCAAGGGCCTTCGGTGTGAAGCTGTCAATAATTCTCTGCCGGACTTGTGGCAAAAGAGCCAGGAAGGCGCTATGCTGGAATGATGGAAGAAGTGTGAGATTAAACATAGCCACCACAGACGGCATCCAATAAAGGATCAGCCTCTGCTTTCTCATTACACATGTATACCACTATTAAGCAGAGCTGGTTTATTACTGAATAAACTAAGGCCTCAGAACACAAGGATTTTGTAGAAAGGATTTTCAACGCTAAACACATCCTCATCCATACAAGAGCTTAATACGTGTCTAAAAGAATAGGCAGGAAAGGCTGAGGAACAATGCATACCTTCTGACTTTCACCTTCTTTAACACCTTCTGGTTCGCATGTCTCACCCTATAATTTTGTTTGGAGATATTAGTTAGATTTCAGGTCAAATTAAATTTTAAATATGTACAGATAGATAAAGACATTGAAGCAAGTACAGATGTCTTCGGTAAAATAACCAATTACAACGAATTCACAGTACCTGTAAATGCCATATGAGAATATGAGCAAATATATCACTTCTTTGAGCAGCTCTAAGCAGGTATCCTTCAACCAATCTCTGTAGGACACGAGTAAATAGATTAATGAATAATCCACATGTACATCACAGAACTAATAATTCAAGTTTTGCCGAGTAGACAAGAAACTATGTACTAGGTAAAAAAAATTCACCCAAAGCGGTTAAATGAACGTAAAGAACATCAAAAGTCCTATTGACATAAGCAGTAATCTAATAAGTAGATGATACTAGAGGAGCAGACATAACAAGGAACTCACCCCGTCATCATACCGCAAAGCCTGAACTAGCTGAGGCATGAAAAATGTAACACGTACAGGAGGATAAGATTCTAAAACTCTCAGCACATAAGCCATCACTCTTGGATGACCCTTGTATGCAGGAGTGAGAAACTCAACTGCTTTTGTTATCGAACAAGCAGCCCAGTGTGGCAATTGTTGCAACAACATTGAATTCTCATCCACCGCCTTTGGAGTGACGAAATAAGTCAAAGCTTCAGGAATGCACCGGAGCTCCAATATATGTGACTGAAACAGAACGCAGAAGCATTGAAATTTAAAAAACGACTTCAGAATTGGAAACGAGCAGCTACAAATAGCAACGAAAAAACACCATATCCTTACGTCATGTGGGGAAGAATTACCAAGCACAAAAAAGGCAAACATATCTAATTTAAAACAAATACACCATTGGCGAAATCCACAAGGACTAGCATCAAAGCTCATTCTCTTAATTTCTTCCAAAGTAAAAAGAATGACGATTCTGTATCTGATATTTCAATTAAATGTTCTGGTGCTTAACATTAGACTTGAACAATACAACCATTGTCTTGAACTGAGACCTAGATCATATTCCCAACCAGGTTCCTAAATCACAAGAATAGAACCCAATAATCAACCCAGCTTATCGACGTAAAGAAGAAAATCCAAATAATATCTATGTGCACGCACGCATCTAAGATCTGCAATAGTGACTATGAAAAGCTTCTGAATACAGATCAGCACAGAACAGACCTGAATTAGGTGCGTCATCTCAGACTTCAAAGACATATTTGTGGGAAACCTTGAAGCCAAAGACAAAGCAATCCGAGGATCTACAGAAAACGCAGTCCGAGCATATTCAATCCATTTGTCTGAGCTAATTTTAGCACGTGGTGTATAGTCCCTGAAAATAAAATTGAACCATCAGAAAGAGATAAAAAGAGGCCAAACATTCAGACTCATTTATTTAAGCAAGATTACAAATATAATAAGATTAATTAAGCCATCATGTAATTACTTTGAATTAGTGGGTTGCGCCCAGACTTCAAGCCTGTCAGCTTCACATTGGCAAAACATCAAAAGTAACTGCTTCCGCTTTTCTCTCCCAACAACATAGTTTTCCAGAGAGCCCCAAACGGGGTGACAAAGGTCTCTCTGCAAGAAATTCTCACGATGACATTTCGAGCTACTTGAAATTTAGTTCAGCAGAAAATTAACACACTTCATTTCTATTCAAAAATCAGTTCTTACCCCTTCACCAACAGAGCCCCCATTTTCACGTCCTTGGCCTTTTGGATCTGACAGACTAAGATCTGTTCGCTCGTTCATAAGAAACTGCACAAATGCAGAGACAGACTGTGCCTCACTCTGAGCAAAGTTTTTACTTCTTGTGTCATACCACTCAGGCTCATGAGCAAACCAGCCCAAACAAGATCTGCATCAATAACCAATCCTGTTCAATTTAAAGTGGGTTGTCTAAATAAACCTACAACAATCCCTTTCATTTCAAAATCTAAGGTCCCGTTCGGTATCACTGCCGTTTTCAGTTTTTGGTTTTTTTGCGTAAAAAATCGAATTAAATAAGTTGAAAAAATTAATTTAAATTGTATGTTTCTATAATAGTCATACTGAAAATGAAAACTGAAAACCACTTTTTCTGGTTTTCAAAAACGGGACTTTGGTTTTTAAAAAAACAGAAAACCGAAAACAGAAAACGATACCAAACAGGCCCTAAACCATTCATATTTTAAAGAGCAGTTAGTTGAAGTAATTCACCTATATATTCGATCTTCCAGCAACTGAAGGCCCATTTTAAAGTTTTGCAGGTTACCTTGAGACCGGCAAGAGCAATACTTCAGCCCGAGAAGCATTAAAGTGAAAAAGGTACCCGTGGCAACAGGATGCCGTGAGAATTTCCAAGGGAATTTAGTGGTTCCTTGAAACATTCTACCAAAAAGCAGCATCTGCTCGACACTATGATGCCTAACTACCTACATGTATATAAATTCATCAAGACAGTGTTAACATCCAGCTTAGATAAGAAATAAGAGAAAACGAAGAAAAAAAGGCTTAATCTGTTAAAATAGAGTTACGGTACTCATAGAATCCATAATGGTATGGTTCCCCACATCAGCAGAAAAAAAAATAAAAAATTCTAGATACTTGAAAGCAGGAAACCACACCAAATGCCATGACTTCACACCACAAGGAACCATATATTGTGGAGGATCAACTCATGGAACAATTATCACAACTCACAAAGCAAAGTTAACACGCAACTAGGAACCAGAATGGGGCAACATGTGCACACACAATGATTTCTTGTATATCTTGTGAAAGATTTCTTCAAAGTTCAAACATTAGAGCATGTAAATTATATTTCTAACAAATCCTTACCTCAAATCGATCAATAAAAAAACCAAGCCAGAGTCTATGAGCCATTATTTGCTGTACAGGGTCTTGCTCAAGTAAAGCTTCTGGCTCCCCTGGACAGAGATGAGGACGTAGCCTTGCAGTGGGCCCGGAGTACTTGACATCAGATGCAAAAAGACCCCTTTTTGTATCAATTGTCCACAACCATGCATCAACCAGTTCGGCAAGGACCACACAACCCAACTGAGGTGCAGCTGAAACCAACCAAGTCCAGACAAAAACACCAGTTTCCATGGCATCAGGAGTACAGATGTAAGCCGGACACCAGCATAGAAGCCGTAATAGTTGGGAGAAGTGCTCTGCATTTCCTTTTGGATCAGACCCCTGGGCAAGAATAAAACAAACCATCTGAGATGATGACTGACCATATTAACATAAATAAGCCACACAAAAACATAAGCATACCAAGTTTGAAAGCAGTAAAGCCGTTGCTTGCGAACATGCTTCACGAAATGATGTTTTGTCCACCCTTCCACCTTTCTCGGCAATGTTAACGAACTGTTGAAGCAGATGCACAAACTTTTGGAGAAGGATTTCATTAAATGAATCATTCTCACTTGATGGCTGGGAAGTAACCCCAGATGTCAACTTTGGAAAGCCAATGCCAAGACCAAAACCCGTTGATGCACTAGACTGAAAACCCCCAATGCTAATATACAGACTTCTCATGCCAGCAATTTCTCCAGCAAACTTTGACTTAACAGCAGCACTTGTTACACCGGTACTTAGCACCTCTAGACTAAATGATTCTGTTAAGATGAAACTTTCACCAGACGCTGCAGCAGCAGCAGCCATAACTGCTGGAATATTTGCAGGTCTTGCTCCAGTCCAACAATTGTTCTTACCTGTTCCTATCCGTATCTCAGTTAACAAGGAAACTACATCAGTGGTAGGCTGTCCTCTCTCTGATGTGCTTGATTTGCAAAGCTTTTCCTGAACGGAAGTCAAAATTTAAAAAAAAAAAAGTTAAAGAATATAAATAATATCATTAGAACTACAAATCCAGTTAGAAAAATAGCTATATTAAAAAAGAAAAAAAGTGAAGAAGACCCTGCGTGGTACAAGGAGCAATTGTTAATGAGAATATTTCCAGGATTATCAAAGACGAGGATGAGTAATGACCACCAACCTGAAGAAGACCTTGCGCGGTACAAGGAGAATAAGAAAGTGAAATAATGATCCATTCACGAACTACCCTCTGGTACAATGAGCGAATTGCAGCTGTACAGGCAGGATCATTGACAAGTGACGAAGATGAGTCATTATTCACTGAAAAAAGTAGAGAATCCACACAAGTAGAGTTCCAGAGGATCTGCAAGTCAACACAAGTTCAAAATTTAAAAAAGACTTAGTTTTATTCTTGGCAAGAGACAATCAAGTTATTAGCCTCTTAACCTGCGGAAATTTGTCTCTAAGTTGAACCAGGAGGTTAAATGATATATCCCTTAAATGCTCTTCTCTCTGGGACATAGCTCTAATTAAAAATGATGCATGCACAGAGAGAGCAGATTCTCGGATCTCAGCTTCATCCCCGGTTTCAGATATCCGATCCTCCTGCGAAATTATCAAACAATTGTTTATTAAACAAAGGTACTTTATCTATAACTCCCTCCAAGCCACGCTACATGTACCGTCACTTTCGTACACGGGCTAAGAAGAAAAATTGCAAACTAAGACAAGTGGGAGCCTAAATAGATAGGTTTCACCATTCACATGAATAAACCAAAGACAAAATACGTAGCAGACCAATATGGCAAGTGTTGTAATTGATCTAGATTAGAGGGATTATCTCCTTGTATTCATGGTCTGAATTGGAAGGATCACAATGCCAAAAAAGGATGTTACATTGCTTTCATTTCAAGAAAAATACTTTTCATGCCCAAAATTTTCCCCAGAAAACGTTTGGAGGCATAAGTCAGTGTCAAACAGGAGCCAGATTAACTTCACCATTCAGCTAATATATACACAATCACATGATATCAAACTCTCAATTTCATATAAAGCATAGAGTATAATCAATGCAACTCCATGGAGTCAAGCGAGATGAATACCAGCCATGACACAGCGGTTTCAAAGGCCTGGTGAACCGTTGCTGTCAAACATTGGAAGACAGCTGGTGCAAGATTTGGCGTCTTCAAGTACTCAAATACACAACTGAAGGCACTTCTAGAGGCCTTTAACTCCGGACCACCATTGAGGATGCCACCATTGCTACTAAACCGTATAATCTCAAGAAATGCCACAGCAAGCAAATATGTGGCCTTGACACCTGGAACCAATGAGTACAACCATATCAACACTACAGAAGATGACAATGAAGCACACAACACATGACAGAAAACTCTCTTTTGAGAAGGCTTTGCAAAGATAAATGTTCAGCCTTGCCAAGTAAATGACAGCAACATTCTGCTATTCTTTTCACAAGAACTTTGTTCATCAGGAACCTTCACCCACCAGCTACTTTTGTTTTTCTTTTCTGAGGCAGAAGTGGTCATACATTAATTTCTTAGGCGTATAAATTCTAATACGTTCTCTAGTTTGAAATAGTAGACACCTCTGTACTTCCAAAATGATATAAAAAGGGCACTAGACCTGAAATTGTACTCATGGCTCCAGCCTCTACTCGCCCGCCTAAAGCAGCAGAAAGAGCATTCCTTTGGGTAGTAGCGGCTTTCTCATTACCACTCCCACGACCGCTACCAGGGTTGTGAAGAGCATTAAGTTCAAACTCATCTTCAAGCCACTTCACTGAGCTAACAACCTGATTAAAAACACAATAAACGCTGAATATAGGTATTGATACAAACCAATTATTAT